>VONZ01000216.1:600000-999664 GCA_012976165.1 Labeo catla
ATTTAAGATTACAAAAAACGTCTTTAAAGGAGAAGTCCACTTCCAGAACAAAAAGTGACAGATAATGTACTCACCCCTTGTCATCCAAGATGTTCATGTCTTTCTTTCTTCAGCCGTAAGGAAATTATGTTTTTTGAGGGAAACATTTCAGGATTTTTCTCCATATAATGGACTGATATGGTGCCACGATTTTGAACTTCCAAAATGCAGTTTAAATGTGGCTTCAAATGATCCAAAATGCAGATGTAAACGATCCCAGCCGAGGAAGAAGGGTCTTATCTAGCGAAACGATCGGTTATTTTCATAAAAATAATACAATTTATATACTTTTTAATGTCAAATGCTCGCCTTGTCTTACTCTTGCTTGTTTTTTCTTCTGGTTAATGAAAGTTAGGGTATGTTAAAAATTCCCATTGCATGTTCTCCCTCAACTTCAAAATTGTCTTATATCGGTGTTTTACCTTTTTTGTTAAGGGTGTTTGATCTTCTTTGCATGTTCACTTTGCAAAGACTGGATTGGTACTTCTGCAGTGATGTAGGATGATTTTGAGGAAATACGACTGGAGTTTTGACATACCCTAACTGTCTTAAACCATAACACGCAGAGTTCAGGGAGAGCAAGACAAGACGAGTGTTTGAGATTAAAAAGTATTTAAATTGTATTTTTTTAATGAAAATAACCGATCATTTTCCTAGATAAAACCCTTCTTCCTCTGCTGGGATCGTTTACAACCGCATTTGGGATCATTTGAAGCCGCATTTAAACTGCATTCTGAAAGTTCAAAATAGGGGCACCATATCAGTCCATTGTATGAAGAAAATTCCTGGAATGTTTCCCTCAACAAACAATTTCTTTACAGCTGACAAAATAAAGACATGAACATCTTGGATGACGGGGGGTGAGTACATTATCTGTAAATTTCTGTTCTGGAAGTGGACTTCTTCTTTAATGTTGTTATTACGGGGTACTGTTTGTAGAATTTTGAGGAAAATAATTAATTGAATCCCTTTTGGAATAAGACTGTAACATAAAAAAAAAAAAATGGAAAAAGTGAAATGCTGTGAATACTTTCCAGATGCACTGTATGATGCAGGGTTCTTACCAGTGATTCATACGTATCAGGACGCTCCTGAATCTTTCCAGCCTTCTTCATGCGTTCAGTCCGCTTCTTCTCCACCGCACCTGTCCGGTCAAGGAACGTGTCATCATCACTGTCATAAAAATCTTCATCTTCCCAGTTTTTCTTCTTTCGTTTGCGGGACACTGTAAAGAGAAAAAAAAACAATGTCACCCAAAATACAACATTAAAGGAGACATCGGATGACCATTTTCCACAAGCTGGTATGATTCTTTAGGGTCTTCATAAAATGTCTGTAACATACTTTCAGTAAAATTCCTCAATGGTCAGGTAAAACAACACACTTTTTACCTAATGCCTTGGACTTTGTATATAGCTTGGAGGTGGTCTTCAAATAGATAGCTTTCTACATAGAAACCAGCTGCAAATTGAAACAGCATGCTGGATAACAGATTCGGACTCAGACAACCCATAACAAACTGGCTGCGTGTTTTCTTTTCAACTTTTCCGAGCTGACAGATAAGCCAGAAACCTAACTAAATGCATAAAAAAGTGACAATTTCATCCGATGTTCCCTTTTTTCATTTTTATGTTTTTTTATTTTGTAAATAAAATAAGCAAAGCAAAGTTTTTAAAAAGTGTTCAACTGATCTGACAGCTCCAGTCATAAATCTGTTACTAAAGCTTTTGGTATCGACTGTTTGACATCTACCTACCTGCCTCCTGTCTCAGAAGACCACGGGCCTCCAGGATGCGGCAAGCCTCTAAGCAGCACTGGACAGCCGCTTCTTTCTTCTTCCCTGGGTGTGTCACTTCAGCCACCAGCTGCCTGCCCATAGCATCATCCACTGGCAACCTAAAATACACAGAAATTAAACACAACATTTTTAAATTTTAGCTTTTATATTAACGTCACCAAAATTTCAAGTAATTTCCACAACTGTATAGCCATTTAAGATCAACCAGTCTGTGTATTTCAGTAGATAATTTTGCCACTCATTCCAGCTTTGGTGGCTGGTGTTACATTGCTCTAAAACCAAAGAAGGTGCAAATGTGGTTTGGCTGCAAAATAGAAATTAAGTGCTTACTTGATTCTGCAAAGCCAGGTACCATGGCCTTTTTCTTCATATTCAAACTCTAGTTCTTCTCCTAAAATGAAAATAAAAATTAAAGTCACATGATTTCATGGATGTATGTGGTAAAGAAATCCAGATTTCATGATTATTTCACCTTCTCTGTCATAAAAGCCCTGTAATGCCTTTTTAGGATCTTTTAAGTATGCTGCTTCCTGATCCTCCTGAAATTCTGTGGCAAACGGATTCTCCTCATTCTCATCCTCTTCGGGCACTACTTCTTCAGCTAAAAAAGACAAATTGTTAATTTACTAAGAACAGGTAGTTACAATAAATTGTGGATTATCTGTTGTCTTTGTTACCCATTCCCCAAGAGCAGCCAGTATCTTCTGAGGAGCTTTTCCTTGTAGCACTGGCCTCACTGTCCTCTTTCTCTTCCTCCTCATCTGAGCCATCACCCATCATCCTCTTCTCCAGCTCTTCTCTCTGCTTTCTAGCACGCTCTCTGAGCTCTGTCACCGTCAGTTCAGATTCTGCTTCTTCGTCAAACTCCGGACCCTGGGAACAGAGGGAAACTGGTATAATCAGAGCTAGCTCAAGCAATAGTACTGAAGAGCATGAGATAAATCTATTTTCAAGGTCTAATTTAAATCATAAAAAAAAGACAAAACATTGGTTAAATGTTAATTGTGAAATTTACTAGCAATTTCTGAGCAAAAATTGTTTTGGTAACATTGAATTGGTAACCACGGTTTCTGGTGAAATACCATTGTTGCCTCTTAGTTGTCCTCAGTGTGAAAAGATGGATCTCAAAATCATACAGTCATTGTTGGAAAGGGTTCGAATACACAAAAATGCTGCTAAACCAAAGAATTTGCGGGACCTGAAGAATTTTTCTGGAGAGCAGCAGACAGATTAACTGTTCAGAACAAACAAGGGACTCATGAACAAGTATCACTAAACAAAAACAGCAGTGGATCATTTTGGTACCAACACAGAATTAACAATTAAGTGTATGTAAACTTCTGAACAGCATAATTTTTATAAATTCAACTATTATTTTTTCTTGTGGACTATATGTAAGCGTCTTTTATGTGAAATACCTTATTCAGGTCAGTACTAAATAAAAAAAAAAAAAACATGCATTTTGTATGATCCCTCTTATTTTGGTAAAATAACATTTTGCAGATTCTGAAAGGTGTATGTAAACTTTTGACTTCAACTGTTTATACTCTTAATAAATACATACCTGCAAAATAAAGAGTCTTGTGCTTCCTCCAAACTTCAGAACATGTCCCACTCGTAGCCTTATGTATGTTTTAGGGGGTATTTTGTTTTTATTTACAAAAGTCCCATGAGTGCTACCCAGATCATAGGCATAGAAGCCCTTCTCCTCTCCTACGACTCCATCCTGCCCAGCTCTGCCCCGGTACTGCACTACGGCGTGATAGCGGGATATGGATGGATGCTCCAGAGACACATCACACACCGGCAACCGACCCACCACAAAATAACTTCTCTGGGTCAGCGGGACCGTATCTAGGATCGCCCCGTTTTTCAGCAGCTCAAACGAGTAGCTGATGTCAGGAACAGATCCCCACGGGGGCTCGGTGTACGGGAGCGGAGGAAATTTACCCGCCGGGGGTAGTTTGGCAGCGATCTTGGGTCGGATGTCTTTTGGTTTGGACTGGACCTTCTGTGAATCTGATTTCTCGGATGATGGATGATGATCGGACGGGTCTGTTAGAGTGTCTGTGGGTTTTGCAGATAGTTGCTGGTGTTTAGTATCAATATCTGTTTCTTTATTCTCTGATCTGCTGCTGCTGCTGCTTAATTCTTCTGCGAGTTTCTTGCTTGAGTTTAACCCTCCTGATTTCTTCACAGGGAGAGATGGAGCCACAAAAATATCCGGTTTCTTAAAAGGATCGTCTGTGTTTTCATTAGTGCTCGTGACGTCCTGTTTAGTATCACCGGTCTGGCCGATCTCAAGACTCGAGCTTTTCTCTGTTTCCATTTCAGTGTGATTATTTTCTGTCTGTCCACTGCATTCAGACTCCATCATGTGTGTTCACTACACGATATGGTGTGTTTAGTGTAACACTTTAATGATTCCGATCCTGTAGTCTAGAAATTGTGATATAGGTTGCGTTTATTTAGTTTATATTAATAAATGTATGTAAATATTTTAATATGAATGCTTAATAATTATTTGCAATATATATAGTGGTTTTAACATGGTAAAGTCCTCATCTCATATCTCTACTGTCTAGGAACTATTTATATTTTCCACGGAAACATTTTAGTGTTGTACCTCACAACGGCTCGTCGTTTATACGTCGTTGTCGAAATGATACATATTGCTTTATTTTGCTATTATTTGCTTTTATGATCATCTGCTCATGAAAGGTAAACTAAGCGATTGGTTATAATAATTATGATGGTAATTATGCTTTATAAGTACCACATTAAACAATGGCCATTGTCATTGCAGCGCATTTAATGTTATGCAGTGTGAAAGTAAAACAAGTTTGTAAAAATGTGCATATTATAGTGTATCAGTAAATTTCTACGAAGAAGTGTAATCTTAAGTAACTGAAACGGAATCTCATGTCTAAGTCTTTTTAAATCTAAAGAAATTTTAGTTTGCAGAAAGAAAATAAATAATATTTTAGGGCCATTATATTTTGTTGTTGTTGTACTTTTAAGTTTGTTTGTAGTTGTGTTTTTCTCATTTATTTCATTAGATTGCCATTGCCATTTTTGTAATATACTTATTTGTTTTATTTATTTATGTATTTATTTATTTATTTATTTTTTTTACCATTTTAATCAGTGTAAAGGCAGTGCAACACTACAATGATGAATAAATAACTGTTATTTGTTTTTTTTTAATAAATAATTTAAATATATGACTTTATATAATCTAGAAGCTTATGTTCTGCAATAAGTAAATAAATAAAATTCTTTTGATATTTGTAGTAACCATTCATAACCACTACATGTGCATCT
This sequence comes from Labeo catla, assembly GCA_012976165.1. Taxonomy (NCBI): domain Eukaryota; kingdom Metazoa; phylum Chordata; class Actinopteri; order Cypriniformes; family Cyprinidae; genus Labeo; species Labeo catla. The sequence continues at coordinate 605,162 of VONZ01000216.1, forward strand.
GCTGATAGCAGATATGGTTTTTCAAAGAAATGCCAATGTCATCAGTGGTTTCTATGGTTTTCAGATTGTACCACTGTCAAAAGAAGCACTGAGTAACAGCACTGTGTAAAGATGATGCGTTATTGGGGCGAGCTTCCAGTGGCTTCGGCTCCCTCGGGCCGCAGTTCTTTTGACCTGCTGCAGCGTGAGTTCCGCCAGGTGGAGATGCAGGACCCTCCCCTGCACCAACCTTCTGCACAGCGTCCACGTCCTACTACCATGCTGGATATCCCCTCTGAGCCTTGCAGCCTCACAATCCATACTGTGCAGCTGAGTCAGCATGCTCGTCGTCTCCGGGGCCTCATTGCTGCCGCCCAGCAAGGCCAGCAACCCCTGTCCACATTATTAGATGCCCAGGGTGCTTTCAAACCTGAGGATGGGGAAGCTCTACCTCCGCGGCCTGCCACACCAACGGTACCTGATGATCTGCTTCCACTGGATAGTAAAGCTCCTCGACAGCCATTTCAACTACGCCATAGTGACCCAGAGAGCGACTTCTACAAGTATGTCCATAGATAATTACAGCTGAGGTTAAAAGTTTACATACAAATTGCAGAATCTGCAAAATGTTAATTTTTTTTCCAAAATAAGAGGGATCATACCAAGTGCATATTATTTTTTTATTTAGTACTGACCTGAATAAGATATTTCACATAAAAGACATCTACATATAGTCCGCAAGAGAAAATAATAGCTGAATTTGTAAAAAATTACCTTGTTTAAAAGATTACATACACTTCATTCTTAATATAGTACTGTGTTGTTACCTGAATGATCCACAGTTGTTTTTTTTTTCTTTTTTTAGTGATAGTTGTTCATGAGTCCCTTGTTGGTCCAGAACAGTTAAACTGTCCACTGCTGTTCAGAAAAATCCTTTAGGTCCCACAAATTCTTTGGTTTTCCAGCATCTTTTGTGTATTTGAACCCTTTCCAACAATGACTGTATGATTTTGAGATCCATCTTTTCACACTAAAGACAACTGAGGGACTCATATGCAACTATTACAGAAGGATCAAACGCTCACTGGTGCTTCAGAAGGAAACACAATGCATTAAAAGCCAGAGGGTGAAAACTTTTAAAAATTGAAGTTCAGGTTAAATGTAATTTATTTTGTTTTCTGGGAAACATGTAAGTATCTTCTGTAGCTTCTGAAGGGCAGTGCTAAATGAAAATGGGAAAAAAAAAAAGAGTTACTAAAATACTAAAAAATACTAAAAAACCAAAGAATTTGTGGGACCTTAAGGATTTTTCGGAAGAACAGCGGACAGTTTAACTGTTCAGGATAAACAAGGGACTCATGAACCACTATCACTTAACAAAAAACAGAGCTGTGGATCATTCATGTAACAACACAGTATTAAGAATCAAACATATGTAAACTTTTGAATGGGTCATTTTTATAAATTTATTTTCTCCTGACTACATGTAAACGTCTGTTATGTGAAATATCTTATTCAGGTCAGCACTAAATAAAAAAAAATAGCATGCATTTTGTATTATCCCTCTTAGTTTGGTAAAATAATTAACATTTTGCAGATTTTGCAAGGTGTATCTACACTTTTGACCTCAACTGTATGTATGTCAGTCATTGTTTGTCTTATGTATTCATTTATTCAAAAACACATAAAAATTCCAATTATACATACAGTGACTTTAATCCACCTCTTCTAGGCTAAGAATACCATGGTAAGAATACCATACTTGCTTGACGTGTGATAACAAACCTCATTGGTTCTTATGAAAGCTCAAACGTGCTGCATAAAACACAAGAATGAATACACGAGAATGAAGTTCATTAGTTATCACTCGTCAAGCAAGCATGCTTGAGCTTCCTTTTGCCTTATCTGATGTGTGTGTTGATTAATGTTTATATGTGAATAAAAGCCTAAATTAAATTTTTAAATGAATGATTTGAAGCATCATAGCAACCTCTCTCTCTCTCTCTATATATATAGAGAGAGAGAGAGAGAGAGACAGATTTTTTGAGTACAATAAAAAGTACATTTCTTAGAACATGTTAAATGTTTTAAAATAGATTTTTTTTTTGGTTTTTACACCCTTATATATCATTGGCCATTGTCTTTTTGTCTGTAAGGCGTATATTAACCTCAAACTTGCCTTGATGAATCTGTTCTCTAGAAACCATCATATTATTAAAAAAAAAGGTAAAAAAAAAAGAAACATATACTGTTGGTAAGCCACAATGCACATTGCATCCTCTTTTGAGTTTATGAAGACAAGTCCACACTTGTGATTAATATATGTATTTTTAATTTCTTTTCATCTCTTTCCTTTTAGAGGTAAAGGTGAGCCAGTCACTGAGTTGAGTTGGCCATCCTGCCGTCAGCTTCTTTACCAGTCAGTCGCCACGGTGCTCGCTCATGTTGGATTTGAGTCTGCAAATGAGAGTGTTCTGGAGACTTTGACCGACCTGGTCCATGAACATTACTTGCGGATCACCAAATTGCTGCGAGTGGCTGTTGACAGGGAGGCCTGCCAGGGCTCTACACCCTTCCCTGATGTGGTGGAACAGGTATTCCACGAGGTTGGCATTGGCAGTGTCCTAGCTCTGCAGCGCTTTTGGCAGGTCCGCATTAAAGATTACCACAGCTACATGCTGCAGGTGAGATATCTCCAATGTTCTGCCAGCTTCAATACCCACAGAACTGTATGTGTAGCTTTTATTTTACATTGTGATTGCTTTGGCAATGTATATTCTGACTAGTGTCATCTTTGTCCATAGGTCAGTAAGGAGCTCTCTGAAGAGTATGAGAGACTTGTGAATCCAGAAAAGGCTTTGGAGGATTCCAAACCCTTGAAGGTTAAAGAGGAGCCGGGGAGTGGCATTCCGTTCCCTTTGAGCGAGGAACCAGAAGCGGCTCTGGCATCAGGTGACCAGGCCCTTCCCATTGATGTGCTGGGCTCATCCAATGAAAGACTGGCTGGAGGATTGGAGGAAGGACATTCCCCTCACACATCAGGTACTTCATTCAGTTCTGAAGGATCCTTATTGGTGCTCAATCAAGACAAGTTGAAATGTTCAAAAGAAAAGTAATTTAAAACATAATATGCAATTCATTCATTTATTTGTTTAATTCTTATAATAATAATAATAAGAAGAAGAAGAATTGTTATTAGGATAACTAATAACTCTAACTTTATGAGATGAGTAGCAGACATACTTGAAATAAAGTTGTCCATTTCAGTATAGATCGATTCTCATCAATATCTAAAAAAGGACGGGGAAATACCCAAGTAGCTCTCAAGAAAAGACCTATTTATACAGAGTGAGGGAAAAATAGTAAACATCATAATATAAATAAGGTAACACTTTAGTTTAGGGACCAGTTCTCACTATTAACTAGTTGCTTATTAGCATGCCTATTATTAACCTATTGGCTGTTTATTAGTACTTCTGAAGTTCAGTATGTATTCTGCATGACCATATTCTACATCCCTAATCCTACTTAATACCTAAACCTAACAACTACCTTACTAACTATTAGTATGCAGCAAATTAGGAGTTAATTGAGGCAAAAGTCAAGTAATGGTTTATTAATAGCAAGAAATTGGCCTTAAAATAAAGTGTAACCATAAATAACATTGACAACATAAAAATTAAATAATTGACTTGAGTGTATGTATTTTTGTATTGTTTATATTTAGATCTTATTAAAGTCAAAATGATTATAATATTATCTGAACAATATTTTCTGTAAAGTTAGTAATATAAACTTAAATAGAAACATTTTCTGTTTAATTAAATTTTCACAGTAATTTCATTATTTGCATTATATATATTTTGGGCACGCTTTAGTTTAGGGACTAATTTCTTACTATTAACTAACTATTTATTATGACTTTTGCCTTGGTAAACTCATAAATAACAGTTAGTAAGGTAGTTGTTATGTTTAGGTAGTTGTTACGTTTATTGGGTGGGATTAAGGAATGTAGAATATGGTCAGAATGCAGCATAATGATGCAGAATAAGACATTGATATGCGCATCATAAGTACAAATAAACAGCCAGTATGCTATCAATAATAACCAAGAAGTTAATAGTAACAACTGGTCCCGGTATATGTTTATTTATTTATTTATTGTATTATTATTATTTTTTTTCCTCTACCAAATTTTACTTGTGGCCCCATGGAGGCACCAATTTGAAAAACCTCGTTCTAAATTATTGAGACTACCATAGATCACAAAATAATAAGCTTCAAGACAACAAGGGTTTGGACTCACACCCTTGCTCTGTATTTGCAACTTCTTAACTTTTCGATGAGAATTATTGAATGCAAAACATCAAACATAAGGCATCCAGCTGTGTGTTATGCCTTTTTTCTACTGCAGCCTTTTTTAAAGTGGTCATCTGTCTGTTCTGTCAGACACTCGGGAATGAGCAGCACACCATAAAGAATCAACAACAGACTTTAGAAAAAATTTGTTCTTTGATCTGTTCACAACTCCTCCTAAATCAACATGTGAATTCTGAATAACAGAAACATCGCTCACTGCACACGATTTGATGTCCGACAGTGATTGTTTTTGAAATTTACTGTTAAAGGCAGTGAATTTTTTACACAAGTAGCTGTTTTGGTGGAGTTGAGACAAAACATTTTTTTTTCCCCCAAACGTTTACCGTTGCAGACAGCATGCTGTCTGCAATGTCTGCATTCTACTTATTAATGATCAGGGGGTTTCGGTAACTGTGTTCAGTGCGTAGACATATATTATTATTTTGGGCTAAAGCATAAAGCCATCATCTCAAATTTGCATATGAAAGTAGTTTTTTTCCCTTTCCTAATGTAGTTCCTGAATAATAATTAAATTATGTTTTTGCAACTAGCATGCAGCAGTCCACTGCAGGCCTTCTCATTATTACCAGTGTCACTCTTTAATGATATTCCTGTCTACAGTATATTGAGCTTCAATTTATTGTGTTTATCCTTGACTAGACCCATTTAAAGAAGTCCACTTCCAGAACAACAATTCACAAATAATTTACTCACCCCCTTGTCATCCAAGATTTTCATGTCTTCAGTCTTTCATGTCATTTGTGAAGAAGCACAAAAGCTTGTGTAGCACAGGCTCTGGGATGCACGTTCACAACACTACGTACTATTCAATCATGTCGAAAGACAACAGTTGGTTGTCTTAAGTGAAGGCAACAATATTGATGATTATTAATAAATTGGATCTGTGCATTAGGTCTTAAAGTGACAGCAAGTGGAAAAAAAGGACAAAACTACTGATTGAAAAGGAATCAGTGTTTATTTAATACAGTAAAGACTATGTAGTGTTTTAATTGATTTTTGATTATACTTTTAAGGGCTTTTTCTTTTGTATCTTTATTCAGTTTTTTTTTTTAATTTGTTCTTTGTTATCATTTGTTTCTTTATTTTTATTTTCTTTCTAAATGTTTAATTGTCTTTCATAATTGCTTTAGATCTTTTTACTTGCATTAGTTAGGCTAGTATTAGTTTTTTAATGTCATTATCATAAAATAAAAATACAGGATCCTTTTATGTTCTATATGTTAACTTTAGTCAACTACATTAACATGAACTATGAAATATTTAAATACTTAAAAAGCATTTGTTTATCTTAGTTAAAGTTAATTCCAGTATTTACTAATATAGTATTAAAAGTATATCCATTATTATTATTATTATTATTATTAAATGGTCCATTAATTAACTAACAATGAACAGGTCTATTTTATTAACGAATGTTAACAAAGATTATTAAAAACGGATTCACATTGCACTAACATTGCACCCTATACAAGTAATCCATTCTAGGGCTGCATAATAAATTGTATTTTAATCATGATTCTGCTTCTCTTGTTTAAGCATTGCAATTGTCTGTGATATTTGCTCCCTGGTTATTTATCCTAAAAACATTTCATATTTACTTACATTACTTACATATTTACACTACATTTGATATCTTGGATTGGTAACAAGCCGTCATGCTTGGGGTTGCTAGGTGTCAACAGTTTAAATCCCTCAGTCAGCTTTTCTCTTAAATTGATGCATTTTCTGCCCAGTGTTTTAGTTAATCTTTCTAATCTGCTTTGATATAAAAGTGGTGATGTTCAGAAAACAACAGCAAACATGTAGATTTAACAATCACCACTATGATATTTTGCTTAAACAAAAGTGTAATATAGCCAGTCTGTTTCATTTCAAGTGGTCGGCTGTGCTTGTTCATTAAGGTAAAGAGCTAGGATTTGCATAATGGCCAGAACTGAAGACAACCATAATTCAGAAACTGTATAATAATCCATATATATATATATATATATATATATATATATATAATTTTTTATTTATTTATTTATTTTTTTGTCTACAATAGGAGCAGCAGGGAATGGCTCCCCCTTGTGGCATTTAGCCCAGGTAAAGATGGAACCTCAGGACAGTGAGGAGGGCCAGGTTTCAGGTCATGGAGTTCTGGGCAGCGACGTCTTTGAAGAAGGCCCCATGTCCACCATGAGTGAGGCTGGCATCCCTCCATCTCCTGGTGGTTCAGAAGGAAGTTACATGTCCCATTCACCAGATTCTCTCATGGGCACGTCGCCTTTCACTCAGCGGCCAAAGAAACGGATGAGAAAAGTATAGTGGTTTTGTCTTCTAAAGAAAGAGACTGAAAGCACTTCCACACTCATTGTTGTGCATAGTATTACCTTCTGTTGAGACTAGATGTCTTACCTTTGAATGGAAGTTTTTAGTGAAGTTAAATGAAACCGACAAATAAAGTGCGAGTTTGAATGCTCTCCGAGCAAATGGCAGACGGTCACTGTTTTACTCAATTATTGAGCAGGACAATTACTTGTTTGCCATGGTAAAATTAGCATCTGTTTATTGTAACGAAACAATGGAGGGAGCACAACATGGGGAGTAATTACAGCCTGATGTCTGCTTCAAAACACACAGGGACATCAATCAAGGAGTAATGGCAAATTAATTACAGCATGCATAAATCTGCATGTTAAATAAGCAGGCCATTTCATTACCTGTACACTCCCAGGCGTCACAGTGCGGAGGTATTGTCTCGTAGCCACCTGCGCCAAAACTGTTTTCCTAAACACACCGGTTGAATGTAAATTTAGCTTCTCACCCTCACCAGGTTGCAATGCATTTCTGAGACTTGATCATAAGGAACCGAGACTAGATATTTATCATGCAGCATTCTTAAATGATTTGGTATAGCCTTCCAGTGGCCGCTTCAAAAACTTTTTTATATCAGTTAGATAAAAAAAGACCTTCTGTAAACCTTGACTTCACACCACAAGCTAACACATTAATAAAATACATTTATTAATTTGCAAATAGAGTTCTATTTGTAGCTGCACTGTGACATTATTTTCATGACAAAATATCACATTTTACCCCAATTTTTATTTTTATTTATTTTATTTTTTTTCTTCAGTTCTTAAGTGATGTTTTTAGAACGAGTTAACTGCGACATACTATAAGCATGTAAAATATGGTAATTATGATACTGGAAAATTTTTCATTTTAAATCTTAATAGGCATTGTTTTACTTTATTTTATTTTAGTTGTGTGTTTGTGTGTGTGTGTGTGAAGTGAAATGATTGGGCTTGTTTTTGACAGGTTTTGTAAGAATCGTTCTGGAATTTGTGCAGCCTTCTAAACTAACAAAAAATAATAAGATATCTTTGCTTTGAAATTGATTCTTTCCACAGCTATGGTTTTGTAATGACTAAAATGCCATTTATGAATTTGTTTGTGTGAGAAATTTGTACATTTTGTATTGATTCTTTATGCATTTTTTTCTGCTGATTTTCTTGGTAAACTCCAGACAAACTAAAAAAAATTATATTCCCATCTTTGTGCTCATTACATTCCTCTCCAAAGACCTTTCTTTATTCCAACCTCATCTTCAATTTAATTGGATGTTGTTTCCGGGTTCTGTTGTGATGACAGAAACAGCAGGGGGCAGTACTGCTTCACACGGTCACATTTTCATCCACATCCACACTGTTCCAACCTCATTCCAGGTGTTCGATATTCCACTGGGCTGTGTCTGCTTTTATTGAGCATCCTGCTTTGTGAACAAGCTCTATTTGAGCAGAGAGACTAATCCATTTAACCCATCTCCAGTGGCAGTTGTGATTTACTTTTAAGTCCTTTCACTAAATGGAAACGTTCAGAACTCCAGAAGAACCTACGAGGCTTGAAGATGCGTACAAATATATGAATGGTACATTCAAATTACAATGACATTATTATATTTAAAATGGCTGTGTTTAACAGCTGAATTTATGGTGAAAAACTACATCACACATGAAAATGTACATAAAATTCCACCAATCAGAGAGTCCTGGTGAGTAAATTGAGCCAAAAGAGCTTGCAGGGAACAACCAGCAACCAGTGATTTATCACATATGACATAATCAAGTCAGTGTTGTTGCGCTGTTTTTTTTTTTTGTTGTTGTTGTTGTTTTTAAATTCAACAGCTTTAAATTTATGATTTTATGTTTATCCATTTTGTTATTTGCAAAGATTAAGTTGCACAGTGTGTGTGGTTGCAGTTTTTTCTCTTTATAAAGCTGTTAGGTAAACAGTCTTTTACTTGTGTCTTTTTGTCTGGTTTTCAAAAATGTTTTGCTTCAAATAAAAGTTTGTAATGTAGTGATTCACTTTAAAGTTGGGTTTGTTCATGAGGTTTAAAACTTTTTTTTTTTGTGTGTGTCAGATGCATAAACGTGTTGTAAATCAGAGATTTATTATTGAGGGGGGAGATACAAGAGTCTGTACTACTTACCATTGGAGAAAGCATAACAGTCAACTTGGATCACGTGTGCCTTGATAACCAATCATTTTACATGCCTTGACACCACTGAATTTTAGTTGTGCGACAGCCAATTAAGTCAAGTCACCTTTATTTATATATCACTTCATACAATACAGATTGTGTCAAATCAGCTTTACAGTGTCAAACAGGGAAATAGTTTGTCAATAATGGAAGAGGACAATAAAACTGTCAATTTTTCAGTTAAAGCCAGTTCATTGCTGATTCAGTGATGTCATCATCCAGTTCAGCTCTCTTCCAATAGTGTCTGTGCAATCAAGCCAATAATATTGCCAGAAATGAAAGGTCCCCAATGAAGCAAGCCAAAGGCGACATTGGCAAGGAACCAAAACTCCACTGGTGACAGAAATGGATAAAAAGCCTTGGGAGAAAACAGGCCTCTGGGCAGATGAAACCAGCATGGTGTGGTTTAATTCCAGGCTGCAGCACAAGTTAGATTGTGCAGAGGATTCGTCTGGTTCTTGTGGTCTTGTCCCGATAGTCATCTTAGTTGACAAGGTCTGGGATCTGTCTCTAAGGGCTGATCTAGTTGACATGGTCAAACTAAGGGCTGTAGAGGTCATCTCTAGGTGATGATCCACCGTCTGTTCTTGATATGGACTAGATCTGGGTAGCAATGTTGACCATCTGGTCACCATTTACTGATACTATAGAAATGACTGAGAAATGCTTTAGAAACTAAATCCTATCTGTTGAAAGAAGTCAGTGACTTTTTTTATGAAAAACCATTTTCTTCTGTGTGAATTCTAATAAGTAGTTAAATCCAAAACTATTGTTTAATGGCAAATAAATTGATAGCCAATAGACTGTTGATTCATTAAATTAAGCTGTTTCTTCACAAAAGCTGTTTATTCAGTTTAGTGAAGCCTCTCCTCCACTGACATTCATTCAAAAAACAGCCTCTAGTCTCCTTCCTTGCCTACCAGCCAAAGCGGCAGCATTAGAATTAGTCGTTGCGTTTTTTGGCTAAAAGTTGAAGGCTTGCCTTCCAGTGGCTTTGATACATATCTATGGATGTATGTAAGTGTAAACAACATTTATAGGACAGTTTGTGTAAGATTTTGTTGCTGGTTTGAAAAATGTTATTTAAATGTGTAAGCTCATAGTCATAGTAACCATTTGGTGTATGATGATTTTTTATCAGCATGTAAACACATTAGTTGCATTGTTACCGCTTTGAACAAAGTGTGCATGTGCTCAGATGTGGATGGATGAAGTACATGAATGCACTCTGTGACATGGAAGTTTTCCCTCCACTCTGAATTACCGAATTCTGGCAACACAATACGCTGCACAGTCGCTGCTCCTTATCTTCATTAAAGTGCCTTCAAGGCAAGTCATTTCACCTGGCGGCCATGCCGCTGTGGCAGCTATTTCAGTCATGCAAGTAAAACTCCTTTCTTTGAAAGGGGAAACATCAATCACATCATCACCAGTTCACCAAGCTTATGATTAAATTTTATATTTGAAATCACCAGTGCAGCTGATGTAATACAGTGACTTTTAATATTAGGAACTGGCTCTTTTATTTAGCAGGTGGGGCTATTTCAGTAATATGAGTGCATTGTCTAAAGTCTTTGTCTTCATTCAGAGTCTGTATGAAGAACGTCCCGGGTTACATATGTAACCTTGGTTCCCGGAGGGGAATTGCAAAGCCCTGCCCGGAGTGTGTGGATTAGGGTGAGAGGACAGAAGAGCCAGGAGTGGCTTGCATATCTAGGCCATAGAACCTAACGAAGGTGAGGGGCGTGGTCCAACCCACAGCGTTGCAGATGTCCTGCATAGGGACACCCAAGAGGAAGGCCTTGGAGGCTGCCACACTTGTGGTGGAGTGAGTCTTGTGCCCCAGAGGCAAGGGGAGACCAGAGGACTCATAGGCGACAAGAATGGCATCCACCAGCCACCGGCTGAGAGTTTGCTTCATAGCCGGAAGACCTCTCTTGAGAGGACCATAGCAAATGAGAAGTTGGTCCCCCAGCGGAGAGTCAAGTCTGCGGAAACTCCAGCACTGAGCCAACTGGGCAGTTAACTGGGTCAAGTTGGCAATCTCCGCACCAAGACTTGAAAAGCTTCCACTTAATGATGTTTGATAACAAAGTTCGGGAGGAGCATGATCAGATAATCAACTAATTTGGCACAGGTGCAACTCGTCTAGCTAGCACAAGTCATATATAAGCACACAGCCGACTTACCTCCGTCATTCGACTGTTTTTTCGGCATTCGGTTTTGCTCCTTTTGCCATTATATTACAGACTCAACCGTTTCCGCACAACGACGAGACCAGTAAAGTTACATGAGATCCCCTGTTGCAACTGCCATCGAGCACCACGCTTCATCGCGACCGTCGCTCTGCTCGATTAGCCACAGGCTCACCACAACACCGAGGCTTAACATTGCCTTCATCGGCGAGACTTCCAGTTTCTTCCCCGGCATCCTCGTATCATTCGACCATGCCAATATATCCTCCGCACGGAAAATGGACTGTATGCGCTGTTTAATCTCGATGAACCATTCTCGCAGAGGACAAACAAAGCGGACCCGTATGGAATATTTTTTCACCCTGCAGATTAGCCAACGTCACTCCTAAATCCACTCCAGCCACCAAGACGGCCAACAGATCGAGCGAAGCCCCGAACTCTCCACGTTTGACACCACCATAGTCCTGCACAAGACCCGGCTCTCCTCGAGCGTTGGGTCGCAGCGGCGGGCATCATTGAGCCCAGGTCGCGTCCCAGTTCTCACCACAGCAAAACTTCACCTGCTCCCCGCTTCGGCTCAACTTTTCACCGCGCTCTTCCGGCCGCAGTGCCGCATGCAGTCAGGCCTCCAGCTCTCGCAGCGGTCGCTAGCGTGATGCAGGCCATGTTGCAATTGATTTTTGTGTGTGTTTGTAGGTAAAGTCGCGAAACAAAATTATTCAAATGTTCTGTATTAATTTTTACCAGCATTTAGCTGGGGTTTAAATTACACGTTGTACACAGACAGATACGATGGAAAAAGATTGGTTTTCGAGAAAAATAAGTTCAACAGTGCACCTAAATTAACAATCATAAGTGCATAGTCAACTAATGTGTATCATAAAGCAACTATTAATGTTTTTGTTGAAGAAGTGCAACTAGCAACCTATTTGTACGTGATAAGCTTACTGCTAAGCACCTCTCTTACCAGCTGATCTGCTGCTCAGCTGGGCAGCTGTTTCAACACTCATTTTGTGTGGTTAAGAGGAAAAGTGTGTCTTTTTGTCATTTTTTTTTTTTCACTTTTTTAATGAAAAGTTGCAAAAGTTGTCAAATATTAACAGAAATGTATAACAATAACAAAATAAGTAAAAATAAAATAAAATAAATAAATAGTATAATAATATTAATAACCATAATAATAAAAATAATAATAATAATAATAATTTTGCTGGGTTGGCAACACTGCAGGCCACTCAAGCATTTTAGCATTTACTGCAGAATGTCACAAACCACTCCCAGCAGCTGAAACAAGCCTGAAGTTGCTTCCTGTTACTTTTAATCCTTTTCTTTTTCAGCGGCCTCCAGCTCCAACAGCATACGGTAGCATGAGGCTGCCTTCACTGGCTCCACAGGCTCTTTTGGATGTCTCAAACCCCACTCCCTTCCCGTGACCTACAGCAGCTGAAGAAAGCGTGAGGCTGTCTCCACTTACAACTCAGGCCCACACATCTCAGGCTTTTCCTCCTGTTACTAATAACTCTTTTTCTTTCAGTGGCCTCCAGCTCCCATAGCAGACACTAACCCAGAGGCTGATTTAAGAGTGATACTGCCTTCGCAGACAATTGCGCCCCATGCTCCCCTTCCTCACAGCTCTCAACTTCATTCAAAATAATGTTGTTTTCTTCCAGATCAAGTTTCAGCTCTCCTTGATCGTCAAGTCGTAGCAAGCCATTAGCAAGCCTGGGCTGCGCCCCAGACTCAGCTGCTCCTCACACTGCACGCTGACACGACTTTCCAACCTCCTATCCTTACCACCCCTTCCCTTCTACCTCTGGTAGCAGACGCTAGTGTGAGGCTGCCTTCGCTAGCCACTCAAGATCTGCCACCTTACTCTTACCCTCCTGCTGCTCCTTTTCTCTATCGATGGCCAGGAGCTAATCCACGCGTGAATCTGCCTCCACAAATGGTTATGGCCCTTCCTTATCTTCCTTCTTACCCTTCTTTTCAATTTAAAATATCAGGCTCCCTTTTCCTGCTTACAACTCAGGAACTTTCAATCTAAATCCTTTCTTGACCCTCTTTGCGTCAATAACTCTAACCAACGTGCAACATATTTCAAATTTGGAGACATCTAAAACTGATTCTTGCTCAAACGGGCTTACCCACGGGAAAAAAAAAAAAAAATTCCAGCCACTCATTTCGCATCGGAGCAGCAACTACAGCAGATTAAAAAAGAAAATCTCTCACAGCATCAGATACAAGCGGTCGGTCAGTGGTCATCAGATGCTTTCAGAAGCTACATCCAGTCTAGTCACCACCACATAAAGGAAGCCCATCTAGCCTTGATCAGAGATAAATAAATAAATAAACAGATAAAATTCGCTGCTTTTAATAACGTCGCTTACTTGAGCAGTCAAGGCTCTCCTTCCCGATGCAGCCAGTCAAAGCCCCTTTTTGGTCGCCCTTCAGCCATCGTTTCAAATCTCATTTGCACATCCAGCAACAGACGGGGCTCTCCCTTCCGGTGCAGCAGGGCCATGGCTCCCTTCAGTCGCAGTGTGAGCCCTCCGTCCGTCGTCTCGAGTTATGCTGCGTACTCTGCGTCGGACAGGGCTCTCCTTCCTAGTGGAGCAGAGCCGCAGGCCCCCTTCGGTTGCAGTGAGAGCCCTCCATCCGAGGCATCAAACCACGCTTTGTATTCAGCCGCAAGGGGGACTCTCCCTTCCGGTGCAGCAGAGCCGCAGCTCCCTTCGGATGCAGTGAGAGTCCCTCCATCACTCGCTTTGAATTTCTTTACTTATTCACCATCGGACAGGGCTCCCCCTACCGGTGCAGCAGAGCCGCGGCTCCCTTGGGTCGCAACATGAGTCCCCCGTCTGTTGGAGTTACGCTGTGTACTCCGCGGCAGATAGGACTCTCCTTCCCGGTGCAGCAGAGCCCTCCATCCGATACACTGTCGCAAGAGGAACTCTCCCTTCCGGTGCAGCAGAGCCGCAGCTCCCTTCGGAAGCAGCGAAAGTCCCTCCACCAATCGTCTTAAATCTTCTCACCTATTAAGCATTTAACGGGGCTTCCCCTCCCAGTGCAGCAGAGCCGTGGCTCCCTTCGGTCGCAGTGTGGGCCCTCCGTCTATCATTTGAGTTGCGCTGCGTGCTCAGTGGCGGGGGGTTCTCCCTCCTGGTGCAGCAGAGCCCGGCTCCCCGGTTGCAGTGGGGCTCCGCCGATACATCGTTGCAAGGGGACTCTCTCCGGCAGTTTCAGTGAGTCCCTCCACCACTCGAATATTTTGGCTCATCCAGCATCGGACCGGGCTCCCCTTCCGGTGCAGCAGGGCCCGGGTTCCCTTCGTCGCAGTGTGAGCCTCCGTCTGCCGTCTGAAGTTACGCTGCGGCGGCGACGGGGCTCTCCCTCCCGGTGCAGCAGAGCCGTGGCTCCCTTCGGTCGCAGTGGGGGCCCTCCACCCGATACGTCGTCGCAAGGGGGACTCTCCCTCCCGGTGCAGCAGAGCCGCAGCTCCCTTCGGAAGCAACAAGAGTCCCTCCATCTATCGACTTAAATATTCTTGCCTATCTAGCGTCGGACCGGGCTTCCCCTTCCGGTGCAGCAGAGCCGCAGCTCCCTTCGGAAGCAGCAAGAGCCCCTCATTTGATATCTGCCATCATGCTCCTCCTTTAGCGACATGTAGGGCTCTCCAGTCTGACACCTCGAGCCGCAGCTCCTGTCAGACAGTGCAAGGGCTCTCCAAGGCACTCTGCCCCTCTCCTCAAATTTCTACTCAGCATGCATATTTTGGCGGGCAACTAACAAGTCTGGCTGCTGTCCCAGGCCTTTAAGCTTCTTTTGGGGGAGTTCTCTGGGTTCGGGCCATATTCCGGGCTCGGAGCCATCCCCCAGGACAGCATGCCAAAATATGCTTGCTGTTTACTCAACCAGATTAGATGTGAGGGTGAACTCGTGAAATAGTGTACAGTTTCTGTAAAAGCTTATAGACACAGCCTTGGGCATGTCTGTACCATGGCATCCAGCCCCAGAGGAGCTGGATGGAGTCTGAGAGTACCAGAGGGGACATTGCGCATTCTCCTGTGTCGCAAAGAGGTCCACCTAAGCCTGGCCAAAAATTCTCCAAATCTGCTTCACCACCTCGGGGTAAAGCATCCATTCCCCAGGCCTCGGCCCCTGTCTCAACAGGACGTCTGCTCCCACATTGAGATGCCCAAGGATGTGAACTGCTGTCAATGAGAGGAATGTCCCCTGGGACCACACAAGGATCTGGTGCACCAGCCTGTAAAGGGGTGGTTTATGAAAGTGTCAGTGGAGAGTGCCAGGCCGAAAGGAAGAACCCGATATAGAGAATGGGAACGTGACGTCAGCGACTCACGGCATTCTGGGACATTCAGACACGGACGCTACAGTTTAGACTGAGAAATGGTGGAGGTAGATGTTAAAATGTATATTGTACATTTAAAAACACATTAGAAATGGAGAACGCTTGCTGTGACATTTATTTATTTATTTATTTATTTGGATCCCCATTAGCCACTACCAAAGTAGTGGCTATTCTTCCTGGGGTCCATCATACACACAACAAAATTACATTAATCCATAACAACCAAAACCACTACAAAAACATAAAAACCCAGAATGCATACATAGCATAAAAATCAACAATCCACTCAGTACTGTGCCATTAAATATTTCTTCAACAATTTTTTAAACTTCATTTTACTTATTGAAACACATGTAATGTCCGATGGCAATTCATTCCATGTTTTCATTCCTCTATACATTACAGTCCGTTGCTTTGCATTCGTTTTTGAAACCGGAAGCAAGAAATATCCTTTTGATGCATACCTGGTGTTAAAACTATGAGTAGCATTACTATACAAAAGTTGACAGTATAACACACTTGGAACTTGTGATAAAGAAATATTTCTTATAAACACAGCAGAGAAACAATTACCCTATCCTTCACCAATAACCAACCTAAAGTTGTGTGCATTTTCATAATATTAACCCTTCTATTGCAGTGCAAAATTAATCATGCAGCTCTGTTCTGAACTATCTGTAATTTTTCTAAGTCTTTATTTGATGCACTCGACCATACCACTGGAGAGTAATCTAGATAAGTAAGAACCATTGCCTGCACAATTTTAGAGATACAATTCTGTGGCAAAAATTTTACACATCTCTTAATAACTGATAAACCTCTTCCCATAACAATTACCATATTATCGATCTGTTTTGACCACTTTAACCTACTTTCAAGGATAACTCCAAGAAGTCTGATTTCCTCTACTTGTTCAATAGGCACACTCTTTACAGACAAAGCCAGCCAGATTTTTGACATGAACTGCCATATCTGCTGTCATGACCGGAGTGGAGAACGGATCTAAAATTAAGCGCAATTTTATGCTTTTCACCTTAAAACAACACAATGGCGAAAGCAGCTCAATGAAAATAACTTCAAAATCTGGCTTTTTCGTTTGTATTTATTATTTATTACAGTTTTATAATATCCGATCCACTTGAATTTGTAAGTGCTCACGCTATGAATAACACTTTTGGAAATGTAATTTAATTTGTGATATGGCTCGTTGCGGTCCTTGTTCATAAAGCAACTCATGTGATTAAACGTTACTGTTCAGCAGCTCTTTGTAAGAAATCGTGTATTTGTTCAATTTAAGTCCAGTAGAACTTATTGAAATTTATCCCTCAATGAAATTAGGGCGATATGACATATGATAAAATACATCAGCTTTTCTTAATTCCATTCCTCACATACCGTCGCTCTGCATATATTGCATGGCTCTCTTATTTAACCTGATTCAGATAACCAGCTAGTCCAAAGAGAGCTCCGTGACTGAACTGTGTTGCGATTAACATGGTCCCTAAACAATGTTCATTGCTCCCCACTCCCTGAGCAGTGGAAATCAGTTTAAGTTTACTTAGGAATATTCATTTGTGCTACGCCACCACCTGCATAGTCTTCACACACAGATGAAACTTAGAGAAGTGTGACACAATATACCCCTGTAAATAAATGCAATTTAAATTAATGCATTGCACACTTTAATGTTCGTTGAATGGAACATATACGCTGTCTTCGAACTATAATCAGGGCGGAATATTTCAAGTTCACAGGGCACTTACTTTTGAATAGAACAGACATCTGAGATACACACAAAATGTGCAGAGCGGTGGTTCACTTACAAGATCAACTGGCTGAGATCAACCTATAGTGTGTTTATTTTATCTGGCAGATATATCAGTGCCACCTATTTATTAAAAACTGCAAAAGAGAAATTAATTCGGTCCTGTGTGTAGTACAATAGAAGGCGGCCGTATGATTTCTGTGAGTGTGTATGTGTCGTGTTCTGGCCACACGACCGAGTGCTCGAATGAAGGTAATGGATTCAAATATTAGTACATTTATTCTAAGCAAGTGCAAGCATCTTTTAAAAATATTAACACAAATACAATCGTTTTTTCCTCTAGTGATTTGTATTTATTGTCATCGTATGCTATTTAGCGTGTCCTAAAACATGGCGGCGACTACCCAGAATGCAGTGCGCAGTGACGTAAACTCCCGAGCTCTATAGGTATGCTTTGCCCCTAAAAACAAACCTTAGGAACTTCCTGTGTTAGGGAAGGATGAAGATGTGGAAGTATGCATCCTTTAGATCTATCGTGACAGACCAGTCCTCGGACCTGACCTGAGACACGACTTGCTTGATGGTGAGCATCCTGAACTTCTGTCGCATGACTGAGCGGTTCAACTGAAGCAGATCTAAAATGGGAAGCAGGCCCCCATCCTTCTTTGGAACAATGAAGTACCAGCTGTAGAACCTGGACTCCCTGTCGTGAGGAGGGACCACCTCGATGGCCTCCTTCCTCAAGAGAGTGTTTACTTCCAGTTCCATTACCAGAGCCTGCTTGGGACCCACCAGAGTGGGGAAGACCCCGCTGAAACCAGGTGGAGGGGATCCAAACTGAATGCAGTAGCCACTCTCTACAGAATGCAGGACCCACTGCGACACATTTGGCATGCTGCCAAATAGTCTACTAAGGGAATGAGAATTACTAAAAACTAAGGGTCTCTTGAGATTGACCTCTGGTGCTGGTGGAGCAGCTAGCTCTCGGTCCCTGCCTTGGGGGGGAGCACGAGAGGTGACGCTCTGCTTTTGTACCTCCCGGTATGAGGAGCTGGTACATGGCCGAGGCTGCTCCTGCCCAGCAGCCCCGTGAGCTGAAGAGTGGTGAGGGAAGAACCACTGAAACGCCGCTGCCTGTTTACGAGCCTTCTGGTGTCCGAACAGCCCAGAAGGCACAAGTGGAGCATCCATGAGGAAGACCCTGTCCTTCTCCTTGATGTCAGACAGGGTCAACCACAGGTGTCTCTCCGCGGCCACCATAGCTTCGTAAGACCACCAACAATATCAAGTAGCAAATTATGATTTTTTTTTTATGATAATTATTTTACATTTTGTCAAATTGGTGGTTAATTCATATGAATTTGTGCAGTCTTACACCCCACTGATGGTTAGATTTTTTTTTTTTCTAAAACATTGCCATTATGTAAAACACTTTATGATGTCAATGAATAGCAGAGTCTAATGACGCAGAAGAACAATATCATTAGAATTAATTTCAGAATATCTGATGAACAATAAAAACAAAATTTAACTGTTGAAAATGTCCCAATTTCATGTTTCAACTTGAAATACATCAGCACAAGTTTGACACAAAACTGTATTCCTCATTTCAAAATGCAAGTTAGGTTTATTTTGAAGTAACATTGCACAGTTGAACATTAGAGTGATAGTAGAGCATTAATAGACTGGTAGGGTTAGGGTTAGAATAAGTTGACGTACTTGCAAAGATACTTGCAGTCAAGAAAGTCTGTTGAAAGACCATCACAATAAAGAGTTAGTAGATATTAAGCAGACAACCTACTAATACTCTAATGAGAGTTACTAGACATGTGGGTGCAACATTACTTATTGTCGGCAGAATGTTTAATAAGGATAAGCAGTGTTACTGCAAGTTGGAGTTTGCTTGATCTTGCATTAGACTTTAAATCCTGGAGGGACTGATTTCTGTACAGAATCAATACCCAATGGCACTAAATTACATGAGTATGTTAGTTTCTGTGTCAAAATCACATTGCGCTGTGCACACTTCAAACTAAATGTTTCACTCTTGCTGTTTAATTGCTCAAAGGTTTTCAACTCACTTCGTGTTACATTTTCATTGGCTTCTTTTGTCGAGCTGCATTGTATTTGAAGGGCAGTATCACAAGCCTTAACCTTTAAAAGAATATATGAGAAACGTTCGTTTGTGCTGATAAAAGGTCATACCGCACTGAGTATTTCTGCCTTCTCATTGAACTGTACACCGTAACTTTAAGTTCCTCCCCAGCTGGTATTTCCAGACAGATGATCAAAATTGCAGGAATGTAGTTATAGTAAGTTGCTGATGCATAAGAACTTTTAGCAGCACCAGAGTTCTCATTTAAAATGGTTGATTTTATGTGGCCATTATGACCAGGGTCCAAAGGCTATTGCAGTTTTCTTTTTTAGTGAAGTTGCAGAGTTGATTCGATTTGCTTAGCGACTATAGTTTTCATCATTTTCCCAATGAACTTAAAGACCCAAAAACTCCATTACATTAAAGGCTTCCATATTTGCTCAAAACTCTGCTAGTACAATTTCTTATCCCCCATCCCCTCACCCCCTAGGAACCACTTTAAATTGCCAAACACTGAATAACAACCATATGATTTGCCCTCTCACATGAAAAGGTTCCCTCCAGCTCAATGGAATACATTACTGTGTCTCCCACTGTGAGGAAACGTGCACAGAGTTTTTTATCTGATCCATAGATTACCTTCATTTAAAACTAAGAGTTTACTAAGAGTCACTCCTGAAGAGCCTCTCTACAGATCTTCAAAAACCCATGTCAGTCCCCACCTCTGCAGAATTATAATGGCTTTTCTTGTGAAACTACATTTGCAATATGGATAATTCATCGCTTTCAGTGGCTGCTTGACATAAAGTGGAGACATTTTGAGCTCAGCTCAGTCATTGGCGTAAATTGAGTGACCTAAGGTTTCTATTATGTGATTAGTAGAGGGAAAGTGCTAGTGTACATTGCATTGAAATTTCTCTGGCTGTTCATATTTTGTGGTGAGAGTGAATAAATGCATGCCTTGCAATTTTACCTCAAAAATAACACTTGGGTCTTAAAACTGAAATATTCAGTGTGTCAGATGTTATTTCGTTCAAATAAAAGGCAAAAACTCATTATACATGAAACATTTCTTGGCTTGTTTGTGAGCAATAAGTTATAATGCAAATCATCAAAACAAAACAAAACAAACAAAAAAAAAAACATTGATTATATATATGTGGTAACACTTTAATTTAGGGACCAGTTCTCACTATTAAGGTCCAATTCTTGCTATTAACAAACCATTATCTTTGACTTTTACCTTAGTAAACTACTAATATGCTGCTTATTAGTAGTTAGTAAGTTTAGGTATTGATTAGGGATGTAGAATATGGCAATGCAGAATATGTGCTTTGTATTTACTAATAAATAGCCAATATGTTATGAATAGGCATGCTAATAAGCAACTAGTTAATAGTGAGAATTGTTCCCTATACTGAAGTGTTACCATACTATTAATAAGCAACAAATCTGGAGTTTACTGAGGCAAAAGTCATAGTTAATAGTTAAGAAAAGAGACTGCTTAAAGAGACTGGTTCCAATATTCCTGGTCCAAGATTCACTAACATTTTTGTCAGGATGTCAATAGTTTATGATATTAGTACAAAGTGTGAGCATGTGTCACCATTGAGCAGGATAGAATGCAAGAGTACTTTGTGTACAATAGGCCCATCAGAAAGGACAAAGAAGGCATTAGAGCAAAGGGGTGGGAGGTAAATGGCAGAAATCTGTTGTGTCTGTGGGTCAAATGATCACAGAACTTCTCTTTTTCCCTCTTTTTCTTTCCTTCCTCCAAGATCAATAGACAAAGAAGAATGAATTTCTCCATCTTTGTTGTTGCCGTTATGGTGTACCAATGAGTACTGTTAAGTTATCTGTTAACAAAAAGTAAAAGATAAGGCAGGATGTTTGGCACAAAACTTCATAAAACAGATGTAAATGCAACAGTTATAGTTAACTTGTAAATAAAATAAAAAACGCCTGTGTGATGCCATTAACCTTAGTTACTTTTGAAGTGCTGTGGACGACATATGGAGGCCAAAATTGGTTACAGATGAGAGATTTCAGCTTTCAAAAAGAATGTCAACATTTATAGATTCCCTTTGGTTTTTAACTCAATTGCCTGGTTTCCATTGGGTGTTTTAATGACACACACTGTATAATCAAGTAACAGCTAAAAGATACAGAAAACTCATTATCCACTTTAGAGAGTCCTAGTGGAAAAAGCCTCAAGATTTGATGGCTTGCTTATTATGAATGACAAATGAAGAGTCATGTGGATTCTGACAGGACTAGGGGCCGGCCGTTTCTCAGCAGAGCAGCAGCATTTTTCAGTCCACCTGCTTTTGTAGGCTGGATAAGAAGCCTCGTCTGATCAGCTGTAACCATGGATACCGCTTTTGCCGCTATACTGAAAGGTAGTGAAGTCACCAAACCACAGAGTATGTTCTGAACTACGATAATGATCCAACAATCCAAATCTGTTGGAATTTCTAAATGCCTTATGCCTTCTAATGCCTTTCTTTAAATACCTTAAATGCATTTATAGTTAGTCAATAGTGAGAACTGAACCTTAAAACAAAATCTTAGTGTTAGATCTTAGTCTTTGATTCATAGTCTTAGAAGACATAGATTTCATTTAAACAGTCAACATAATAAAAAAATGCTATACACATTAATTTTACACCTCCATATATGCTGTATGTTAAAATTCAGGTTTTTTTTTTTCCAGTTTATGAAGAAAATTACAACTGCAAACTCCATTAAATTAACTGAGCAATAACATTTTTTAAAGGCAGTCCAATATGTATTTGTAACATTTTTATTAAAAAAATAACAACCCACGCACTGAATAAATGGTAGGGGAGAGCGGGGACGAAAGTAACAAAACGATTTTCTCAGAGCCCTAACTACATTTTCTTTCCAAGCTATGACAGCACATTCAGCACGCAGCCCTTGACAGAGCTGAGAAATATCATGTGATTTCGTCATCGTTGAAAAGCAGTTTTCGAGTACAATGAGGAAATTATAGAAGCAGTAATTTTTTCAAATTAGTCGTGTTGTGTTTCTCGTTTCATGTGTAATGATCAATCTACAGGTTATTTAGTGCTGTAACACATCCTGAAGTTTGAATTTTCTGAGTTTTTCAGTATAATAGTAAATTGGGCTTAAATGTCAGGAGTTGCTGTTAGGATGAAAGGAACACTTGTTACTTTTGTCCCCCTACAGTGTCCCCCTACTTTTGTCCCGCTGCATGCTAATGTGGTGACTTCCTGTGTCTTGCATCATTTATATAACATGTTTAGGTCGTATTATATCAAAAGAATATGCCTAGAGTTAGGGGTCAGAACGACAGACAGAGGTCTGCTTCAGTCAGATGTTCATGAGAGGGCATTTCTGGACATAGGCCTATCTGTCAGGAACATCAGGGCAGCTGCTACATCGCATTTACTTTAGTCATATTTAGGTTTCATCCATACCTTAGCTTTTCCATCTCCACCTGTGAATTTGCAGTGTTTCCAGATGTTTTATGCACATTTCGAATTTATGCATACAAACAACTGGATGGAAACATGAATAGGCCTACTGTTACATGTTGAGAATTTATATTATGCTGATTTAATTTAATTTTCATATTGTTCATTCTGTTAAAAAATGTTTTATAAAAATAAATGGAATAAATAAAAAAATGTAAACTACTGAAATTCGTACACTTGGGTTTTGAAAGACTTGATGAAACAAATTTAAAATGAAAATGTAATATTTTTTTTGTGAAGACAAAGGACAAAATATGTTTGCAGTTACATATTAAAAAGGTCATAGTTATGTATATTTAATAAAAACAAAAGTAAAACTGAAATCTGGCTTGTGTTACTTTTGACCAACCTGTGTGTTACTTTCGTCCCAACCAACGGGGACGAAAGTAACAATGTACAACTTATGTTCAAAGTGAAATTATACTGAAGTCTTTCTACATTTGTACAAAACACCACCAGTATTGATAGATCACACCTCTGAGTTATAGACCACAGCAAAAATATATCTCTGTCTACAACAATATCTTTTTAAATTGTGTTTTTCTAAAAAATGGTACTTTCGTCCCTGCTCTCCCCTAACCTAAATGACAATTAACACCTGATTTAATTTAATATCTGCTTTACTTAATGTCTACTTAATATTGGTGGATAAACCTAAATACAATAATTTATACTACCAAAACTACTTTATATGGTTTAAATCAGGCAGAAACATCAGTTGCAGAAATATCAGTTGCACTTTATTTTACAGTATGTATACTTAAAATGTACTTACCTAAAAAATTGCTGGGTAATATAAGGCAACTACATGGGTTAAGGTTAGGTTTAGGGTATTACCCAGTTACCCAGCTATTGTAATGACTATAATAAGTACATAGTATGTCCATGTGGAAGAAGACTGAAAAATAAAGTGCTACCGAAAAGCATCTCTTTAAAGTAACAACTAAAGGTTATAACTTTTTGGAGTATGGAAGGCCAATTTGGCAGAAATGCCATATTGCTTTGTTTCTAAAGCAAAGTCTAGTGTCGCATAGAGGTATTTTATTCTTTTAATGTAGCGGCTTTAGATGACAACTTCTTTTCTGATATATTCACTGAAAAAATATATATATGAATCATCATGTTCTGTTTGACAGTATGGTCCTTGAGGTATTTTCAACCACTTGTTTAAGGATCTCTTCAGAAAGAGTCTACTCTGGAAGACTGAACAGGGCAGTAAATTTGCTGCATAAATGTTATTTTAGAATTTCAAAGAAATTGCTTGTTGTGTCTTTTGGGCTATTTAGGGAAAGAGTTCCAATAGTGCTACTAGGAAAAATGTCAGGGCCTTTTTAGTTTAGTTTAGTTTAGTTTAGTTTAGTTTAGTTCAGTAGATGTCAATAAAGCTTCACTGTATTCTTCACTGTATTCAACCATAAAATATATCAGAAAATATCTGTGTAGCTCAAGGAGACAAATGGTCTATCAATCAATCAATCAATCAATAATGGTGTGCATTAGAACATTTTGTAAAATGCTAATCTCTCCACAGAAGCACCATGCTGTATAGATACAAAACAAAACGAACCCCAAATCCATATAATATTACCAGCAATAGGGTAGTGATGGTAAAACTTATTATGACTAACTAGCTAATAAGGATACTTATACTAGTAAATGAAACTGTTGAATTTAAGCTAGTATAATGCATATCAGCCTTTATTTCCCCAAAGTCATATGGTGTCCGAGAGAATATTTTTAGGCTCACTTCAAAGACCATGATATTTTCTCTCAAAGGAACTGTAAACCTAGTTGTCATGACAATCAGAGCAAGGCAGTGTATGTGAATGAACAATCAGTTTTTGAGCGGGTGCATAATCCTGCAATCATGATTTCTGTGTAAATAAATTTATGCCACCTCTGTGCCACAAAACAAAGGTATTGAAAAAAAAAAAAAACTCACTCAGCTGCTCACTTACTTGGATTATAAGATCAGAAATGTTATGTATTAGTTATACGTTAATATAGTAACAATGGTCTTCTTAATGCTCAAAGACCTCCTGAGTGAGAGGTAGGGGGCAGGGGTTTACTCTGATAGCCTGTGGGCAGAAAACATGCTTGACTCTAGTGATTCTGTAATGAAAATGGCGGAGTTTTTTCACGGAAAGATGGAAAATATCAGTCATTATTGAACACAATATATACTGTGCAGTCTTAACTACTAGTTAGGTCCTTTCTGTCTGAGGTGGAGCATCAACGGCGATTCCATCTGCAGTCCCTCTGTGAACGTCAGTATTCACGCAGGATTATGAAACATCTTGAGAAAATGCAGGTTGTGTCTTCTTCAAAAAAGGAGATATTCAATTTCTAAGAGAGGTCATCATCAATAATATGAGTCCCCTGTTGAATATGTATGAAGAATGTCTTGAATATTTCCTCCTCTGACTCATAAACAAACATATTTGCATTTCCTGAAGGAAATACCAGTGCTAGCAAGGTACAAAAAAAGTAGTGGTAAAATGTACATATTCAACAAGAATATTTGTTTCATTTGACTGCAGATAGGAATGAACAGACAGCCATTATATAGTGTAAACGGTTAAATATGAATAAAACAATTAGTTTACTGTTTAAACATATTTATGAAAAAGATCAATCACAAATCTGTATGCAAAAATGATGTCATCATTATCAGTTACATTTTGAAACTTTAGCATTGTAAGTGAACTAAAGGCTAAATTTAAAAATATTTTAGTTAAAAAAACAAAACAAAACAAAAAAACAGATAAACCTGAAATTATCTCCAAAACAGCATTTGAACTGACTTGATTTGACTCAGTATGTTGAGAACACCAGTGCTCACAGATTCTGACAGTTGGTGAAGTTTGTTCATGGATTTTGACTGCCTGAAGTCTATTAGCCAGGAAGTCTAGGATTTGATGTGGGTCAAGATCAGCAGCACAAAGCACTCCATTATGACAGGTGTGAGTACAACAGTGTGGAGGTCTCCACAAGCATTAAGCTGAAGTCCAAACCTAGCCTGCAAACCAGACCCTGTGACCTGGGTCTACCATCAAAATAATCAAACTGAGATTACAATAAAGATAGTTGGAAGCAAATGTGTTATATTACACATTCATCTGATCTGATATCTGATCTTATGGCTGTTTGAGAAAAAAAAAGACTATACTTATAAGTGGTCGTTGATTGCTTTAAGTAAAGTAGCATAAGAAAAATGGCAAGATATGAGACTTGTTATACATTATAACTATGAGAAATATAATCCATTGTATCTTAAGGGGATGCAGTGTATTTACTGTGTGTTATAAATCATCATACCCTTAAAAGCTATAACTACAAATAAGTAAATATTATAATACATTGAAACTGTTCTTATGAATATTCATAAGATGACATAACATATTATAAGGTTTTTATAATGCATTATGCCTTCATTATAATGCCTTAAGAATACCCTTATAATATATTATAAATATGGGCTTCATAGAAAGTGTTACCAACGTTTTTTTTTTTTGTGGTCTGTCTGTCTGTAACTGTAATTCCCCTATCCACAAGTTTCCTAAGCGTCTTCCGGTTCGTAGTAAAGAAGCGAATAAAAAGAACATGTTAATTAACATTAATAATTAATAATTACACTATAACAAGGACACAAAATAAGATGTGACCAGCATTTTCTTTAAAAGACATGGCTGTGTACATTTTGTCAGCAGTTTCATCGGTAACACTTAACTAGTTGCGGTCTCTTAACTAGTTGCTCATTAGCATGCATATTATTAGAATATTAGCCATGTATTAGTACTAATAAGCACATATTAATGCCTTATTCTACATGACCTTATTCTACATCCCTAATCCTTCCCAATACCTAAACTTAACAACTACCTTACCAACTATTAATAAGCAGCAAATTAGGGATTTATTGAGGGAAAAATTGCAGTTAATAGTGAATAAGTGTTCCATATTCTAAAGTGTTACCATTTCATCAAATTATGTTACAATGATGGAGAGGAGTGTTAGTACCTATTTACAGTATCCAGTTGTTAGTGTGGAGTCAAGCTCACTTCTGGCCTTTTTTTTTTTTAACCGTGAAAATAGTGTCTTCAAATAAGTGTATATAGTGCCTTTGTTAATCTAAATAATGGGTAGAGTAAAGAATTTTGAATTTTGTCCACTTTTGTAAGAATATTTGACACTGAGTCTTCCTGTCGGAGGCAGAGAAGCTTCCAGATCTATTGGTCATATCATCCACAATCCCTGGTATATTTAGCTTTAAGCCTCTTAAGGAAATGCAGGTTGTGGCTTCTTCAAAAAGGAGAGAGGTCATCAACGGTATGAATCCCCAAAAACCTGTTGAATATGTATGAATAATCTGTTAAATATTTCCACCTCTGACTTCTAAACAAATTTATTTGCATTTTTGAAGTAAATACCAGTACATGCAAGGTGGCAAATGAATAGTGATAAAGTTGTGTGTGTGTGTGTGTGTGTGTGTGTGTGTTTATAAGTTTTAAGCTAGTTCCCCTTCAGTCATTTCACTACGACGTTACATATGGGAACTTGCCTGAGAGACCAATCATCTCTGAGCCTTATTCAAAAGGCCAATGAACATTCATGAACATTGGCGAGTGGTATTTGCATGCCGAGCCACTCCCCCGTACATACGGGTATATAAGATGGCGGCATGCAACCACTCATTCAGGTTTTCGCTGAGGAGCCGAGTAGCAACCCGGCGTCAGCGCGACGTAGGGTCGTGGCAGGGGATGTAACGTCTCCGTTCCCTCCTTCAGGGAACGAGGGTTACGTACGTAACCTAGACGTTCCCCTTCAGTCGTTTCACTACGACGTTACATATGGGAACAGACCCATGGAACAGGCCACGACCCTGACGCCGCGTTACGCACAGACCCACGTGCTGACAGGCGGACGTGTCAGCAGATGGATATGAACGTAACCTTCCCAACGCCCTGAGGGCCAATAGGGGACCCCACAGGGATGCCAGTTGTTACTGAAGCAGAAGTTGGGGGGGCGGAGCACATGAGATGTCTACATGTGGAATAAAAATAATTCAATATATCTATAACTTGTAGAGATATATGAGGGAAACAGCGGCCTTCTAGCTGACCTTGGAAAAATACTGAGACATGTTGCCACAACCTGCTGGGCGAAGGAGACCCAGCCGGAGCACAGTCAGGCACTACTCCGCAGCTAGGCCTGACTGCGGGGCATGGAGGACCCAAGGTTCACCGGAGGGAACAACTGAGGGATATAGCGCACGGATCCATTAGGAGTGGTGCAGCAAGCCGACACCAGCCGGTCTCCCATTTACCTGATGTCTATGTTAAGACACGGGAGGACACGGCCTCAACGCGAAGGTTGTAGAACCTAGCGAAGGTATTAGGTGTCGCCCAGCCCGCAGCTCTACAGATATCTGCTAGTGAGGCGCCATGAGCCAACGCATAGGATGAGGCAACACTCCTTGTGGAGTGGGCACGAACACCTAAGGGGCATGGTTTTGATATGCCAGGGAGATGGCATCTACCACCCAATGGGCCAACCTCTGTTTGGAGACAGCATTCCCTTTCTGCTGACCTCCAAAGCAAACAAAGAGCTGCTCGGTGCGTCTGAAGTGCCGAGTGCGGTCCACATATATACGGAGGGCGCGGACTGCACACAGCAGCGCAGAGGCCGGGTCTGCCTCCTCCAGGGGCAGAGCTTGCAGGTTCACCACCTGATCGCGGAAAGGCGTGGTGGGAACCTTGGGCACATAACCGGGCCGGGGTCTCAGGATGACGTGAGAATCGCCGGGCCCAAATTCCAGGCACGCTTCGTCGACAGAGAAGGCTTGTAGGTCCCCTACCCTCTTGATGGAGGCCAGCGCGGTCAGGACCGCTGTCTTAAGAGGCAGATATTTCAGCTCTACTGACGCAAGTGGCTCAAATGGGGCCTGCCGTAGACCCTGGAGGGTGACGGCGAGATCCCAAGAGGGTACGAGGTGCGGTCTAGGGGGATTAACCCTTCTCGCACCTCTAAGGAACCTCACGACCAGTTGGTGCTTACCAAGGGATGCTCCATCCACTGCATCGTGATACGCTGCGATGGCAGCAACGTACACTTTGAGAGTCGAAGGGGACAGCCTGCGCTCCAACTTCTCCTGCAGGAAGGAAAGCACTACTGCAATCGGACATCTCTGTGGGTCCTCTCCACGAGAGGAGCACCAGTCAACGAACAGACCCCATCTCAGTGCATAGGCCTGCCTTGTAGAGGGAGCTCTAGACTGAGTGATAGTATCTATCACGGCCTGTGAAAGGCCGGAGAGGTCTGACGCGTCCCGTCCAGGAGCCAGACGTGCAGGTTCCATAGGTCGGGACGCGGGTGCCAAATTGTGCCCATCCCCTGAGAAAGAAGGTCTCTCCTCAAGGGGATCTTCCAGGGAGGGGCTGCCGCAAGGGAAATGAGGTCTGGAAACCAGGTCCGGGTGGGCCAGTATGGCGCAACCAGCAGAACCTGCTCCTCGTCCTCCCTGATCTTGCACAGTGTCTGTGCAAGGAGGCTCACTGGGGGAAAGGCGTACTTGGGCCCCGGAGGCCAGCTGTGTGCCAGCGCGTCCCTGCCGAGGGGAGCCTCGCTGAGGGAGTAAAACAGCTGGCAGTGGGAGGATTCGGGGGAAGCGAACAGATTTATCTGGACTTTGCCGAAATTGCTCCAAATCAGCTGGACTACCTGGGGGTGGAGTCGCCATTCTCCAGGATGGGTGGACTGCCGTGAGAGCTGGTCGGCTGCACGGTTGAGTTCTCCTGGAATGTGAACGGCACGTAGCGATTTCAGCCACGTCTGACTCCACAGGAGCAGATGGCGGGTGAGTTGTGACATGCGACGGGAGCGAAGACCACCTTGGTGGTTGATATAGGCTACAGTCGCAGTGCTGTCGGTGCGAACAAGCACGTGCTTGTGGCGCAGCATCGGTCGGAAGCGACGCAGCGCAAGAAGCACAGCCAACAACTCTAGGCAATTGATATGCCATTGCAGTTGAGGTCCTGTCCAGGAGCCCGAAGCTGCTTGCCCATTGCATACAGCACCCCAACCCGTGGAGGAGGCATCCGTGTAAACCACCAGATGCCTGGAGACTTGTCCCAGAGGGACTCCGGCCTGAAGAAAGGCCCGGTCTGACCACGGGCTGAACAGGCGGCGACACTGCGGGGAAACGCCAATCCGGAGTGCGCCACGGTGCTATGCCCATCTCGGGACTCGATCATGTAACCAGCGCTGAAGCGGTCTCATATGAAGCAAGCTGAGCGGCGATGGCTGCAAACCAATCCTGCGGACGAGTGCATGTAAGCATGCGCTTCGCCATGAGCATCTTGAACGGCAGCCTGAGAAGGGACCGATTCAGGGCTCGAAGATCCAGGATAGGTCTTAACCAACCGCTCTTTTTTGGGCACGATGAAGTAAGGCCTGTAAAACCCTGACTTCATCTCAGCTGGAGGGACAGGCTGGATTGCGTCCTTCGCCAGTAGAACAGCAATCTCCGCACGAAGCACAGCGGCATGTGTGTCCGAGTGGACAAAAGTGGAAAGGACGCCTCTGTACCTGGGCGGACGCTTGGCGAACTGAATTGCATAGCCGAGACGTACCGTCCGAATCAACCACCGCGAGGGGCTGGGGAGCTGAAGCCAGACTCCCAGCCTGGTCGCCAGGTGGAATGAAAGGAACATTGACCGACGTGACCACGGGGGGGCAGCCTAGGGGGGGGGGAAGGGGAAGGGACTGATCCCAGAAGGAAAAAACGTCCTGGAGAAAAGTCTGACTGCACTGGGCAGCGCTTACCTTCTTCCCTGGTTCCCGCGCTGGCGATGTCGAGCTCCGAGTCCGAATTCGAGGAGGCAAGGCGCTGCTCGGAAAGGGAACTCGGGGCCGGACCCCAGAGGTGAGAAAATCCTTCTGTGAAATAGCAGAGAGTAGCTCCCGGCCCTCCACGGGAGTGAGGACGTCACCTCTGGGTTGCCCGCGTCAGGGACGCTTCGCAGCTCTGCTGCGGGTTTTCCTGGCCGGTCCCTGAAACGCGGGCGGCGCCGCTCTCCTGCAGCCAGCTCGACGTCGAGCTGCCAATCTAGCACTGTGTGCCTCGGCAGGGGACGGAGCTGGGTTGTTTAGGAGCCGCAGGGGGGCGCCCTCGGCGACGGGCAGGCGGAGGTTGAAGCCCCGGGGACGTTATGTCGCGGCAGGGCAGGATGCGCCTCCATCTGCTTCTGAACCGCCGAGAACTGCCTTTTTTTTTTTCCGTTTTTAAGTCCTCGACGGTGTCGCCGAATAGGCCGCCTTGGAGATGGGAGCGTCGAGAAAGAGAGCTTTGTCGACGTCTGCCATCTAGCCAAGGTCAACCATAAGTGTCGCTTCTGGACCACTACTGTGGACATCACCTGGCCAAGGGAACGTGCCGTAACCTTCGTCGCTCTGAAGGCGAAGTTGGCGGCGGCACGGAGTTCCTACATAATCCCTTGGTCAGGACCACCCTCGTGCAGCTGTTTCAACGCCCGGGCTTGGTAGACCCCCAGGGTTGCCACAGCGTGCAGGGCGGTAGCAGCCTGCCCAGCGGCGTGGTAAGCCCCGCCCGCCAGAGCGGACGAAGCTCACACGCCCTGGAGGGGAGATGCGGCCGATCCCGCCAGGTGATCGCGCGCTCAACCTGTGGGACCGCCACATAACCCCCGGCTGCTCCACCATCGAGAGTCCAGCTCAGACGTGCGGCGACCGCAGAGGGGCGCCGAGCCGCCGAGCTGTCCACCTCACCTTCCGACTCTCCCTCTGACGCAGCAGCAGCAGCAGGAGCCAAAGGAGACACTCAGCCCGGCGTGCGGGGAAGCGAACTACTTTGGTCTCTCAGGCGAGTTCCCATATGTAACGTCTCCGTTCCCTCCTTCAGGGAACGAGGGTTACATACGTAACCTAGACGTTATCTTTTGTTGTAGTGTGTCAGTAGGAAATATCAGTTTACATTTCCAAACATTCCTTTTGCCATTAAATGTAATAATGCAGTGAGATTTTTGTATGCACAAGTCTGACAGCAGCCAGTGCTTTACACAGAGATTTGATCTCACCATCATCCAGTCTGTCTGTGATTATGCAGAAACAGAATAAAATAATGCTAAATACAAAATAACTTTGACAACATCTCCAAGATGGTTGAAGAAACCTACCTGCAAAAACTACCTGAAAAATGCAAAGGGTGGTCACACCAAATATTAATTTGATTCAAATGTTCATTGATTAATAAAATGTATTTATGACATATAGCTAACAACAAATTGATTTACGCATTTTCCAATAGCAGTTTCATAATTGAATGAAAGATGACCAAATGATGGAGAATGATGTTAGAATTAATACACAGTGTCTAGTTTTGGTATGAAGTCAAGTTCACTTCTATTATTTCTCAACAACAATGGCAATATTGTTGCCTAATAAGTGAATAGTTTATCCCACATTTGTAAGAGCGTATGTTCCTGAGTCTATTGTCAGGTCACATGCATATCTGTTACCAACATGTCTGATGATATTTAGGGCAACTTCACACAGCAAAGTTATGAAAACTTTTGTTGTTGCATTTTGAATGTACTATATCTTACACAGAGATCCAGAGAGACATCAATGCATTACAGTAATTCAGTCTTGAGGAGAAACCAGAATGTGTATTTATAACCTCCTCATTACATTAAAAAAATTGTTAATATTTGCAGTAATTGACAACTCTTGGGTGTCAGGCTGCAAAATACGGAAATTGTCTGGGTCACACATTTTTATAACTAATATCATGCATTGCAATTACACTATAAAATAAATATTATGTTAGCTGGACCTGCTGATGATGTCGAGTGAAGGAAATATGCTTTGCTTTTCTCTTGCTCTTCATTTTTATGCATTCTATGCAAATAATAATTGATTATCTTTAGAATCTTTAGTAGCAGCATTAATTCCATCATATAATTACAATCCAGCCTTAACTGGTGAGAAATTAGGTTGTTGATTAATTACATAATTCCTTAATAGTTAATAATCCAATCACAGATATGAGAAGCACTGCCCAGTTATACTATTAGTCCGTTAATATTCAGCCCTCATTTAATTAATTCACTTTAAATAAAGTGATATGCTTTTAATTGCTAAAAGCCTTGGCTGCTAATAGACTGTTTAGGGACGCTATCTTAATGACTATGGTCTGACATTTCTCTGAGCAAAGCTTATTCTATATTCATGGAACCACAATGTTAGTCAGCTGAGGCTGAAATCTCTTCTCTTCCTCTCTGGTTCATTTGCGGTTAACATTTTGTAAAGCTCACAAGATCTCTTTGGAGGAACTTTCGGTTTGGGGGAGGTTAGGCAAACAATGTGCTATAACGGTAATCTTTTTGCAGCAAAATTATCTGAAGAAGTTTTCTATAAATGAGACTTCATTCCATATTTTGACCATATGCTGTGTTAACAAACCACAAGACAATTTGTCGTGCCTGGTTAGAGCCACATGAAGATTCTTGAAAAATTGTCCTTTGATGTTCCTTGAAAAAAAATGAACAGCATGCGGGTTTAGAACAGCAGTGATACATAAATAATTACAGCATTTTATTTTTTTAAATTACTCATAATAAGTTCATTTTTTAATCTGTTTCTTTAAGCTTCTTTAGAATTTTCAATCTTATTTTCTCAAACAGGGAACTGGTTTAAGACACAGTATAAAATGCGTCACATCCGATATGGAGCCATGAGATCTAAAGATAAAGGCTCTTCTCTGCTCGGTGCTCATTAACTGCAGGCAGGATTCTATAACACTGAGGCATGATGGCCACCTGCTCCTCTCCACTGTCACCACTCGGCAGATTTAATTATCTGAGTAATTGGATGACTTTCATATCACTTGGAAGAATTTCGAGAGGCCATTGGAAATGAAGCTACGGGTTTCATCCACATTTCCGTTCAGCTTTCATTAACTTGCGAGGAAAGGGGATTTTCACAAATTGTTATCGGCAGAATAAATGCAGGTTGGGTATGAAAGGCTGACGAGCCATTTTATTGGAATAGGTTTGGTGGAACCAGTCCTAAATCACCATATAACTCTGAAATAACACTTCCTGAAGTTTAACCAAGCTTATTTTAGCTTACTCACAGGCTGCAGGTTAGCTGTCAAATGCAATGTTGTTGATGCTCCCTCATCCTTCAACAACAGCTTCTTTGCAAAATCTGCATTACACTGACAGCTGCAGATGCAAACTGTGCTGAAATGCACTACACAAACGGTTAGGTTCAGTCCGAAATGATCAGGGACCTTGCTAAAAATACTTACCTACAGTACATTCAGTCAATCTTTGCTACCACTGGGGTCTCTGAAAAAAAAAAAAAATATATATATATATATATATAAAAGGAGGTGCTACATTCAGCACCAGAACTCTTTGTTGTTGTTTTTTGCTTTTGCAAAAACCCAAAATACATATCACGGTGGTTTCTGGGTGAAATATCACCAATAGTGGCACCAATAGTGAGTTTTATTTTCTCCAGTTTCCCCAATAAGGCCTTATTAAATTTAAAAAGTAGGTAAAACATATGGTGCATGTTCTATTGTCTTGTTTCACAGTCAAGGCTTAAGCCTAGTCCCAGACTAAAACACAAGTCTGAGCTGCTTCAGCTCAAGGAAACTTGCACTGATTGACCTTAAAATAAATCAATGCCTTTGTTTTGTCTCAAGATAAGACCAGCAGTTTTTTTTTCTAAGGCACGTTTATAAAAATTACTCAAATGTCCTAATTGAACTATGGTTTAATCCTGACTAAGCCCTGTCTGTGAAACTAGGCCATAATGTTCTGTTCTCCAACAATATAGTAGGTAATGTTCACTTCCTAGACAAAAAAAGGAAAAAAAAAAAAGGTCAGTTAAGTAAAGTTACCTTTATTTAAATAGTGCATTTAACAATACAGATTGTGTCAAAGCAGCTTTACCCTCAATGTAAAAATTCAGTCAGTTTGACCCATGACCACTCTCCTTTAAACATTTTTTATTATTTTTTTTTTTAATTAACAAGCTACACTCTACACTCAAGTCTGTAAAAACTGACTCCAACGTGCTCCAATGTTAATATTAAGTAATTTGTGTTTCTGGTGTTTTACCTGTATTTTGAATTATGCATTGCATTGTGTTGTGTTTTAGCGACATTACCAGTACCTTTTATGTTTTGGATTTTTTCTTAAAATGCTTTTACCCAGACAAGACTTTTGTAGACCATATTAAACTCTAAAATTAGAAGGCAAATGTATTTGCCTAAATTTTGCACATGTGTGACATCACATTTACATTTCATTGAGCACATTTATATTTATTCATTAACATTTTTCTTTTTCTTTTGTAGATTAGATAGGTCTCTAGACATTCCACTGAAAGAATACTCAGCACTGCAAAGTTTCATTGACAGACACCGTGAAGTTCTGATTTCACCCCCTGGGACTTCAGGCCCACAGTCACCAGAATAAAATACTCTTGAGACACCTTATCTCTGAGACTAAAAAAGTGTATTTTAGGACAAGGACCCAGGCGGGTTTGTGATGGCTCCAAATAAAGTGTTCCCCAGAGGCTGGCTCAAGCGAGATGTTGAACAAGAAGCTGAGAGAAGGCTAATTGCACACACACCATAGCTGTTTCAGACATGCATCACAAGCTGAGCTAAAGATCCCCTTGGGTAAGAGAGCTGTTTTGATAAAATCATTTATATGAAGAGCGAACCACCTTGGAGATACAATGCAGCCACATTACGGATAAATTACGTTGTCATAATGTTGACATAATTTAACATCAGGTGATGTATGTTCACAGATGTGCTGATGCTGTGAATTGAGTGTGAATGCTCTTGTGGTTAACATTCAGATCCAGCTAATTTACATATTCAAATACGTGGAGAATCCAAACCCTCTAAACATGTGTAGAGCATGCGTTTTCTGTTCCTTGTTTTAAATGTAGGGTTTTATGATGATTACAGGCATTGTGATATATTGACACTTGACCAAAAGTACACAAAGTTATTTGTGTTCCAATATATACATATTGTAAAAGACTATTTTTGAAGAAGAAATGCATATATTTATATAGTAGTCTGATCAGTGAGAAAGGGTCCCTAACTTTGTCAATTCTTTCTTTTTCTTTTTTTCTTTCTTTTCTTTTCTTTTCTTTTCTTTTCTTTTCTTTTTTTTTTTTTTACTGAACTGTACCATAAATTTGTCCTATGACAGAGTGTGTGTATATATGTGACATAGCAAAAAATTAAGGAAAAAACAAACAAGCAAACAAAAAAACAACAACTCCTAATAATGTATAAATAGCATGAGATTTACATTTATTGTTAGACACCTATTTTCATATGGTGTTATTTATTTAAAATTAATTTTAATTACCATCATTTTTTTCCCCATGCATGACTTGTTGGATAATTTCAAGACAATCTCTGACAACAAGACAAACGTTGCTGTCATCCATTCAAATTTGCAGAAAATTAAACCATTTTAAGATGAGAGATATATCTCCCCTACTGCAATACTCAACTGCTTGTTTTAAAGATATTTTGAGATAAAAATAAATCAGGACATTACGTCACTACATAGGACACTATGTCACACTAAAGGACATAAATGGTAGTCATTAAAGTATTTCTATTTAATTTGGAACATGTCAAATGAGAAAGAAAGTTTAATCTACTCTTTTTAAGGCATGATTTTGATTCTATTTACTTTCTGCATTCTCTTAGGATCTCCTCCCTTCTGGTGGATCCCTGTTAATTTTCTGTCTATATTCCTGTGTCCTCTCTCTTCCACTAATTTCTCTTCCTCAATTCTTTCTGTTTCAAAAACAAAGTATCACATGTTATACTTATTTTCATGACACTATATAACAGTAGTTTTCTGCAAAAACATTAGAAAATTGTTTAATTAATGAAATTATTGTATGAACACTGAAAATGATCAAAAAGTATAAAAAGGAGTTAAACAAATCTTATTTAATTATTTAAAATGCTTTTTAAAGAGACCTTTGTTCTATGATCTATTTAAAGAGATCTTTGTCCTATGGTGTGACAGTACAGGCATCACACCAGAGGACATTTTCTGTCACACCATAGCTTTTTTTCAGCTTTTTGTGTCAATCAATGACCATGCTATTCCAAACTAACCTGTCATTAGTGGTTAGCAAGACACATTTCCATAATTATGTAGTAAAACATACAGGTTTTAATTAAAAAAAAAATATATATATATATATATATATATTAATAATTTAGGGGCGTCACACGAAAGGACAACAAAACATAACACTTTTGTAGTGGTTCCAAAAGAGTAAAATATTTGAACAGTTCTGAGACAGAAATTGACTTATGTGCACATGCTTGACAGGGGTCTATAGTAACAAGACCATGAATGGGGTCCTATTCAATAAAAGTTTTTTCTGGAATTGACAGATTTTATCAGCATAAAATCAGCATATGGCGTCACACCACAGGACATGGTTCACCATAGGACAAAATGTATCAAGTTCCTACACTTTCAGAAATATATGGATGGAAAAAATGATTGCCTTTTACTAAAAGATTTATACAATTATGCTGGAGGTATTTATTAACATTTTTATGCTTTTCTTTCTAATTTATAAAAGCTGCAATTTTTTGAACCATGCTTGAGACAGTCACACCATTGGACAACTTTTAACATTTGGCTCAAAAATAATAAAAAAAATAAAATAACACTGCAGCTTTTATAACAACAGTTCCATGTAGGACAAAGAGATGTTTAATGATTTACAGCATTTTAAATAACAACAACAACAACCTTGTCACATCAACAACCCATATATATGTTTATGCTGCTTTTGTGGTGACCTGAGTTGTTTAGAGCTTTGTACAATTTATTCATGCCATACAGCACAGTGGCACTTAGACTTCTAGTATTTGCATTCCCAAACAAAAATAAGGAAATGGATCTTTTTGACAGGCCACTTTTTTATTGTTGAACTCTGAAGACACTCTAATATGCCTTATGATATTTCATAGATACAGTATTTGTATTAAACTTGCAGAAATCATGCAAAACCTTACTATTCTATTGCTGTTAGTCCAAGAAGACTTTTCACATTTCCCTGAAATTTGCTAGCATATGCAGTTTTCATCTTTTAAACTCTGAAACTCTGACTGCTGTTTCATTAATGTGAAAGTAGACCTCACTTTGGCATCTGCCTGAACTTTATGTTCCATACTTTGTAAGTTCGGGAAAATAGAGCAAACTTCACACACGAATGCATTTATCTCATCCTCCCAGCACTATGTGCTGACAGTTCTTGTTTAAAAACAGCAAAAAGGTAATATGTGATTTGTAGATTCGGGTTTGAAAACCAATCTATTAATTTCTCCATACTTTCAAAACCAGCTCACTATGCACTGCTGTCACACAATGGCATCTCGCTCTGAAATAGGGAGGTGTTATTGTCTTTAACTCTGGGATTTATCATCATGTGCAAAATGCTCTTGGATGGTTTGAGATTGTCCTGTCCAACCAGGAAATGAAAAATGTGTGCGGAGGGTCAGGTGAGATGAAACAGTCATTATAAATGGCTCGCTGTGAATTGTGTCAATGGTACTTCCTCTGGTTCGCCGGATCGAGGACGAAGGGGAGGGAGAAAAATCGCTGTTATTGACTGCAGTGGCAGACATAATGAATTGTTATGTAGTTGAGACAAATGCCTGTGGACTCAAGATTTAGGTCTGGTCTCAATTGTCTTTGTGGCATCCAAATAGAGTGTATTCCCATGAGCTATTTTGTTGAGCTATAGTGCCAGAGGTAAACACACCTTGTTTTGTGTCTAGGTTCAGTGACTAATAGCATTTGTCCACTGTTTTCTCCAGGAATCAGATCTGCTTTGGATGTTAGACAACGCTTTTGAGCTGGCAGTGCATGTGTGCTGAGTAGTAAACAGCTTTGGTCTCTTATAATTCCAGGTGGATCTGGCAGGAGGATTTTAGTCATTTCACACCTAGTCGCTTTTAATAAGATCTGTGCAGTCCCTGTCCGAGGTGCTGAAACATCAATGCCATTGCATGTTTGGGTGAAATGGTTATGCATTAAAAATGCAGTTGAGAGTCAAGATATGCATGCTGTTTTATTTATATATAAGCAGCTGTCATGTTTCAGCTTTCACACACATTCATGGACACACACACACAAAATTCTCCTGTGGGAGAATCAAGTATTTCAATGCATTTTGTAGGTCACTCGTAGAGCAGTGGCAAGTAAGTCATCCATTTCAGCATGTGTACATATATATAACTATGCCTCAATAAACTACTAATTTGCTGCTTATTAGTAAGGTCGTTGTTAAGTTAAACTATTGGGTAGGTTTAGGGATTCAGAATATGGTCATGCAGAACATGTGCTTTATAAGTGCTAATAAATAGCCAATATGTGACCCTGGACGAATAAACCAGTCATAAGGGTCAATTAAAAAAAAAAGTCACTTGATTTATACATGAAAGATGAATAAATACACTTTCCACTGATGTGTGGTTTGTTAGGATAGGGCAATATTTGGCTGAAAATCTGAAATCTGAGGGCGCAAAAAAACAAATATTGAGAAAATTACCTTTAAAGTTGTCCAAATGAAGTTCTTAGCAATGCATATTACTAATCAGAAATTAAGTTTTGAAATATTTATTGTAGGAAGTTTACAAAATATCTTAATGAAACATGATCTTAACTTAATATCATAATGATTTTTGGCATAAAAGAAAAATCAATAATTTTGACCCAAACAATGTATTTTTGCCTATTGCTACAAATATACCCATGCTACTTAACATTGTTTTTGTGGTCCAGGGTCACATATGTTGTGAATAGGCATGCTAATAAGCAGCTAGTTAATAGTCAGAATTGTTCCCTATACTAAAGTGTTACCTATACCTTTTGCAATAGAATTTTAAAGCTTATTTATGAGCCAAAGGGAGGCAAAATCAAATTAGTAAGTCAATCAATCATTTAGTAGTGCATCATAATCAATATTTACAATTGTTTTTTGAACATGTATTTTGACAACACAATATCTTTAGTTCTAGAAGTTGTATTGATTCTCTGTTAATACACTCAGTTATTGTGCGAATGCATTAAAAAGTGCAGTGTGTATGCATCAGTGATAAAATCTATCAAAAGAACAGTAAAATCAACCCGCTAAACATTTCAACCTCCTTGCGAAGTAAGGATTTAACTTAGACTACCATCAACGCTATTATAGCCAGAAAGGGTTAAGTCTTTCATTTAAATTTCTCAGACCTTGCCTAGCCTTTTTTTTTTTCTGTTGCCGTTTATGGAGTGAATACTTCCATTAAATTGGATTTTGGGCCTCAAGGGACTGACAGCCACTAAGGTATCTATTGCAAGGAGTGTTGTGAGACGTGAATTTCACCAGACAAGCAAAAACCATTTCATTTTTAATAACTTGGCTATTTGGTCTGCTTAAGCTTCATTGCTTCTGCAGCCAATCATGCCTCTGTTTTTAGCCGCAGCAAATAGGTTGATGACCCCATATAAAACATTGCAGTGTACAGACAATCTTACCAAAACATATGGAGATACCTGTGTGATTCCCCAATGTAATTAACAATTCCCAGAGCATCAATCTTTTTAATGGAATTAAAGATTGGTATAGAAACAATAGCGTATGATGGTTTAAAAGATCTGTCATCAATTGCAAATGCACTGTCATAGAAATAAAAAGCATTAATAAATTCTTAAACACAACTTGATGATAACAACCCACTTTAAAATTTCACACATCACACTAAATGCTATGTAAGAGAAACATATTTATCCTACAGTATATTTATATTGAAATGACCTGTACAAGCTAATTTAAAATTTAATGCAAAAATAGATTATTATCTTTTCAAAACCTGCCACCACAATGGGGGATGGTGTTGCAATGTGGCTGCTGAGGTGTTTAGAAGAGAATCTCAGTGATGTTCTTGTCCCCACATATGTATAAGGTGTGTCTGTTTCATGTGTGTCTATGGTATTTTTAAAGGGGTCATATAATGTTCCTAAAATAACATTATTGTGTGTATTTGGTGTAATGCAATGTGTTTATGAGGTTTGAAGTTAAAAAAACAACAACAACAAAAAAAAAAAAAAACAATATTTTTCACATACTGTACATCACTGTTGCTCCTCTCAGCCCCGCCTTTCTGAAATGCGTCTTTTTTTCCAAAGCTCATCGTTCTGAAAAGTGCAGTGTGCTCTCATTAGCCAGCTATCCAGTGCATTGTGATTGGCTGAGTACCTTGAGCATGTGATAGAAATGTTGCTTCACTTACCATGCTGTGATGTCGTGTCCTGGCACGACGAGACAAAGCAATAAAACCGATTATAAAGGAGGTCTTTGTTGCATACAGTGAAGACATAATTACTGATTATAATGACTAATACTGTCTTTTTTCGCGTTGCATTGTTTTGCTCCGCACAACGTAAAAATGACACCATGTCTGCATTTGTCATCGTAGAAATGACAAACAAGAAGCAGTACTCTATACTGCTCAAAACTCACGTTTGAATAGATAGTAGCAAATTCTTTAAACATACTTACATACATACATACATACAGGCTGTGAGTCAGAAGCACCCGACCATCCTTGCAAAGTTGGAATTGCCCCACTAAAAACAGCCTTTGGGCATAGCTGGCATTGTAGGCTACTCTTCCAGGTTCAGGAAACATTCCTCTGTAAAATGTGCTGCACACACTCGAATATATGCATTGTACTGCTCTGGAAAGTGTTGTAAATATGACTTTTTTAGACTCTTTAGGATTAATAGTCGTGTACTTTGGAAGGCCAAACAAAGTACTTTCGCAATGAAACACACAGCATCTCCACAACATGGCAGCTGCAACAATACTACAGAATAAAACTCACGCCTTCTTTCTTTGCGTGTACATTTGGGCGGTGTTATGCAAATCTTTCCATGCAGTGACATTTGTGGAGGGCATGTTTGAATGAGCCTTTTAGGAAGGCATGGCTGTCTTAACTTTTATAAAGAATATCTCTTTGGGTTTGAGACTTTAATCTTTGCAACTCTTCAGATCGTATATATGCATAAACAGCTTGTAACACTTAAAAGACAAAGGAAATGAAATTGCATCATATGACCCCTTTAACCTGTTTTATTTCACTGGGCGAAAATCGGTTTGATCACTTAGAACAGGGATGCCCAAACTCGGTCCTGGCGGATCCTGCAGAGTTTAGCTCCAACCCTAATAAAACTAAAGCTAATCAAGCTCTTTCTAGCCATACTAGAAACTTCCTGGCAGGTGTGTTGATGTAAATTTTACACCAAACTCTGCAGGCAAGGAGTTTGGGCACCCTTGGCTTAGAAAATACCACAGACGCAAGCTCTTTGGAAATACGTGTTTGTGGCGACGTTATCTACTGTACATTACTGCACACTTCACGGTGGTTTCAAAGTGAAATATCCAGTAAGGTGGCACTAAAATGCACGCTTAATACATGACTGTGGCCATGTTTTTATTACATTGGTACAGGCACATATTGCTGCGTGTTGGAAATACCCACCACAAACTAAACCAAACCCTAAAGCTATCTGTGTTAACGTCAAGTGTAAAGTGACATAAAAAATGCATTTATCGATGCAACCATGCTACTTTAACTTCCTTATACTCTGCTCTTATCTATTTTGTTGAACCATAGTTTCACAGGATTTTTACCAGAACACTTTCTTAATTTAAACTCTGACCCTGTAATTTATACGTTGTTTGAAAAGGAATAAAAGTTGTCTAAGTATTACAGCCTCTAGTGTTCATTTCAGCTCGAAACGTCAGCAATTCATAGGTATAGGTAAGTTTTATTTATTTATTTATTTATTTTTTTTAGTTTTGCAGAAATATAGGTAGAGGTACGTATAAGAGGCACGTATTCTAATAAGCCTTGGTATTTTAAACAAACCTGTTTGGTCTTCCTTTTGTAATTTTGTAATTCTCAACACAGCTATGTGAATTATGTTCCTATTTGTTCTCTGTTTCTGCCATGGGATTGACATCCCGTGGCAACTAGGAATTCACAAGCTTCAGTCTGGATCCAGAACACTTAAGAAGAGATGATGCCAACCCCTCAGAGGACTTCAGATGATGCCAACCCTGAAACAACATACAGCACTACCGAACTTTGTTACTAATTTATAGTGTTCTTTGTCTGTTTGATTACGTCATTAATTGATCTTTACCATGCATCTCTGCCATATGTACATCAGCTTGACATAGTCACCACTAGTAAGCTACTACTAAATATATTGTAAAAACAGTAATTTGCTGTAAAGTTGCTTTGCAGCGATATGTATTGTGAAAAGGGCTATACAAATAAATTTGAATTGAATTGAATTAATTTTTGGCCTTAATGTTGCAATTTTATCTACAGTAAAACAAATCATTTTAAACAAAATACTTTGCCACCATTCACCATTTCCAGCTTGGTTCAGTTCTCACCAGCAGGCCTACAAATCTGTTGGCAAAAACATTTTTAGTGTTCCCTGAACTTTTAAAACCAGGGTTAATATTCAAAGGTTTTACATTCTATCGTATACAGGAGTTGTTAATCCAAAAATAATAATTGTCTTAGTTTGTTCTTCACTTCACTTGAAAAATTCTCCTTGTGTATTTTGAGGACATAAATTGAATTTTCATTTTGGGGATGATTGTTCTTTTATTATTAATTAATAATGTTTAGCTGAAGTCACTGGTTATTGCTACCTCAGGTAAAACTTGTTTGGACAAAATTTGACATCACTGATGAACAGTTAATAGCTTTGTCTGCTGGTTAAAATTGCCTTTGTTTCCTGTTCAGTGGAATAATGCAACAATAACAACTGAACAAATATTCCCATGTTTTACATGTTTTCACATGCATCCATTTACTCATTTTGAATTGTACACCTTGCAAACTTGTGATATGGCTAACAAAACACTAAACCATTTATTCTGGCTTATTTAAACAAATTACTTTAACCAACACTATGGGCTTCATAAACTTGATTTGATTAATTAAGTCATGAAACTCTGTAGGAACTGTGGGGTAACCATAAAACTGGAGGACAATGCATTAGAGATAATACTAATTCTGTGTGAGCGGTACTTTATGATGATGTATGAGGGAAACGCTCATGGTTAGGAATTAAATA
This sequence comes from Labeo catla, assembly GCA_012976165.1. Classification (NCBI taxonomy): domain Eukaryota; kingdom Metazoa; phylum Chordata; class Actinopteri; order Cypriniformes; family Cyprinidae; genus Labeo; species Labeo catla. Next base: position 649,236 of record VONZ01000216.1, read on the forward strand.
ATGAGAACAAAAACAGGACACAATGCGTTCTGTTTCTTGGATGTTCCTTTCACTTCCACAAGCTGAGGGTAAAGAGTTTCCACATAGCCTCCAATTAATTTCAGCAGACAGTGGTCTACATGCTTTCCCTGTCAAAAATGATCATTCTAAAGTAAAATCCAGCAAGCATTTGACAGCTTGAGAAAAGTCACCAAAGATCATTCAAACTGCGGATAAGTGGCCTGCTCTTTCTAAGCAACCGCAACAGTGATGCAATTAATTAGCTGTCTTCTTCTTGAACAAATTAAGTTAATGCCAACAGTGACAGCTAGAGGCAAATATGCACCCATACTATTCATCCAATTTAACCGATCACTTTGGCTTGTAGTGATTGCGCTTGTTGATGCTCTGGTTTTAATTTAAAGTTCCCTGCGTGGGAATTCAACAAACATATACAAAATTGCTCTTACTGGCAGGAAACATTTGGGAAAAAAAAATGTACATGGACATAAAATACTGCAAAAAAAATACAATTTTAAGGATAAACATTATGGTAAAAAATGCTGTGGTAAAAAATTCAAATTAACTTTTACTCTATTAGGTCAAAAACTGTAAAAACAAATCCCAGAATTTTCAGAATTTTTTAAATGTTATATTCAACAGCCTGAAAACATTGTACACAAAGTCTAAATATGTTCATTTTCTTCTTTTTATGTACATAAAATAGCTTACAATTAAATAGCTACATTTAAGTTCAAATCTGACATTTTCTCTCATTATGATTCTATTATCAGTTACAGCATGTCTTTAGTTTCTCACGGTAAACAAGATAATAAATGATAAGATATGGTTAAACAATTACAGAAATATTATTCATTTTAAGCTTTTAAAGTGTAGTGTTGTTTAACATTGTGTAATCCTTTGAAATGGGTTTGTAGCAGAAGTCGCACAGAACAGAAGAAAATGTTATTGTTTGAAAATGTTATCATCATTTAATAAAGGCAACTCAAAACATAATGCTACTTATGTGAACTCAATACAATATAACCACGCTATGGAAAAATACATCTAAATACTCTTAATATCATGTTGGTTTATTGCATTATTTTGTGTGTGTATTGCCATGATGGGGTTCTTTATTTGGGCATTTGACAACATGCACCATACTTTATACAGTATTTGTATTTACCAATTTAACAAATACTGTGGAAAAGTTGTGATGAACTTTGATTCATTGTGTGGCTTCTTTTCTTTTCTTTTCTTTTCTTTTCTTTTCTTTTCTTTTCTTGCATTAATTTTCTTTCTCCTTCCTTCCAGTCTTTACTCAATCTCATTTACATGAAAAAATAGATTTTTTTCCAAGTGATATGGATATGGAAAACACACAGATGAGTAAATGATGACAACATTTATTATTTATTTATTTTGTAGAAACAGTTCTTTTAGATAGCTTTAGTGCCCTTTTTACAGTGATCTGTATTCATGGTGGCATTCATTACAGTTTCAGCTGTGTGTCCAGTTCCAATGGTCCCTATTACAGTGTTTTTTTTCCCTCAATCTTATTCAGATGCACTGATATAAATAACAACAGGTCTTCTCCGTGTCAATAAGTGTTCCCTATTCTAAAGTGTTACCATTTCATCAAATTATGTTACAATGATGGAGAAGAGTGTTAGTACCTATTTACAGTATCCAGTTGTTAGTGTGAAGTCAAGCTCACTTCTGGCTTTAAAAAACAAACAAACAAAAAAAAATTATTGAGGGAAAAGTCGTAGTTAATTGTGAATTGTTCCCTATTCTAAAGTGTTACCGTTTTCTTTCTTCGTTTGGCAGCCCATAGAACCGCTTGTGGGAAAATTATGAAATTTGACACACGGATAAAATTTGGAGTCTCTATTTCAAACCTCTAGCACCACCAATAGACCAAATTTATACTCATATTTCTGCTAATAACTTTTTAACCATAAGGTGTAGAAGCAATTTTTTCCCCCTGATTCCTTGGCTGCCAAGTTGAATGCATACCAAAATTTTACCAAAAGAGTCAAAATTTGAATTTTGTGAAAAATCTACATTTTTGAGCTTGTCCTAGACAGTTTATCTGTATTTCACGAAAATTGGTGTAATCATCTACAGACAATGATGCCAAAAAGTTATCAAAAGATTTCTAATAGACCAAACTGTTCTCGTAAAGTGTTAAAGAGTTTGACCAAATTTGCGCAAAAATAGACATAAGGCTATATCTTTACAACACTTTAGCGAATTCTGACTAAACTTGGTACGTGCTATACCAACCATGAGGGCACATGAGTAGTTTGGGCAGAGCACCACCTACTGGTCAAAAGATATACAAATTGACATTTGGAGCAGCATGCCAAATAAATGTTACCCATTTTTCCCACATTTTGAGTGTGGATTTCGAGTCATTTTGAGTTTTGTAGTAAAATGCTGTATTTTGCAAAGACGTATTGTTATGAATCCTATAAATCTTGTAGAACTGCTGGGGGGAAAGTTTTTTTGGCATTCAGATAGAGGACAGTCTCATCTTTAGCCACAGAAAATTTGGAGCCTCTAACTCAAAACTGTCTAACGGCACCAATAGGCCAATTTTTTTTTTTTTTTTTTTTTTTTTACTGAATAACTTTTGAACCTTATGGTCCAAAAGCAAAATTAATTTTTCCTCTAATTCCTTCCTCATACAGTGTTGAATGCATACCAAAATGTAAACTTCTACAGGTAAAGATATTTTGCAATTTTGAATTTTCCAAAAAAATATACTTCTTTAAACTCATCCCAGGCGGTTTGTCCAATCCTTACCAAAATTGGCTCAGATCATCTTTAAAGCTTATTGATATACCAAAACTATTTCATAAAGTGTGTTAATGGTTTTGACAAAGTTTGGGTTTTGACTAAACTTTGTATGTATTATAACAAGCATGATCTGAGGTCACATGAGTAGTTTCTGCCACCAACTGGTCAAAAGATATAAAAAAAAATGCATTTCTGCTAAAAAAACTTTTGACAGGTTTGGCCTGCATAACTGCATACAACAGCAATACCTAATTTTCCTATGTCAGCCTTTTTAAATGTGTGGGCCATTTTGAGTTTTGTAGTAAAATGCTGTATCAACAAATGTCTTTAACCTCGCTTCTGGAGAGCTACTATACTGCAGAGTTGAGCTTCAACTTAATTACAGAGTTCAGGGCTACTTAATTACAGACAGGTGTGTTGAAGTAAGGTTGGAACTTAAATCTGCAGGAAGGTAGCAGGAGCAGGGTTGGAGAACCCTGGTCTTTATTGAGTAATTAAAAACAGTTCCTTTGCTCTTCATTTCACCTCTGTTGTGCTTGGCCCCTTAATTGCTGCTTGCAGCTATATTTACGAATGTAATGGTATTTTCAAATGTAAGTACAATGTAAAAACATATACATGACCTTGCATCAAAAGATTCTAAGACATCTAAATGTAAGTACACGATATAAAGTGGGTCCGTTTTTTCTTATTGGTGGTATTCAATAAATGTGGGTTTGTGTCTAGAAATGTCTTTGCAGTATTGTATTTACTAAGACAGGGCTGAAACATTTCTCACTTTGAAAGACAGCACATACTCCTAGAAAGTGACAGATTACGTCTTACTCTCATGACCAAACTGATGTAGTCTTCTGTTACAGTAGAATAGTTGTTAGACAGACAGAAAGACAGTCATGAAGACAGACAGACAAGTACATTAGCAGCCCAGATAACTGTTAGTCTTCCTCACCCCAGAATTTCATAGAGAAAGTGTCATGGCCAGGATTTAAACATGTCTTTCAGGTAATGTTAAATCTTCTCTCAGGGCAACAAACTTGAAACTCCAAACAAAGTAAATGGATCATGTGAGTTGAGATATGAAATCATCCATGACCTTTCTTTTGAGGAAGGCAATCTTACTTGCACTGCACTCACTCCTTTAAAAGAGCTGACTTCTATTTCCAAGTGGATCAATTTCGGCTTGTTTTAACAAACTAAAAGATGAGTTCTTTTTTTTTTTCTTTTGTAAATCAATGGCATGCCAAAGATATGGTTCACAGAGCTTAACTTGTATGGAACCCATAACTTTCCTGCAGGCACTTTTTGAAAATATATAGAGGAGTGAAGATGTAAACTTTTACATACCTAAAAAAAAAAACGTAGAGTGCTTAAGACATATAGATAAACAGGGACAGTATCAAATGGGATGCGTTTTCTAAAAGCATAATTAGCCAACTATTGTCACAAGTTCCAGTAAACTGTGGTAACAATGGAACTTTTGATCATAGTTGCTTTTGGGAAATGCTACCCAGTTCATACAGTATACATACTTGATGAAATGTGGGCTTTTAATGAACATCTTGTCAATAAACAAATGTTTGAAATTAGCTTGAATAGACAAAAATTTGGCAAAACGTTAGCAGGCCAACGTCTCATCAGCTGCATGTGCAGTTACAGCTACACATGGCCTTAGATGCTGTATTGACACTGGGGGAAGATTAATATGTCCCATCCTCACTACAGATGGATGACCTTCACCATCATAAAATTATGGATGACCTTCACCATCATAAAAATGTCTTTTTTTATTTTTATCACAACACAGGCAGGTAACAGAACAGAATGTCCTGGCTGGAGAAAACCGGGGAACGGTAAATATGAATCAGCAAGATAAGTGCCTTTAAACAGCAGACATAAAAGAAAGCCATTTAGTGAAATAGCCATTTCTGTAAATTGCACCACTATTCCATGGGGGCCCATTGTAGTTAAGCTTCCCAGAATTTAGCAAAGAGCTCTGCTCTCTACTTCACAATTACACCAAGGATTTTATTTAAATGTATTTGTTGTGACTGAATAAAATGGAAGTACCATATTGACACAGTGCAAAATCAGCACAAATGCGCATATAGAAGCATATCATTCCAAATGTATTAGAAATGGTCAGATACACAGGCACTTTGAGAAGAAATCAGGAGAATGCGGCATGTTTGATATTCGCCATTTGTAGAGCTGCGTCTAATTACACAGCTCCAGCCTGTCACTTCCAAAATGGGCGAATCTCGAAGGAGGGAGGTGTGAAGCTCAAATTAATTCATTATTCAATAGACAATTCTCCAGTGTACTGCATCTATGACTTCTGTTTCCGCTCCAGGCAAATATGGACCATCTGCTGTAATTTCTAGAGTAATTAAAATAACACCATCCTAATGGAAAGATATGTCTTGCTCCATTCCATTGATGATTCACAACATGGGTCATTCGGAGAGGCACAAAGCAGTCCTTATATTGGTGACAGAGCAAAACAGAAAGCCCTTTTCGCAATTTTCCAAGATAATCTTGTGGCGGGGACAACTGAATCCTTGGATTCTTTTAAAAAAGCCTTCCACAGAAGCAATTTCAGGATCACCTTTGAAAAGTTTTAACTTTTAGCTTCACCAAAGTTCCATTTCCCATGCAGTGAGGGATGGTGAATGTTTGCAGGGGGTCTCAATGTGCTCTCATCAGATCCAGATTTCTGCTGGCTGGCTTCTTTTAACTAAAGTTCTCCATCTCTCTCCAGCAGTGATGCATGGGAGTGTAGGCGCAGTTCACAACTAATGGTTCCTCCGCTATTCCTGCCATAATCTGCCATTGCAGAACCTCCAAAAAAAAAAAAAAAAACATGCATTGGAGATGATTTCTTTCCTTAAGACCATGTTACCCTAGCTAGCCACATATTTTTAAATGTAATTTTCTTTTATGAATCATTTGGTTGACATTTACCTATGCATTACACAATTTAGTTATTTGGACCTTATGCATATTAAATTTGCAACATTAACATTTATGGAAAACTTTAAACAAAATATTACAACTGCGTGTCCAATCTTAGTAAATATGGAGTTGAAACTGGAAGTCATTCTAGTGCTATGTAACACCAAAGAAATATGATTGCTCATATATTTTTTTCTCCTCTGTGGCATTGTTCATGGATATCAGTGTGTTGCCTCACTTATCAGTATGTGCTAACTGCCATATTGATTGGGTGATTTGTAAAACAGAACTGATAAACATATCATATCAAAGTAAGATATATTAGCCTGTGCTGCTTCCCCCCTCTAATGGTTGTTCCAGAGGCAAGCTGGGTTTTGCAGCACTGTGGATTTCATTCTCTGCAGTCATATCCTCCCAAGAAGGAAGTTTATGGAAAATGTGTGCTGCAACAGATGTCTGCACATTTTTTAAGGAGATAAATGGTAAAATGAAATTTGAGATATTTGTGGACTATTTGTCTTCCAAAAAAAAACTCTCTTTAAAAAAACTTAAAAAAGAGAGATCAATTAAAATCAAATTAAAATAAAAAGTCACTTAAATGTACTTACAGAGAATACAGATTCATGACTCTTTAATACATTCGAGTACACTTTCAAAAAATACACTTTGTAATAGCCATAATAAAAGTTGTATTTTGTAAGTATTTTTTTTAATAAATCATTGCTTTAATAATCTTTTTGTGATTACACTAAAGCAACAATGGCTTGTAAAGTTGTCTGCTGGCACTGTGATTAATGTGTTGACTAACATACTAAAGTACATGTAAAGTATGTTAATATAATAATAATAATTACATATTCATAATTATAATTTTAACTATTTGATATTACATTTATGTAAATATATTTAAAATAAACTAAATTGCAACTTCATCATTACAAAGGTGTAATTACAAATACTTCCATACGTATATTTATTCCATGGTCTGTCTGAATACTGTATTCTGATTGGCTGGCAGATATGCAGTAAAACTGTTTAATGCACAGGTAGTTCCAAGTCAGTTTAACCACCGTTCTATATTAATGCGCTGCTTTAATTGATGCACACTAACCAAAACACATCACTCACACACAAACACAAACACAAACACATACACATACACTTACACGCACATAACGTTGTTAATGCTTTCCCGTGATTTGTATTAATAAAATAGCCTAGATACTAGATTGCTACATTATATTACTCAGCAATGAGGTGGAAAATTGCTGTTTTTAAAGTAATTAATTGTTTGTAGAGAGAGACACACAGACACAGCATGCAAAGTAACGCACACACAACTGTCATCTCTCTCTTTCTCTTTCGATCGATAATTAATTTCAATAAATGCTATAATTCATTCAAATAAATTGATCTTACCACATTATTTCATCTCTGTGTCTGATCTGAAGTGGGAAGAATGCTAGAGCTAACGTGCCATAACTGATGAAAATAACTTTAATTTTTACCCATTCTGTCAAATATTGCGCCACAACGAGCAATACTAGTTTTAACTGTTTATAACTTGGCAAATTACCATGGAATAAGCGGGATAATCAGCAGCTTGCCGTGCATTCAGGTGGCTCTTTTCCACCACGTCATACATTTAACATTCTTTAATGCATGGCAAGCCATTGATTATCCCATAATTACTACGGGCCGTTGAATGTTTTAATCTGATTGGCTGACGAACGCTCTAAGGCGTGAAATTATTTTCAATGAAACACACAGCAATCAAAGTTCCAGGCAGCTCTTGACCGTATTACGTCTATATCACTTCGCCACATGATTCAGTTATTTCAAAGGTCTTGCAGCCTAAAACAGCAAAATAACGAAAACCCACAATGACACTGGCCAAACAAATAAATGCAGTAAACAAGGTCTAAAATTATGTTTTGGAATTAGCAACAAAGGATTTGGATGAAATGTGTAAGAAATTAATCCTAATAGCATTTTAAAGACAAAAATTGGATGAAGGCCTTGAAATATATAATTTGATCAATGTCTTGAGGTGTGGTAGCCGTAGTATATATGGAATAATTGACTGTTGAATTCTTTAAAAATAAATCAGACTCGGCGCTTCATGTTCATTACACCCGGCCACATTGTGTGCATTATTTTCTAAGAATTCAGCAGCCGGTCATCAATTGTTCCTTACAAATTAGTCTACCCTGAAAGGTTGTACTACTTAAATGGATTGGTAAATCACTTTAAAGTTCAGAACTGCATTTAACAATAATAATAATAATAACAATAATAATAATAGTAATAATGTGTTACATGATAACATGAATGAAACATATTGTGCAACCCAAATATTGTGCAAGTTCTCCATCTTTCTCCTGCAGTGATGCATGGAAATGTAGCCACAGTTCACAGCTAATGGTGCCCTTGCTATTCCTGAAATAATTTTTTTGCCACAGAAACTTCCCAAGAAAAAAAGTGCAATGGTGATGATGTATCCCTTTGGAAGGATGCATCTCCCTGATTAGCTTTGTGTTTTTATTATTTTGCATGCAAATCAGTTGGTGACATTTACCTATGCATTGCAAAATTAAAATGGTGGTTTTGGTGCTTGTGCATAAGTCTGTGTGACTAACTGGACAGCAGGGCATCTGCCCTCAGTTTTAGACACAGTCCATGCTTCACTTTGATGTTCACATTGACAATAACCTTTTTAATTCTGCAGTTTTGCCACGTTAGTCCCTACCCGGTACTTCTAATCCAAGATCCATGTTTATGACAGACACTTACAGGCTGCAGGGCTTCACTACTTCAATTAACACACCCTGCTACCCTACCCCTCTCCACACTTCTTGAAGTATGTCTGAAGTGCTGGCAACACACTCCAATTTGATTGCTTGTTAAAGGAAAGAACGTCATGACACAGTCATGTCTTGTTTTAAAACAAGGATTTCTCACTATCATTGAAACTGCTTGCTCTTCACTTACATTGTATTCATCACTGATTTATTCCAGAGAGAGGGTACAAGTAGTTTTTTATACAAAGTTTCTAGCTAGACATCAACAGGAACTTCAATGAGATGTCAATGTCCTTTGTTACAAGCTCTGTCATGGTTATTGCCGAATTTTATCCAAAAAGTCATGACAGCAGCAATGATTCTGGCAGCCTAGGCAACTGGCCTTTCCAAACTTACAATAGTACTTCTGCCAAAATAATATTCAGCGAGGAACAGCTAAATTAATTAGCCTGAAAGAGAAAAGGTGTTTTTATAAGCACAATAAAACACATCCATTCACATAAACCCTGAAATGAGGATGTTCCCAGAGTGACTGAAAAAGGGCTGACGATGAGGTATCAGAAAGAGCAGTGTCAGCAGACAACTTTACAAGCCCTTGTTGCTTCAGTGTAATATGGCCGATTTTTTTTTTCCAGAAACCTCTCTGCTATCGTTTGGAGGGGACATGGACCACTTATCTGCATTTGGAAATTGTGTGATTTCAGCCTTTTTAAAATGGATTTAATTTTTCTAACAAAGTTTGGTTTACATTTATCAACAGAGGATGTCTTTCATGTATTACACTGACTTAGCTGTGGTTCTGAAATGTGATTAAGGTGACATAGTTATACATTTTACTATTCTAATAACAGTAAATTATAGTAAATAAATAAATTAATAAATAAATAAACCCTAAGCCAAACCAGTCACACTTTATTTTATGGTCTGGTTCTTGCTATTAAACTCCTAATTTGCTGCTTATTAATAGTTAGTAGGGTAATTGTTAAGTTCAGTTATTGGGTAGGATTAGGGATGTAGAATATGGTCATGCAAAATAGGTGCTTTATAAGTACTATTAAACAGGCAATATGTTAATAATAGACATGCTAATAAATAACTAGTTAATAGTGATTTTACTAGTAATAATTTTTAGAAATAATTTTTTTTTTTTCTTTTTTTTACCTGTACCTTCCACAGTTCAAACAGCAAATAAGTTATACAGAAACAAGCAAAGAACATTTACATTGTCAAAGAATAGTATGACTGATTTCAGTCTAGCACGAATTTAACCCTTAAATGCATGAATGTTTCACCAATCACTATTACATATTTCGGTCTTTAGCGACCTATATATCCAGCACAAATGTATCCCTAACTGCTGCAATAGCAAAAAACTTTCTTGATACTTTAAGAACAATTACAGAAGAATAAAGCATATTTTGTTACATTTTGAAACACAGAAGTGTTGCAATGACCTCAAAATCGATAATCGCTGGCAGTTTATTCACCGCATCTACCAAATATTAGTGACATCTATATTTTATTGCGTACAGCAATTGCTCCGCATTAAAGCCATTCAAACCAGTTAATTTTTTGCTAATATTCTTTTGTTTTATGTCTGTGGTAATTATGAGTGAAACAATAGCAGACAGGTTTAACGTAGGCGATGCACAATAGAAGTCCGTGAAACAGGCGAGGGTCAATCCGTGGCAAACGTAATCCGTAAGGGGCTGGGCTAGGAGAATAAACCAAAAAACAAGAGCGATAGTCCGAAAAGGCAGGCGGCGGTACAGTCGAGAACGGGGAGCCAGGTGAGGGGAATAAACACTGGGAACTAGGAAACGCTAAACAAAAGAACACAATATTGCATGGGGAAAGTCCGGGGTTTTATAGAGCTGCTGATTGGTCACATGAATAGACGCAATCAGCGTGATGCATGGCGGGAGATGTAGTCCGGGGAGTGGTACAAGAGTCAGAGTGTAATGATGGGGTGAGAGTGACATCTGGTGGTGGGCGGACAGCGGGACACCGACCAGATTCGTGACAACTACTACTACTACTACTACTACTAATAATAATAAACAAATAAATATAAATAAAAATAAATTGTAATGTAATAGGTACATGTGAACTAATTAGTTAATACTCATTGAATAGGTTACACACACACACAGGTTTGTTTTTGTGAATTGTGGGGACATTCTATAGGCGTAATTGTTTTTATACTGTACAAACCATATTTTCTATCACCCTACACCAATCCTACACCTAAACCTAGCCCTCACAACTGTGCACATTTTTACTTCCTAAAAAACAAACAAACAAACAAACAAACAAAAAACAAACAAACAAACAAACAAACAAAACTAATTCTGTATGATTTACAAGCCTTTTGAAAAATGGGGGCATGGGCCAATGTCCTCATAAGTCACCCTCTCCTTGTAATATCTGTCATACCCATGTCATTATACAAATTTGTGTCCTGGTATGTCACAAAAACATGTACACACACACACACACACACTAGAGATTCTCTTACTGGATTTTAAAAAGTTGTGCAAGGAAAACTTGACTTGATTCATAAAGGAATAAAGTCACAAAGTACAATTCTGAAATACAAATTTGCATCACCTCCTCAGGGAAACTTAGTCCCATTCAAAAAGGGCTTAGGGCTTCTTGGAAAGACAGCAGATTATGCAGCTTTGCTTTTGGGATTTTGAACAGAGTGAAAAATAAAACTCACTAAATGAAAGAAGCTGTTTCAAAGAATGAAATAATCTGCTGTGAATACTAGAATACTATGAAGTGACAGGTTCACAAAACAACATGTTTTCTGCATTGTACTTTTTAATTTGACTATTAGAACCATGAGCTCTGTCTTTATAATAGGAATTGTTTTCAGTCACAGGAGAAATATAAGGAATACAACGTTAGGCTGAAAACAATATGAAAAACCTGAGGAACATTCCCTGTGATAAATATCAGTCTGTCTGAAACTAGCTGGATGAACATATAAGCCCTAAAGGGGTGGAGTTGTTACTCACATAGTCTTCCTTACTTTGAGACAGGAACCAGTTTTTGTTACCAGTTTTAACCAAAGAACACTGTTCATACCCCTTCGGAGAGGGTCTACTGAGACCTGTTTGGTGTCTCTACCTCTACCTGCTTTTTCCATCACTGTCTATCAGAGAGCTACCTCAGAGCAGTCCCCTGGCTGCAAAGAGCTGGGTGCTGCATATCAAAGATGACCCAGGTTTAGAGGAATCCACTTGAGGCTCCCCTGACACCTGAATGCCTAGAGCATGCTCAGATGGTATGGAGGAGTTTTTTTTTGTGCCAAAAGTATGAGAGAACTGTTGAAAGACTGTCGTGGAGGCTGAAAGAGCTAAATGAGGTAAGCTTTCTTTTGTCTGTGTATTCAAATAGATACGATGGAGTTAAGCCTTGGCTTTGTTTGTTCACAGAATCCCAAAGCGTGCATTAATTTTGGGTTGTTTACCCAAGTGCTAATTACTCCTAAATTCTGTAATTCAGTGCAAGGAAATGGAAATAATAATAAAAATAAATAAAAGTGCTTTCTTGTCAAAACTTGATGTTTAATCAGTCCAGTTTTACAATGAATCACTCTGGCAAATGCTGCGTTTATTGTAATAATAATTTTAAATGTAAAAATATAACGGTGCTAAAATGAGTGATGTTCAATTGTTTCTGTGAGGGATAGAGCAAGTCGCTGCCTAAAAACATCAACCAGTACTGCCAGGACCATCTCAAAAAAGCTAAGTATTTTAATATTAACTACAACATATTCCATTTGCTGTGTCTCTGTGTTATAATATGAATAGTTTGGTTCCAAAACGCGTAAACGCCATTTTTTTTTTTTAACAAAATTGAGTTCCTGCCGAAATCAGTATTGTATCTGGTCGGTACTGAAAAGGCAGTTTTTAATTTTACGCAAAATGCGATATCCGCCATGTTATTCTGTCATGTTTTCTCCCTTTTTTTACAAACCGCGACAAACACCAGTCTCCCTTCTCTGCAAAATGCGATACATCCGTTCAGCCAATCACAGCGCAGCATTTTACGCTTTGTAAACAGTAAAGGCGGCATACACCCAGCATCCTAGTTTTCAACGTTGAGTAATGTATCACAGACATATCTGACGAATTCTTTAATAAACAAAGTATAGAGGGAGTGTAAATAAGAGATTCACTGTGCAGTGTAGAGAGCTTCGTTGATTATAATTTTGTAAGATCGCGATGAACTAAGATGAGTGACAGCTTTTAATGATTTTAAGGGAGTTTGCAAATGAGATATTGATTTAATACAACAGTTAAATATACAAGAAGTTAATATGAAGTAACTTACATTGTCTGACTATAACACTATTGCCTGATTTTGCTCTATTTCATCGTCAAAAATAGCTTGAAATAAAGTCACAAATGAGCCGCTCCGCCTCTCCATTCAAACACAGCGGTGTTTCGTTTACGAATGAACGTGCGTTTTCTAGTGAGTCAATGAATCAATTACCCATTCATAAAAAGAATCACTTGCTTTATTCCTGAATTAATCAGCCGTTCGAACGAGTCAAATGAATAATATGATTCAGAAATTAAATCAGTGACTTACCGCCACCTACTGGCAGTATTAGTTTCGTTTTTATCTTCTTTTTAGTTATTAAAATCATTTAATATTTCTATGTTCAAAATTGTATATTCAAAACATCAACCTCAACAAGTTTATGAATTTTATTGCACTTATGCCATCTCTTTCCATCACTTATACTTTCTCCATAAAGAAAAGAAAATCTGGATTTGAATTTTTAGTGTTATTATAACCTAAAGATGCTATGTGAAAGTTTAAAACAGAAAATAGTGGTTTTCATTTTGCCACTTTCTTGGTAAAGAAAACACATTTTTACTCAAATTAATCCAAATGGATTTATAGCGTTTTGGAACCAAACTCTTCATATGTGTCTAAAATACTAGGGCACACTAGGGAAGTACAAAAAAAGGAAACAAAACTAATATCATGAATATTAGATTAAACTACACAAATCACTAACTTTTCTAACTTGTCCCAGTTTGGGAGCTTAAACAGTATCTCTCGTGCCACCTCTGAGGTTTGGTGGTGGGTAATTGATAATTAATAGCAGTGCCTCTGTCGCTATTGGACTGATATGCTGTTTGCATAATATACAGCATCTCATATTCGTGAATTATGCATTGTAAATTAGTCTGAATGAAACAAAGCTCATAATAAAGTATACAGTTCTCACTTAGATATCACCACTTTGTGGCATGTCCAGTCAAACTTTAAATTACTTTAAATAATGACCAGCTTTAAGACAGCTTTTAGTGAGCACTCAACTTGATAAAATCAAAGGTGTCTGTGAACATCATGACACCTCCAGTGTTTATTGAGCTGTGATGACTGATGATCCAAAAATAAGAGATTATTAAAAATGTATAGCTGAACTCTCTTAATTTAACTTATTTGTTATTTATTACTGACAACGGACACTGCAATTATTGACTCTTTCTGAATTTAACCCATCCAAGTGCACACACACAGTAGTGAGTAGTGAACAAACACGCACACACACACCATGAACACACACCCAGAGCAGGGGGCAGCCATATTGCTATCGCTGCGGCGCCAGGGAGCAGTTGGGGGTTCGGTGTCTTGCTCAAGGGACTCACCTCAGCCGTGGTATTGAGGGTGGAGAGAGCGCTGGTTATTCACTCCCCCCACCTTCAATCCCTTGCCGGACCTGGGACTCGAACCCGCAACCTTTCGGTTTCAAGCCCTAACCATTAGGCCACGGCTGCCCCACATGGTCATTTTCATGTGTGGGTCATTAATATCACTCAAACAATTTGTTCAAAACCACTGATTCATTCAGGGAAGTTTGTGTGGTAACTTCTACTATCAGTAATAACCTTCAGTAAAGCAAAGTAACACTGAACTTTCAGTAATTTATTGCTAAAACTACATTGACTCACACCATCAGATGAGAACACAGCTTGAACTGGATTAAGCTGGATGATAACACTGTTGTTTTCCGTAGAGCTGCTTTACAGCTCTTGCAGCTTTGACACTGATACGGAATGGAATTGAATCAACATTGAACTGACGAGCTGCATAACAGCAACAACAGCGACAACAACATAACATTATGGTAGCACTTAATTTTAGGGACCAATAGGGTCTCACTACTAACTAGTTGGTTATTGACATGCATATTGTTAGAAACTGTTTAGTACTTATAAAGCACATATTAATGCCTTTTTGTCTGCATGACCTGATTTCAGATCCCATAATCCTGCCCCATACCTAAACTTAACAAATACCTTACTAACTATTAATAAGCAGCAAATTTGGAGTTTATTGAAGCAAACTTCATACTTAATAGTTAGTTAATAGTAAGAATTGATCCTTAAATAAAGTGTTACCCAAATTATTAATAAATGAAACTTAAGAAACAAAGATTAAGAGAAGGGATAAATACAAGAAATATCGGCGACACACCACATGGCTGCTCACTGGTAAAATGTGGGTGCTGCTATAGAGTGATAAAAAGTTCAGATCAAGCGTGAGCATACTTTTATTCTTAAGAAACCAAATAAAATAGTAAATGTCAGTGGATATTAGACATGGGGCTTATATTATTTTGTTATTTGATTAACTTGACCTGCACTGTGCAGCGCAAATATCATCCCTGCCCCATTTTTGGCTTTAGGGAGATAAAGACTCTTTTTTTTTCTTTGCCAGACCACTTATCCTATTTCTATGGTGCAGACAGATAGCAGCTCAAGTGAGAGGAGGCGGCAAAGTAAAGCACAGAATGCTACTCGGACAAAGTTATCTGCTATGACAAAGTTCATTTTCAAAGGGAGGGGTGACTTTAATGCAGAGTGGGTGCAAAGTGCCCCGAATGTGGATTGTGTGTCTGAGAGCTGTCTATGCACACAGTGCCCATGCCGCCCAAGAGAGCGCTGCTGCTGTAGATGACTGCCTTGGGTTTGTATAATATCATTTTTATTTGTGTCAATGAGGAGGTCAGAATCAGTGTGGAAAGGTCACCAGTCCCTATTGTCAGTCATGACCAAAGACATAAAAGACAGTTCATATCACAGCCTTCCTATGCTTTTGCTCAAGATGAGCAACAAAACGTGACTTACAGTCACACTTCAAGTCAAGTCACCTTTATTTATATAGCGCTTTTAACAATACAGATTATGTCAAAGCACCTGTACAGTATTAAATAGGAAATAGTGTGTCAATAATGCAAAAGGACAAGAGTAAACACTCAATTTTTAGTTAAAGGCAGTTTATTTAGTGATGTCATCATCCAGCTCAGTTCAATTCAAATAGTATATGATATCGCTGGAAATTAAGCGTCCCCAACTAAGAGGCTCAGTCAGGGGGCCAGTTCTCCTCTGGCCAGACAAACCAGCAGTTCCATGTTGCAGAAAAAGTCAGAAAGAGTAGAGGTCTCATCTGGTTCCCGTGGTAAAGTAAATAAGTAAATGATCTGCAACACGCAGTTGATTTTGATATTCTAGGTATTATCAAATTGCCAGAGTTTTGAGAAAGCAGCGACGTGAGGGACTATAATGTGAAAAGAGCTTGCTCAATACTGAGGAGCTAAACCATTCAGGGCTTTATAAGTAATTAGGAAGATTTTAAAATCTATACAATGTTTAATAGGGAGCCACTGCAGTGTTGACAGAACCGGGCTAATATGGTCATACATTCTGTTTCTAGTAAGAACTCTAGCTGCTGCATTTTGGACCAGCTGGAGTTTGTTTATTAAGCGTGCTGGACAACCACCCAATAAAGCATTATAATAATCTATCCTTGAGGTCATGAACGCATTAATTAATATTTCTGCATTTGACATTGAGAGCATAGGTCATAATTTTGATATATTTTTGAGATGGAAAAATGCAGTTTTGCAAATGCTAGAGATGTGGCTTTCGAAGGAAAGATGGCTATCAAATAGCACGCCTAGGTTCCTAACTGATGACGAAGAATTGACAGAGCAGCCATCAAGTATTAGCCAGTGTATGTTTAGGTTATTACATGCGGAGGTTTTAGGTCCAATAATTAGCACCTCTGTTTTTTCAGAATTTAGCAGTAAGAAATTACTCGTCATCCAGTTTTTTATATAAGCTACGTATTCTGTTAGTTTTTAAAATTTGTGTGTTTCACTGGGCTGCGAAGAAATGTAGAGCTGAGTATCATCAGCATAACAATGAAAGCTAACACCATGTTTCCTGATGATATCTCCCAAGGTTAACATGTAAATCGCAAAAAGTAATGGCCCTAGTACTGAGCCTTGAGGTACTCAATACTGCACTTGTGATCGATATGACACCTCTTCATTTACTGCCACGAACTGATGGTGGTCAGATAAGTACGATTTGAACCATGCCAATGCACTTCCACTAATGCCAACATAATTTTCGAGTCTATTCAAAAATGGTCGATAGTGTCAAACACGGCACTAAGATCCAGTAGCACTAATAGAGAGATACAACCACAAACGGATGATAAGAGCAGGTCATTTGTCACTCTAATAAGAGCAGAACACTTAATATTAAGATCCAGTTTTTACTATTAACAAACTATTAACTACAGATTTTGTCTTAGTAAAGGCATGCAAGGCATGTTAATAAGTAACTAGTAAATAGTGATAATTGTTCCCTATACTAAAGTGTGACCAGACTAACATATCACAGTGTACCTAAGCTTTATTCTATTTGTATAGCTAAAGCAGGAATTTTGGTCGCAGCAACATTTTTGGAATTTATTGGATGGAATTTATTACTATAAACAGATGCAACATCTACTATGCAACATAACAGTTTTCCTACCTTTGGTTTTTACAGCAGCTGGTAAATCTGTTCAGCTGTGTCCCAAGTGTGTGATATGATTGTAGTCTATCTGCAAAAATGGCAATGCTGTCTTTACAGAGGCCTCATAATTGATTTCATTATAGAGAGAAGCAAAATCACCCATACCCAATCACCCATCCTTAAATTAACCGCAATCCCCTGTAATGTGGAACTAAAACATTTCATTATATCCCATCTTTGGAAAATGCATGCATAGATAGATAGATGCATATATTTTTTAATGGCTTAAATGTTAAAGAAACAAACAAACAAACAAACAAACAACCACCAAAAAATCTTAATGCTAATGAGAAAAGGGATGTGTGAAATTCATACATTTATGAAGTTCTTTGCTCAAAAATGAGTTAGCACCCTTGGTCCTTCAAATTTCATAATTTGCATATCTGTTGCTAAGCAACCATAGCACTAATCTACTACATAATTACAATTAATACATTTAGCCACATAAATAACCTGCTTGCAAAGTTTGCTGACTTTTAGCATACAGTCACAAAGTTATTTCTGTTTTATAAAAGTGAACAAAACTAATATTAAAGGGAGCAATATCCAAAATGAAAAGCAAAAAGGTAACGCATTTATTACTACTTACAAAGGACACAGAAAACCTGGACACACACACACACACACACACATATTACTCAATACACACAAAAACACAACATATATCACATTCAGTTAAACTGTGCACTGACCAAGACAACAGAACAACAAGCAGTAAAAAACAAATATCTATCCTATAATTTTATACTTGAAATATGTTTGAAATGTAACATTTATTTTATTAACAGTTTTCTTTTAGATCCATATATTTAAAAATGCTCTCAGTCATTTTGACATCTGGCATATTGGGTTTCACTACATCAGTTACCGTCCCGAAGTAAAGGATTATATTATTATAGTATCGGAAGTGAAGAAAAGCAAAGAAAATAAAGCTTTGAAGCACCATGAAAATAGATCTGGATAGGAATAAGCATATTGGTTCAGAGGAATAAGATATTCCAAGTGTTAAATTCGGTGACCAGACCATATCTTTATTTATTTATTTTTCTTCGATTTTGAAAGCAAAATAAAAAGAGCCTGAAACCCGCAAATATAACCCACTTGGGTTGGGCTTAGTATTTAATTGTTTACATAGAAAAACATATAAAAACTATCATATGCTTATTATTAACATATGTACATATATATGTTTACATTGTAGTCATACATGTATGTGATAATATATTGCCTTACATAGTACATAGTGGGCTGTGTTGGGAACAGGCTCAAGAGACATTATAATATTGGATAATAATAATAATAATAATAATAATAATAATAATAATAATAAATAAACATTGCCTGCAACAATTTCAGCTGCAATATGCAGATGGACGGGTCGGCTTTTGGCACAATCTATGCTTCATTAATCCTTGGATCCATCCTCCCTTGTGTCAACAGTTCAAGCTGGTAGTGGTGTTTGTGGTGTGAGGAATATTTTCTTGCCACACATTAGACTCCTTAATATTAACTGAGCATCATTTACAGGCAGCGTAACCAGTTTTTTCCAGATTTTTTTTTTTACACTGGTTAAAAGTCTTCTCACATCCTGACAGCAATCAATAATTAAAGTGCTCTAATATATAAGTATAGCATATATCTTCTGTGGAAGGCTCAGGACCATACAATGTTCATACAATCATTCAGAATGAATTAATGGGATGACCTTCTCACAGCCAATAGCAAGAGCTTGGGGCAGGGCTACTGTAGCAGGCTGAGCCAAGGGTGTTTAAACAGTGTGGAAAAAGAAATTCAGATTCCGTTACAGAAGTCCAAGCCAAAATCAGAAAACATGACAAAATACACAGAGACAGTCAACACTTAAAAAAAGGGTAGCAAACACTAGCAGTGTTTTTATAAGATAAAGGAATTTGATGGAATATTTGGGTTTCAGTCAATAAGATGAACTTGCAGAGTTCTTCTGACAAGTAAGCTAAACTTCAAATATTCCTAATATGTTGAACCTTTTATTGAAAGTAGTCTACTTTTACCTGTCACTTTTATAGACCCGAGCTGTGTTTGTGATTTTTGAGTAAAGGGAGGTGCGATTAGCAAAAAGGTGCATTTACAAAATTTGGCTAAAGGGGTCATTGGATGCAAAACTCACTTTTACATGTTGTTTGAACATAAATGTGTGTTGGCAGTGTAAAAATCTACCCAGTGGTTTTTATTTAATCCTTTTAAATAATATCCCCTTTTTCAAATAAAGCCATTCTCAGCTTTAAATGTCTGTGACGTCACACAGACCAAGGCCGCTTCCATGATAGTTAATTGAAATGGCCGTCTTATCTTAGACCCGCCCTGAGTGAGCTGGGTGAGCAGAGCTTAATCAGCATTTAAAGGCACATGCAACAAAATGGGTTGCTGTGAGAAAAGCTGATTTTGACAAGGAAAAAGGGTGTTGTTTTACACTACCATTGAGAAATTTTAAAGAAAGTATGTTATAGACTTTTCATTAAGACCCTAAAGAATCATATCAACTTGTGGAAAATGGGCATCCGATGACCCCTTTAAAAACATGCAAGTACTGGCCCTCAGAAGCTATGTAAGATATTTAAGATACATGATTCCCAGAAGACAAAATAAATGCAGTTTACCCGAACATTGAATTTAAAGAAAATCCAATTTAAATTTCAGTCCACCGGTGAAGTATATTCAGTATATTCAGGACAACAATCATCACCTTTTTGACCTTTCATTCAAATCTTAATTTTTGCCTGATGACGTTTGTTAACTTGTTCTTACTGCAGATACCCTGCTTGCTTGCTGTCAAACAATTTTAACAGCTTTGTTTGTGGTTTAAATATACGTTGGCTACCTACAGGCTAAAAATACAGTTACTCATTCTGTGCAGCTAGTGGGCTCCCTTCCTGAAACACCAGCACAGTGATTCACACAGAAATGCATTCTATTTGTGTTTCTTGAAGAGTCCATTTGTATTGGAAATATTCTGATATTTCTTATGGTTTTATCAATCAGGAATTAAATGGATGGTGAAAAAGAGTTTCATACCAGAATACGGTAGAATTTTCTTTCTTTCTTTCTTTCTAGAAAAAGTTGCTGTTTACATGAATTATCTTTAGTTTCTTTCTTTTTGTTTTTCCTTTGTTATTTACAGCTAACAATGCATGACTTTGTTAGCCAAAGAACAAGCAAAAGAACTAGCTATTTTTTACATGAGAGAAAGTGCTGTTTTGCTTGATGTTGTTGTAAAGGATGTTACAATTAAAGTTATGGTTAAAAATAATGTTAGCTGCAATAAAAATACCTTACGGATGACACATTCCTGGTGCTTGCTATCTTTACTTCACTAACTTCAATGGCAGAAACATGACAGAATCTTTTGCAACAGAAATATTCTGTTTTGTTTAAAAAACATCCCATCATAGCCAGATGACCTTTGGTTACATCCCCAACATGTCCCTTTTCCAGTTCAGTGTTTTTGACAGTTTTTTATTTATTTATTTATTTTCCCTCAGGAGTTGTTACATTTAAACGAGAGCTGTTCCCTATAATTGTGTCTTTCTTCTGCGTTTAGCTCTGTCTTCCCCTTGTTTGAAATGTTCTCCACCTGACATCTCATGATAACCTGTCAACATCACAAAATGTGCCATGTAATTTCTTTTCCGTAAATAAACTGCAGCTATTATTTTTCATTTCTGTGCATGCTGCCTAAATAGTAGTCTTGAATTCTTTAATGTCACTTTAAAGCTGTGTATTTTTAGCTCTGGTTTACTCAAAGTGTTATGAATCCCCCTATCAGTTCTCACCAGTTTTGAAAGCTGGGGGCTGGCTGGGTTGAGGGTTTGTAAATAAACAATTGTAAATTGTAGATTGTAAATAAAGATTGTAAATAAACAATCTTCTCCACTCCAGTTTGTTTTATTTCGATTTAACTGAGTTAACAGTACCACATCTCCATAATAAAAAAAAAAAAAAAGTAAAAATATATTGTTTTGTAAGCTCATAATACAAATCAGAAAATACACACAGGCCATTTTGCATATGTTTATTCTTAAATAAATTCAAGCTATTGGTATTTGTACTCTAAGAAGTACAAGTGAATGACTTATATGTGACCCTGGACAACAAAACCAGTCATAAGTGTTATTTTTTTTTTTAATTTATACATTCATCTGAAAGCTAAATAATACATGATTCATAAATGATTAATGATTAATAAATAATAAATAAAATAAATAACCTTTCCATTGATGTATGGTTTGTTAGGATAGGACAATATTTGGCCGAGATACAACTATTTGAAAATCTGTAATCTGAGGGTGCAAAAAAATCAAAATACTGAGAAAATTGCGTTTAAAGTTGTCCAAATGAAGTTCTTAGCAATGCATATTACTAATCAAAAATTAAGTTTTGATATATTTAAAGTAGTAGGAAAGTAGGAAATTTATAAAATTACAAAATGTTTGTCAGAATCATGACATGGAGAACCACTGAAATTGACAGGCTACGACTATTTGGAAGGGTGGTAAACGACAGCTCTTCTTCTGCAGGATTGGCTTTCTCTGAAGAAGATCCATGTCTAACGCTGGAGCACCTCTGAGCTCCTTTTTTGTCAGCTGCTGAATGTCAAACGTGCTCTGCATGGCAAGCAGGCAGGGATACACTGGCAGTGCGAGCAGCAAAAATCCAGATTTTGTGAAAAGAGAGGGAGAAGTGTTGCCTCCAATCAACATACAATCCTGGCTTTGTTTCAGGGCACTCTTTAATTATCATGCAAGGCTGCTCCTGACAAGCAGTGTAGCACAGGAAATGAATAATTCTACTGAGTAATAGAATCGTCTCAGCAGAAGTTAATCAATACCTGACAACCAAGTAACAAGTATGTTAATGAACTAGAGTTTGATTGAAAAGAGTCCAGCAGAAATGCTACAGTTCAGGGTTGGTTGGACCTCAATCATGAGTTTGCTCGAGGAAAGAAATACTGCTAAAATGTATAATTGAGAGCAAACCTTATTTTTCATTTATATTTCCCCTCGTAGTTGTAAATCCACTAGCCAATCCACCAGCTTTCAGTGTTTTTAATTAATTAGTGGTGTTTGCATTTGCATTTTGAACACATTTTTAACCCCAAGATATTGCCCTTTGGCCTGCAACTTGTGTAATGCAATAAATACCCGTTTGTGCTAAAAGCATTCTTGCTTGTGATGCAAACAAGAATGATACCTCATATTGTTCCGCTTGTTAAAAACTGGTATCCTATTACTTTTCTAGGCGACTGAACTTATTAAAAGAGGAACCTGAGCTAAATCTCACCACGATGATAGCAGGGGAGCAGAGTTTTGCCTGGAGCAAGAAGTTTTTAAGTCGAAGAACTGATGTCGCCAAGAATTCACCATGTGTTAAACAGTGCAGACAGTAGCCATTTGAAGCAGGGTTTCCAGCCCAATTGCTACTCAAAACTAGCCCAAAAGTAGCCCAACTGCATTTCGAGGGGGGTCCGCATTTCAGAAGATAAAATACACATTTTTTGGTGGGGTTCCTCTGGTAAAATTAGCATTCTAGGGGCTAAATATTACGTTATTGGGGTCGCTTCAAGAAAAACAATGAAAAACAACTTGCGGCAATAGTATGAAAGTAGCCCAATTCCATGGGAAAACCGCAGACTTGGCAACACTGATTTGAAGAGAATTTCTGAAATCTAAAAAAAAAAACAAAAAAAACCAATCAAAAATACAAAATGTTTCTTGAAAAATAATACATGAGAGTTAATACAAGGAATATATATAGCAATAACTGAGAATTTGTTGTGAAATTTTAAAATATGTTTCAAGTAAAATGTGTCCTTTTCCTATAGCAACCACATAGCAATGTGTACAAACCATTTAGAACACTTTACCAAACACATGGCAATACCCTGGCAACCACGCACAACACCTCAGCATCATAACATCAAGCTTTGTACTGGAAAGCACAACATTCTTGTCACATATTTATTATTAAGAGGTTTCCCTAAATGAACTCCTAATTGGTTGCTTATAGTTGCTGATAAGTAGTTGTTGTAGTAGTTATGTTTAGGTATTGGGTAGGAAAAAGGGATCTAGAATATGAACATGCAGAATAAGGCATTAATATGTGCTTTATAAGTATTAGTGAACAGCCAATATGCTGGTAATATGCATGCTAATAAGAAACTAGTTGATAATGAATACTGTTCCTGAGTTGCTTTCTTCTGCTGGACACAAAAGAAGAAATTTTGAAGAATGAGTGTAACCAAACAGTTGCTGATAGCCATTGACTCTATAGTATGCAATTGTTTGGTTATCAACATTCTACAAAATATCTTCTTTTGCGTTGGACAGAAGAAGAAGAAAAAGAAGAAGAAGAAGAAGAAGAAGAAAGATTTTCAAGTTTCTGACATTTAAAAAAAAAATCATTATTGTATGTTTTTATAAGAGCAAACAATATAACAATATTGGTTTTTTTTTATAACAATAAGAGCAAATCACTGGTTAAGTGCAATTCACAAATGTTTAGGTCTGTGTGCACAAGTTACCAATCCGGCCTCAGGTTCTGGTTCATCATGTGTTGAACGTGAAGCAGGTGGTGGCGGCTTCAAAAGGAAGTAGCTCAGTATAGCGAGTGTGGGCGAGAGGGCTCTGTGAGCTGAATACAGAAGCACTCTGCACTGGCTTGGATAACGAGGGAGAGAGAGCGCAAAAGGATGTGCAGACAGTGGATCCATAGCTTCAAATTCACAGCAGGTGTTATTAACTTTTTGCTACAGGGCAGTGTTGGAAATGAATGCTTCTGAGGTGGATTTTTTTTTTTTGGCCTCTAACTTTATTAAGAATGTGTAGCTATTAACTTGCAGTTAGAATTTAAACTAATCCATGTGTCACATCTCTGTGGCTACATTAGACTGGTAAAATGCTGTTACCTTTCAAACTACTGCCTGGCGATACACTGTAAATGTTTAATCTAACGTGTGTGCTGAATTAAAACAAATATCAAAACAAATAAAAAAATATGATCAAGGTTAACTAAGGTTAAACTAACATAAAAAAAAAAAAAAGTATTGGTCAAATCAAATGCAAGTAAGTTGTAACTGTATATTCCATGCTGCTGAGTGGACTTTACAACAACTCCCTGCAAAGATAAAATCTGCAAATCATGTAAGATCAAACCCTCTAATGCAGTTTCAGAGTTTAATTTCCCAAACACATAATGTTGACAGGAAGGGAATATTTTGCTTCCTCACCTGTGAATCACTGCTGCATGTCAAACAGTCCATGAGACATGAGCAATTCAGATGGCAAGTGAAGCAGCCAGAAGAAGCCTTCTTGAATCTCAAATCTGTGAATTTGTTTTGTTTTTTGTCAATCACTTGTCATGCGGATCAGTGGAAAGAGGGCATCTTTTAGGCATCTCAAATCAATCTTAGAGGGTGTTTGCTATAGTTAAAATGCAAGATTTATTAGAGTGGCAGTATTAAAATGCATGCCAATGGGGACAGGGACAAGGTTTTTGAATGTCTTCATTTGACACAAGCTATTTCAGGAGTGCCATGAATCCCCACTATGCCCTTAGAGTAAAATTGTGCAGGCAAATGAAATGAAACAATCTATTTGACTGAAATGGGGATTTCAAGCAATAACAGGCATGGAGACTTAGTTCACCTGCCACCAGTTCAATCACCCAGGGAACAACTGTCATCTTCCTTTTCCTTTAAAGGTTATTAATAAATGTTATTTATTTATTTATTTTTTCAATGGCTTTGGACCTTATTTGCCTTTTGGTCCCTTCTGACACAGCAAATATCAGAAAATTACATATTTTGAAACCTGGAAACCTGAGTTGCATATAGTAAAGGCAAGTTAACCCTACTCTATCTATCTTATTTGACTGATCAGCATGACCAAAACTTTGCTTAAAAAAATAAAATAAAATAAAATAAAATAAAATAAAAAAAAATGTGTTTAGTCCAATGTAAATGTTCAGTCATATTGTATTGCACTGCACTACATTAAGCATTTAAATATAATCTTACTAAGACATATTATTGGGATATATAGAGTGACAACTGATATTTCTATGCATTTTATGTAAGTAGCCTGCTATACTGCTATAAAGAGCTTGTTGGTTTACATGGCATGCATCAGAATAAATCTAATGATATTTTTCCTCCATGAGTATTATTCTTCTATATCATACTATATAAAAGTCATATAGTATAATAAAAAGCTATAATCATTTATTTTTATTTTATTTTATTTATTTATTTTTTTTTATTTTCACATGTTCATGTTTGGCCTGACAGTTTTAAAGCAGCTTTGCACAAATACAGTGTAAAAAGATTAAACCTATTTCAGTAAAATCTATTACTGACATGGTAAGTAGCTGCATTTTGACAGGGTCACATTATCAGTATCCATTACATGGATGCACTCTTGAATGAAATCTTTCCATCATGCCTCAGGGTGACTCTGATTTTTCAAAGAAAGCCATTTTCCTGGGACAAACTTTCTGTCACACATTCACAGGCCTAACCTGAATGCCAACCATACCCCTAAAATCGAAAGGATGTGATGGGTTAATGAGAATGTTAAAATCCTAAACCTCATCTATAGGTTGATAAGATGTTGATGTTGTTCTGGACCCTGGGAGTGTTCTGCTTAGCTCGCACAGATTCCATATTATAATTCCTTCAGAAATAATCTACTAAGAAAAAAATGGATTGTCTGTAGCAGCAGTCTTCTGCAGGGTTTCACATTGAGGGAACTTCCATGAATTGCTGCTAGGTGGCAGTGGATGCTTGGTTAGCTCACATCCACTGGTGCAGATGCAGTCTTGCACAACAACAGCTGGTGCAGAAGACATTAAAAGGATAATCCTGATAATTACTAATGCCTATTAAATGCATTTCTCCTCTCTTATGCATAGACATATTTCTATGCATGAAATCTAAACAATATTAGCATAGCCTTTCACTGGCTCCAAACATTTATATTTGTCCACAAATCCATCAATTTAGCACCAACAAATGAAAGTGCGTTGACTTGCAGTGGGACTTGTTGTTCATCTAAACTAATTAGCTCCAGCTAATTAAATCAAGTCTTCCAGGCAAAATGGATTGAAGAGTTGCTCTTCTCTTGATTGTATTGATGAATATGTAACACAATTCAGTTTGATTATACACCCTGAAATGTTATTTACACCATTTTAACAGTTTGAAAGACAGAATAAAAATTAAACAGGGCTGGGTATAAATGGCATGAAAGATTGTTCTTTTTTTCCTTGAAATTCGTCTGCTTTGGCAGAACGTTTACATGTCTAAAACGCAAACTGCTATTCATGAAGTTGTATGTTCATTGAGTACAGGCACCTACAGTTCACAGCTGAGTTTATCAAACAAACTCGCTCATATTTCAAAGACATGCGACCCAAACCACATGGGCCAGCTGCCCTCTACAGCTTCATCCATCTCCTCCTGTGTGAAGACCCTCCAGTGACCTGGAGATAAATCGCGTGTTGGGCCTTGTGAGGATCTCCAAGGACAGAATTAGATCAGCTGGCAAAAGTCAGCACTCATGAAATATGGAATAAGCCTTTGCTCATCAGCAGGGCTCAGGGAGGATTTACCTGGGAGCCCAGGTCTTTGCATGTCGACACGCAAGCAAATGCGCAAGGTGACGGGAGGGACAAGTTAGAGCAGCAGCCGGTAGGCATGAAGTGTGTAGCCACAGGCGCTATGCTAACTCTTTGGAGGGGGTCTGTGTTTGTTTACTTTTCAGTGTTCTGTCCCACTGAGCTTCCTCCATGATCCAGTGTGCTTTACTGTGCTTGCACTCAACAAACAATGAGGAGGCGGTGGCTCCTTTGAAGCCCCTGTCCACACATTCACCCAAAGCTTTTTTAGGACATTGTATCAGGGAACGGTTTCACCTGAATGTTCGGTGAAAACAAGAAGAGCAGATACCTTCAAATCTCTGGTTTCCAGAGGATTTGATATGCTTTCTATTTCTGAACTGCTGTCAGTCTTGTCCATGGCAGCAGTGCTCAGATTTGGGAGGTTGCACGGGAGAATGATTCATGACAAGCATTCTGGGTAAAGTTACAGAAGCTTTACAGAAATGCCATTAGATTTAAGCTTACAGTCTGCTTAACCATACCACTGACTTCGGAACCCTGGGAGACTGTAAACCCAACATCTGGAAACAAAGAGCATGTACATATAGAGCATGACATTTGCTGAATAAAACATGCTTCCAGTCGGCTTTGCGTAAAACCTCTGATTCTACGGTTTCTGCACTCTATCTCTGCTTCAAAGATCACCTTGTAGTGTACTTACTAATTACTTAGTGTATGCATAAATCCCTCATGGATTATTAACTATTTGGACCTGACTGTTTCAAGATTTCTTATTCATGTCATTGTCTTCATTTTAATAAATGGCTTCATCTGACCGTGAGGACAGTGTTGGTGAAGAAACAGTTGACCGTCTCCTTACAAAATACTGTTTATACAGTTGCTGATATTTATATGGCCAATAAATAAGATAAATAGATTCAATTCTGATAGCTTGTAATGTAAATCATTGTAAAACTTCATAGCAGTACAGCAGACTTGCATAAAATGCATAAATATCAGTTGTCATTCAATACTCACATTTAATATTAATAAAAAAGTTTTACATTGCTTATTAAAATGAGTCAAAAAAAATTTTATACGCAACTTGCTTTTTCAGTTCAGTGTAATTTAAGTTGAAATGATTTTTTTTTTTTTTTACAGTGTCCTAAAGGTCCTTTTACTTTACTAAAAGAAAGTATAAACAATCAGTCAGATGACAGAAGGCATGTATTGTGTACAGAAGATATTTCAGCAAAGTTTTGATCATGTTGACAACTTAGAGGTCTTGGAAATTTGCGTATCAAATATGATACAGTAAGTTTTATATGGTTATTTAAGTAATCATGCTTAGGCTATAAGTTTATGGGGCAAGACAACACACCTGAGTAAACATGAAAATACATTTTGTTTTGAAAGTACAACCATAAAACTTACTGTGTGATAAAATCACTAAGCTTGTCTATTCAGAGTTATATGGCTAGTTACATAAACTTTAAAATACACTACTGGGAACCATTCTGATGGGGAACCTTCATCCAATCAGAGAGGTTACCAATTGATTTTTGGTTAAAGTTAATGGGGATTATCTTGAGCTTTTCCATGGGTGCTTGAACCCCAGAATACCCACGGGTTTGGCGCCTATGATCAGAATTATTATTTCAATTGATAGATGCTGTTAATAGGGTTATTTCATCCAAAAATTAGGTAACACTTTAATTTGATTGTCCGCTTTAGACATTCTACTAACAGAACATAACTTTGCAACTGATTGTCAACTAGTCATTATAGTATTAGTAGACTGTCTGCTTAATATCTTCTTACACTCTTCTAAACTTTGCAAGTATATGTCAACTTCTTCTACTAACCCTAAACCTAACCTAACAGTCTACTCTGAGAGTTAGTAGACATGTAGTTGCAAATTAATGAGAATTAGTTGACATGTAGTTGCAAAGTTACTTATAGTTAGTAGAATGTCTAAAGTGGACTATCAAAATAAAGTGTAACCACACTTTAGTATAGGAAACAATTCTTACTATTAACTAGTTGTTTATTAGCATGCCCATTAATAACATAATGGCTATTTATTAGTATTTATAAAGCACATATTCTGCATGACCTTATTCTACATCCCTAATCCTATCCAATACCTAAACTTAATAACTACCTTACTAACTACTAATAGGCAGGAAACTAGTAGTTTATTGAGGCAAAATACATAGTTAATGGTTTGCTAATAGCGAGAATTTAAATTCTCACTTAAAATAAAGTGTGACCAAATATTTAATACAGACATTCTTTGTCATACTGCCAAATCACAATTTTAAGGATTTGATGATGTAAAATCAAGACATTTTACTGTGCAGGATCACTCATACAATTCTTAACCATTTTCTTCTTAAAACTTTGGACCATTAGGGAGAACTCAAGTAGTTGTGGAGTTGAGCTGCTAAAAGCAGATGGTTAGCTTAAAAAAAAAAGCTACATAATTGATGCATGACAAAATTTCATTTTTTTTTCATGACATTTTTTATTTTATTTTGGTGAACTAAAGAGTTCTATTCCACTGGCACTGAGAGATGTCAGTATATCCAATTTGTCTTTGTTGCTGTCTCATATCTGGTTCTATGCAGAAGGTGCTTTCAGGGGGTCAAGACAGATGTCTGCTCTTTTTTTTTTGCATTTCTTTGAAATAATAGCTTGAGGATAATATTAAATAAATTGTCAAAAAAATATTCTCATAAAAATATTATTCAGGTGTAAAATTAGTGGTTATTTTGGGATTTTACAGATAAATACCTTGCAAAATATGAATAAATGTGTCATTAACGGAAGCACATTGCAATTTTATTGGCTTGATCGCCATCAGGCTGCTATTTCATTTTGTCAGCACTGACTGGGTCGTTCTGTCATTTTGACAGATCTGTTGAAGCAGAAAACTGTGAAGATGGAATTATCTCACAGAGCTGTCATCGCAGCTGAACCGCAGCTGGGGCAGATGCACTGTAACCCCAAACAGATCTGATCTAATCACATACACTCACATTTACCTCACTGGTTACATACTAACAGTCTTAAATATAACTGACCCCTGAGCTGTTGATGTACTTGTTATTTTGGCACACACTTTTCATCCAAAAGAACTCCCTTTAATTGCAGGGTCAGTTCCCCTGTAGGAGCCTAGAAGGCTTGTTTGCTAGTATGAAGGAGTGAAATGAATTCTAAACATATTTTAGGCTGGGCCATGGGCCAAGCTTTGATGTCTGTCCAACAACACATAAGGGGGCCAAGCATATGCTCTTCCTTTAAAATAATAAAATGTGATACTTTGCATAAACTCTTCTCTGGACCCCAAACATCCTGTTAAGTTCTTTCTTGTCTTTAAAAAACACACTAGAACCTTAGAAGTCCTTAGACAATAAATATTCAATCACTTTCATTCGAAATCCTCTTGCAAAAGTGCAAAAAACAAAGCAAATGAGTGCATTTACATTGCTAATGTGTTTACACAGCTCAACCCCCTAATCTGCATTTATGTGGGACTTGTGAGACAATATTAAATAAATAAACAAACAAATGGGTGATCCATCTTCTCATGGGTCATGAATATGTAATTTAATCAATTGTAAAATCCAGGTCATTGCATCCCCATCTGTAGGTCTTGACACAATGGGTTAAAAGGCCAGGAAGGCCAACGTAGAAGATGATTAATGTTAGCTTTATGTTTTTGATGTGTTGGAAAGCTCTCAAAGAAATATCCAGGTCAGCAGATGTTATTATAGCCCAGGATTACTGATTGACTGACCTCTCACTTTCTCAAGATGCCAGTTATACGATTGATTTAAATAAGCTTATTTCCTCATGCATGATTATTTATTTACTAGATTTTTATATATTTTCATTGCTGTTATATATATCTGTATAAATCAGATAAATCATTTTTTACCCCACTCTTTCATTTAGTTTGCTGCTGTAAGAAACGTGGTGCTTTTTTTCCGCCTGCAGAAAATCAGCGGAAGTACTTTGAATTATCTCATGGCCGAGAACACGACTGAGATGTGGCAACAATTAGCAGCTTATTGATATGACTTTCCTTCAAAAATTAATGGGCCATGTAATTTAGACCGTGCTTTGCTGTTTGTGTAACACTGGCATGTTTTTGCCCTTGCAAAATACCAGAAAATTATTAACTTTCACTTTCAATAATGCATTGTTATTGCAGTATCCTTTCATAGGCAATCAATTATTCAACAGTTCTGTTCCTATTGCACATGTTTCGTAGTGGTGGCTGTTGTCATATCAGCACAAGTGAAAATACTGGTGCCTTGAAGCTTTGCAAATTTAAAAGCACAACCACAACTACATAAGGAGACAGAATTGGGACGTGAATAATGATTTCTCCGAGGTGATATCAAGCAGAAGACAGCAGAGATCCTCTGGCACCATTGTCTCATTGTTTCCTTTGTTACAGTGCAGATGCATAGTGTCACCTGTTTCTTCACTTGGCCCATCAAAACTTTTGCACTTTGAAACATTAAAAAAATAAATAAATAAATAAATAAAATAATAACAAGTTGTAGGTCACTAATTTTTCTGTGCAATAATAATTTGGTTGTCTTATATCATATTCATCATTTATAAATTTATTGTGCCCAGCTTCCTGTGTCATCTGCTTCCAGCTGTTTCTAGTTGTACATTCGTTGTACATACTAGTTGTTCATTCGAATGTGTATGTGTTCAAATCTGGTTTGTGATCCAAGCCACGCTGTTTCTGTCTATAAATTGGCAAGAGAGGGCAAAAATATAACCTTGAACAAAACTTGAACTGGCTTCTGGCAGCTTGCATTGTTCCAAATGTGCTTTGGATTCAATGAGGAACTTCCTGATTAATCTTATTTCAGATTCTGACGAGTATCAGAAAACAGATGCGGAAAGACAACTTGGAAAGCCATTATTTGAACAGGTGGCTAATATTTGGAGTCTTCACTAACACTTCTATCGCTGGCTTTCACAGAATTTCTCCAGTCTCAATTTATTTTCCACTATGCGTGTCAGCCATAACCCCCATACAATATTAAGGCAAGGCTGCAATAGGTGAAAATAGTATTATCTTCCATCACCGCTATCATTCTTTCCCGGCCTGTGTTTGTGTGATTATCTTCATCTCAAATATATTTTCTTCTTTGTCATGAGCAGCCTTTTATGCAATTGTTTTTCTTTTTTTTAGAGAATAGTAAACAAACAAGTAAAGGACTAGAGGGGAATTCACTAAGAATGAATTGTGCCCTCTGATAGGGTCACTTAAATGAGCTGTCTGCATTGTTTTAGTACCTAGTTCTGTACAGGAATAATGCTAGTCACATAATGGCAAAAACATGGACAAAAAATCTATGCTGAACACAATTTTCACAGTGCAGTTCCACTGCGTGGCTTCTTGCAGACTGGTTCAGAGTTCTAGATTATGGAAGTTGCAGCAGACTACTGTGATAAGGCACATCCTTAGGGTGCCTCCGTAGTGATTTCAGATCCAGTTATTATAAGCATCTTTGGACTTGTTTTTTCCACTTAACATGACACTTTACGAAGTTAATAAAGTGGGAAGTAGCCGTTTAGGGGTTAGCAACATTTTCAAAACAAAAGATTTGAACTTATTTTGGTTTATTTCATTTTTGGGGGCTTTAGTTTGTTTATTTGTTTGTTACCGTAGCAATACCTGCCAACACTACAATGCCGGAACTTAGACAACAATTTAAAAGAAGCCCATAGAGAGCACAGGGATGTTATTGCTAACATTTGGTAAGACAAACACAATGATCATTATTGTCTTTAAGAAATGGTATCAACGCTATGAAAGACAGTAGCATAATAACACAGATCTGTAGAGCAAGAATAAAAATATGCCAAATATGCAGACACCGGCCAAGAAGGCTACGCTATTTCATTCAGTTTTAGTAGTTAAGCTTTTGACGTCATGCCAAAACATTCATAAGGGCACTAAGAAATTTTTTGTCGAAAAAAAAAAAAGTCCCCTCTATATTTACGGATCAATACCAATGTGTCGTGCACGAATGTCATCTCCAGACAAAGTAAGCCACGCGTTTGTTTTCCAACTTGCCTTTCTGAAAGCAATCCTTTGCACTCTGTAAGGCTAATGTTGCTAAAGCTATCATTGTCTCTGCCTGTTTTTACTGATGCTGCCTTCACATGCTGCCAGAATGATCATAAATAGGAATGTGGTACTTAAAAATTGCATATGAAAGCAATGTGAAGTCAACCACTTGAATCTGTCAAGCTCATAATCACAAGTGGAGCTTATGAACTTTGTAATAGCATGCGATGGCAGTTATTTTTATTGCACCGTGCGCCTCATCTGTGTAATGTATAAATGCACATTTTTATGCACAGTACAATCAGATGACTTGACTGGCTTGTATGAATAGTGCAATGTTTATTTGCAAAGGACAGCACTGGAGCACATGCTCTTGAAGCTCCACCTCCTTCTCCAGGAGCACCAGCTCATTTGCATTTAAAGTGACAGACACAAAGTGGTGTGTTTTGGATCATACCCTAAAAAAAGTTGCAATTTTAACAAGCTACAAAAAATTATCGGTAGGGTATTTTGAGCTAAAACTTTATTTGCACACTCTGAGGACATCAGAGACTTATCTTGTAAAAAGGGGCATAATACATAATACATTTTGATGCAACAAATAAGGTCTAATTCAGGGGTGGGGAACGTTGATCCTCGAGGGCCGGTGTCACTGCAGAGTTTAGCTCCAAACCTAATCAAGCACACCTGAACAAGCTAATCAAGGTCTTCAGGATACAGGTTTGTACTTTTTTTTTTTCAGGGTTGGAGCTAAACTCTGCAGGGACACCGGTTCCCCACCCCTGGTGTAATTTAACATTGTCCATCCACCAAAACAGAAAAACAAACAAACAAACAAAATTGTTGGTGTTATTATAGCACAATTCTTTTGACAGACTCTTCAACTCAGACCCTATTCATTCTCAAACCCTGGTTATGGCCACTGTTGTAATGATCATTACATTATCATTAAATGCATTCTATAATCTTTTTTTTTTTTGCACAGAAAGGACACAACAATAAGAATAACTAAAGTGACAAACTGTTTAGTAAATGCACCCCTATATCCTCACCAACAAGAAATCGCTGTTGTCAGTCACTGACAAAGAAATTAGGCATATGCACATGCTTAAAACTAGATTGACATGATAGTGGCTTTGACGGTTTTGATAGCGATCCAGTATCCCAGGGGAGAAGGTGTTTTCGCTCGACTGCTCTCATCTATCACTGCAGTCCAAAATGAGATTTGAAAAAGTGCTTCTGTGGAATGGTGAACAAAGGAGCCCATATCATTGCTATTCAAAAAAGGAAGGCGACTCGCCTTCCTCATTCTTTTCTTGTTTCTTTACACTTGGATGCCTAAAACAGCATTTCTCCCTGAAAAGTGGCAAGTGTGGCACTGTGAGTTAGGTTATGTGGAAGCATACTTAAAAAGAAATGGGACGTCAAAGTCACTTCTATCCTTTGTTGAATGGAGCATTTATTTAAGGAGTTCCGTATGAAACAGTCTCATATGCATACTCAAAAGAGAGAGAAAAGTAATAAAACTTTTATGCAAATGACATGCAGTCACATAACACTTGTCATGCTGAGCACAAGGATGATGTGGCAAATGATGTATTGGAGAAAAATCATAATTTTTTTTGGCTTGAGCAAGTGCAGACTGTTATTCTTATAAAACAAGGTTCACCTGAGCAAAATGCTAAACAGCGTTTTTCTGAGAAGTTTTCACTGCAAGAAGTAAAACATTGTGAAGCTGGTGCAAAGTCAGGCACACCCCCCACCCCCAAAATATCAGCATTGTGTGCCCCCATTCCTGTTTTTTTTTCCTGTGTTTATATTTATAGTTTTCAGACTGTAACATCTCTTCAAGGTTACTTGCATGCTCTTAAACTTTCTGTACAAAAGCACACAGCCACATTAATATGTTTTTTTCTTTTTTTTCCAATTCAAAAGGGTCCTTACTGGAGTCACTGTTATATGCATGGTATATCAAAAATGCACAACACCACACATGGTGTGGAATATAAACAACCCATTCTTACTCCCAAGGCATCAAAAACTGAAACACTACTAAAGGTACCCCAGGCATCACTTTATTGACAAAAAAGGAACTCTACTGTTTTCTTTTTTATGTGCCTTATGCGCCAGATCAAGACATATTTAATTGGACGCATTTGTAAAAGTATAAATTAATTTGATGTACAGTATATTTATACTTATATCTCTCATATTATTTGTAAACTTTCCTACATAAACATAAACACATGCATAAACAGGAGAACAGAGGTGACAAGAAACAATGAGATTGTTTTTTTTTTTGTTCAGCGTGTGACTCATGTACAAACAAAGTCTGAATTAAATCTGTTCATTAAAATAAAGTGATCATATCTTTTCTGAAGACTTGGATTAAACTGCTTGATTAACTTGAATTCATGCAAAGCAATTGTTTAACTTCAAAAGATTAAACAATTGATTTGGAATATTTGTACTTTTTGAATTATGGCTGATATCATTTTTATGTAGTTTTAGATTGACAAAAGGTTAGGTTTAGGGCAAGTTTGTGTTTGGTGCTCAAAAATACCTAGTGTAATGTAAACAAAATTACTGTGGCTGTTCAAATCATACCCATTTCATTGATAGTTCCTAATTCATTGATACAGCAACACCATTGTCAACACCACATGTCTTAAAAGTGATACTAGGCTCGATCATGACTGAATTTTGCATTAAGCCTAAAGTATACTTCACCTTTTATGCATACGCGAGGGACGGTGTACAGTGCGTGTGAAGTGAATTTTGTCATCGGAATAGTATGCACGTACTGTGCGCGCTCCACCAGATTTTTGTAACAGCGCGTAATTTGTTAAAAAAAAAAAAATAGGACTGCCCTCGACTAAAGATTTTTCTGGTTGACAAGTAGCTTTTCATTTTAAGCATTAGCCAACTAATCGCTTGTTAATTAATAAACTGTTTAAATCATAATAATGAGCCTTTAATTGCCTACATAGCCTAATAAGCGCTCAAGTGCACACATAGAACTTGCCACAGCACACAGCAAAAGTAATGATTATAAATGTGTCTCGGAAAAACAGTAAGGAGGCTGCATTAACATTTCAATAATGTAAAAATGTTTCAAATATGTAAATATGTTCAATAATGTATTGCTAACTTAGTGTTTTTGTCTTAAGAGATGAAGTCGCGACTCATCATCTCCCCAGTAGGCTAGTGATGCACCTATATGCATGTTTCATACGGATTACACAATCTAAGAATATTTGTTTTCCATTTGAACTGATTCAGTTGAAAGTAGACATTTGTATTTTTTCTTGTCGCGCTCAAGTTCACAGTGACCGAGATGGCAGACAGAAAGCGTATCCTGTTTGCTTTCAGTATTTTCCAAAAGCACAATGCTTTGTTGTTATTGTGAGTGCACACAAATAAATTTAGAGTCCTGTGCACCTGTGCCTCCATCTGTCATGCAGTAAGCGCGCTACTATTCAGCTTCCACACCCCGCACAGACACTTCAATAGCACATATGTTTCTACATTAACATTAGCCTGAGCGGCCATGTAAAGTTGCTACTACTTACATACAGTATTTCAGATGATCAGCCATACTTGAGGTCGATGAAAGATAGTCCTGACAGTCCTGCCCGATGTATTGTATTACCACTTAGACCAACCGTTAACTATCTGTCCGTCACAGACTGTGACTTCGCCGCTTCCTGTGAATTTTTATTTATTTCTTTATGTTTTCCTGGAACTAAGCGACTAATACAATTTTGGTCGACCAAGCCTCTTCTCATTGACTAATGGTTAGTCGACTATTATTATTATATATATACAGTGAGAGAAAAAACAATTTTTTGATCCCCTGCTGATTTTGTACCTTTGCCCACTGACAAAGAAATGATCAGTCTATAATTTAATGGTAGGTTTATTTTAACAGTGAGAGACAGAAAAACAACAACAACAACAACAACAACAACAATCCAGAGGAATCAGCCCGGAATTACACTGGAGGATCTTGTCAATGATCTCAAGGCAGCTGGGACCTTAGTCACCAAGAAAACAACTGGTAACACACTACGCCGTGAAGGACTGAAATCCTGCAGTGCCCACAAGGTCCCCCTGCTCAACAAAGCACATGTACGGGCCCGTCTGAAGTTTGCCAATGAACATCTGAATGATTCAGAGGAGAACTGGGTGAAAGTATTGTGGTCAAGTGAGACCAAAATCAAGCTTTTTGGCATCAACTCAACTCACCGTGTTTGGAGGAGGAGGAATGCTGCCTATGACCCCAAGAACACCATCCCCACCGTCAAACATGGAGGTGGAAACATTATGCTTTGGGGGTGTTTTTCTGCTAAGGGGACAGGACAACTGCGCCGGATCAAAGGGATGATGGACGGGGCCATGTACCGTCAAATCTTGGGTGAGAACCTCCTTCTCTCAGCCAGGATAATGGCTGGATTGAAAATGGGTCGTGGATGGGTATTCCAGCATGACAATGACCCAAAACATAAGCCAACAAAGGAGAGGCTCAAGAAGAAGCACATTAGAAGCACATAAGTTTTGATATGCCCTGACATTTGTGTTGTTTTTAGTATCTTAAAAAAACATATTAATGGCTAAAGTCTGATTACATTGTAATCAGCACAAACTGGGCTACAGTAATATGTAAGCAACGTGAATGTACATGTTTGTGTTTTTGAGAAAACGTTTATGTGTGATTAGTGAAAATCTAATTGTTTTAAGAGTTTTTAAGATTATTTTAGATAAATTTTTTTTTTATTTATGTAACCCGTTGTTGAAACACCCTTAATGGTGACCAAGTGCAATTTTGTGGGCGTAGTAATCAACTTAGGTTCGGAGGGAGGATTCTCTTTTCTTTAAAGAATGACAGCAACACAACAATAATGATTGTTAGAGTAGGAAAATACTGTATTGGTACCGTAAACAAAATGAACTATAGTGTTACCATGTATGTTCAAAAAAAAAACAATCAGGCCTGTAAACAGAGAATGAAAGTCCCAAACAGAAAAAATAAAAAAAAATCTCCTCGTCTGTCTTTTGTAAAGTCACGTCCAAGAAAAATGTGGAAAGGGGAAAAAAATGTTCTCTACCCAGGTAGTTTCAATGATGATCCAATCAAGAATGCAAATGTGTGTAGTATGTAGTGTATCTTCCTTATCTGGATACAAGAAAACGATGCCCTCCAGGAAGTGCTGAATTCGACCAGGAAGAATTCAGTGCAATGTTGAAGATCGCGGATGGCTCGCCGTTCAATTTCCGTTACCAACTCAGGAACCGTACATCAAAAAGGGGACTACAAAAAAAAACAACCTGCACAATGCAGGGAATGTATTACTCACTGTCATTTACATTATCTAGGTTAACAACAAATTTTCACTTGAAATGATATGATATTCAACAAAATGAATGACTTTCTTTCAACTTTGTCGGTGTTACCCTCTTTTTGCAAAGAAAAATACTAAATTGTCACACTAACACATTAAACAGAGCACATTAAACACACCGTTATCGTACACCACAAATGAAAAAAAAGAACAAATAAAGTCACACTTTAATATATGATAGCTTTGGAGAAAAAAATACCCCATTAACATGACTACCACACAGGTGGGTAATGTATGACGCAGCAATTTTAACAATCGACTCGCTCCGATTGGTTTTTTTTCACAGCAAAATAATGCTTATATCTTAATTTCAGTGCACATCTGTCATTATTCGTTCGTCATTCATTACAATCAGTTATATTTCTTAACATTGAACATGTAAGAACAATTACAAAAGTTTCAAACGAAAAAAACAAAACTCACCGGAGTTCCATGAAATAAATCATGAAATAGTGCTACATCCTTTGAATTCTATCAGAATAATCTCTAAACTCTCTCTTTTTTTCCACTAGCTCAACTCTTCTCACTAGTTTAACTCTTCATAATAAAGTTATCGTGCTGAGTCAGCAGATCTTCTACCCGTTCTGTTCTTAGCATGAATTTTTCTACTTCTCCCTCTGATTATCCCATATCGTTCAACAGGGAAGTCGCCCCCTAGAGGAATTTGCTAGTCACCACAACCATTTTCTGTTCTCTCTCTCTGAATGTCTGTGACCCCGAAATTTTATAGGGGTTACATTTACAAGACAGTATAATCAAAACATGCATAATAAGGTCAAAAACACATTATTAAGACACATTATACACTCCTTTAGGAGTTATCAGAAAAACTGGCACAAACCACGCCGGCACCAGAGGGTTAAGGTCCTGGAGTGGCCTAGCCAGTCTCCAGACCTTAATCCCATAGAAACTCTGTGGAGGGAGCTGAAGGTTCAAATACTTCAAATACGTCAAATACTTATTTCACTCTTTAAAATGCAAATCAATTTATAACTTTTTTGAAATGCTTTTATCTGCATTTTTTTGTTAGCCTGTCTCTCACTGTTCAAATAAACCTAAAATACTACTACTAATTTATTCAGATTATTAGTAGTATGTTAATGTAACTGCTTCTCTGCTTGACTCTCATTGAGAATGTGTTAGCCTCTGGCTGTCATTTCTCTGTTCTTGTACTGTATCTTCTCAACACCCTGGCTTGCTCTGTGTTTGAGCGTCTCACATGAAGAGCTAAGGAGATTAAGACTGTGCTTTGAGGGCTTATAGCAGCATTAGAAGGTCTGAGCCATGTGAGGGAGTCACCCTTTAACACCAAAAGCATATCCCACCATTTGATCTCAAAAGAGCCAACAACTGACCCTATCTTCTTCTTCTTGGTCAATCTCTTTCGTCATGTAATCACTCAGCAGAACCGTGGGGGCAATTCTTGAAACATAATCCTAAGAGACACTTGTGAAGGCTGTTGCCAAGTCTTAGCTCAACAGGGTTAAAGAGTGCTGTGCCTGTGAGGTGACTTAAAATGTAGATAGTCTTATTCATTTATTTGTACTTAATGAGAATTCATGTATTTGTGATTGATAAGGCTTTTGAACAAAAAACTGAGATAAAAACTTTACAGCATGTGGCTATCAGGGCTCAAAAAATGGATTTTGTTGTGATTTCGAATGAACTGCAGCTGCAGTCTGGTATAATGACCTGGCTGAGGACATTTGATAGAGTCATTCAGTAGCATCACTGTCCCAAACCAAAGCCAAAACCTGTGACAGAGCCTCAGGCGTACCTTTTAGATTCAATCACATGCTTGGCCTTCACAGATGTAAACAGTGATTTGGATGCCCGTCACACCACACGTCTGCTCCTGAACGAGGTCTCAAAAAGCATTTTGAGACTGGATTCACAGTGTCTGTCATTCCAACCACAACTAAACCCATGACACTCTTACATATTAATGTCACTCCAAAGTATTTGGATCACATTGTTGTGATTGTATTTTTATCTGCCTGCCATTAAAAAAAAAAAGTGCCTAGCATGCAGTGATTAGATTAGATGTAATTCATAGAGTACTCCAGCTTTAAATATTTGCGCACTGGAGAAACGTGCCCCATTAGGTATCTAACAAACCACTTCAAGTGGTTTAAAAGGCTCAGATTTTCCTAGATCTTTTGGCATAAAAAGAGGTAAAAATAAAGTGTCCTCCTTAGTACAAAAAGAACATGTACTTAAGCAAGCTGTAGGATTTCACAAACATAAATACAGGATGCGATGTCACAAATACATTTGCATATGACTCTCTCTAGGGCAAGACCCCTGCATCAGAAACAAATGGGTGGTTTATTTTTAGCATCCTGAATTGCGTCACAGAATTATATGTTTGTTCGGAGCATTTGACTGCTGGTTGTGAGCACCCAAGGAATATTGATGCATGAGGGCAATGAAGGCTATCTTGCCAACAGGAGGTATACTGTGCCACAAGTCACACACAATTTTTATGGTGGTTATGGGAAGATTGTGTCACAACACACAGTGCATCAAACTCTGTTGCATATGGGACTGTGTAGCTGTGTAAGTGTCAGAACTTGACCTTGGAGCAGTAGAAGAATGTCAACTAGTCCGATGAGTCCTGTTTTCTTTTAGATTACGTGGATGGCCATGTACATGTGCAACCATTTAGCAGGGTAAGCGATGGCACCAGGATGCACTGTGGGATGATGACAAGCTGGTGGAGGCAATGTGATGCTCTGAACAATGTTCTGCTGGGAAATCCTGGGTCAAAGAAGCCTTTTCCCGCTTGAAATTACACCTTTTGCTTTGGTCAAGCCAGACTCGAGAGGTGTGATTTCTGCAGAAGATAAAAGCCACTATCTCCAGACCTCAAGTAAAGAAAGGCGTTAGAGAGAAGTGGAGACACTCAACCCAGTAGAACCTAATCACAACTTCTCCACCATCAAACTATCAAAACCATCAAGATTAAACAGAGGTTTAGTATAAGCTGTTTCAAAGGTGCTGATGGTTCTCTTCAGGTGGTTAACTGACTCCTTTTTCATTCCCAAATTGACCCATAGAGGCTTCACCTCACAACTTGAAGGATCTGCTGCTAATTTTCAAGAGTCTATGCCTTAGGTTGGTCCCTGCTGGTAGATACTGTAATTATGCCATTTGGTTCATTTTGACTTTTTTTTCCCCACTGGATAATTATTAATTCTAAACATATAAATAAAAATACTTAATTTAAACAACACCACACAGCGGGAGTGTTGTAGCTCCAGCATATCAACATGACTGTATGTTTTTGTGGTACAGGTTAAACAACCCTACAGAGACCGAACTTACCGAACCACTTGCTAGAGTTTAAAAGTACTGTCCTTATTGAAAAAAAAAAAAAGTAAGATATTAGAATATATGACATAATTAATTACCCTCAAAAAAAAAAAGAGGCTTTGGGATATGGGTGAAAGCTCCCTTGATGGTTTCTACACAATTCTTACCTAAAGGCCCCTATTATCCAATGACCAGCTTATCAGTTCTGCAGTACGGGGAGGAAAAACAATTTGAGAAGCTTAACGTTCATTAGTGTCCTTTGGCACTTGAGGGAATATCTCCTGCATTTTAAGTGTTTCTTACAATAGCCGCTGCTGCACAAGGTTTTTTAAAATAAAAAAGAAGGCAAAGTAATTTCATTATGCAGATCCATATTCAATATTCTCTGTAATAGCAGAGGATTAGTGAGACAGGGTTAGCATCTATTACCTTAGAGATTCAAGCAGCAGAATTGACCTCTATGGCTTAACAGCATTAATCAGCAGTTCTCAGGTCAGTCAGAGTGTAAAATGGCATTGGCTACATATTTACCCTTCCAAGGTCTGTCTTGAGATTAATTAAGATGCTTTAGTCAGTGCTGAACTTTTCCTACATTGGACAATCATGTCCCTTGACATAGAGCATTGGGGATTAGAGGTTCCCCACCATCAGAGAGCTGATGAAGCTACTAGGATAAGGGATAAAACACCTAGAATATTAGAATATACGAAAGTTAATTTTAATAATTAATCCAGTTAATTTTAAAATAAATTCTAGTAGACATTTTACAACAACATTAACCAATGACTTACTGATTAAAAGTACTATCAGGCTGCCACTATGGCCTTGTAAACATCTACACATTAAGCTGTGGTGCTTATGCAGACAACACAGGTTTCACTCTGGCTTATAACTTTTCTGATCCTGTTCTTATTCTCTTATTATTACTCCTTTGTTTCTTATCCTCACATAATGGTATAAGTGGCATGAGGACATAGGTGGAATTAAGACAAATAATTTAAGAAGCTTTTTTTTTTTTTACTTGTTATTATTTACATTTACATATTACAACATCTGTAATAAAAACAAAAAAACAAACAAACAAAAAAAACACATAAATATTCATATTTGCTACATACAATGGCAATTGGCCAGTCAGAGATCAGTATTAATGAGCAGCATGCGAGCTTTCGCATGTTTTCATAATTTTTATTTACATTTACATATTACAACATCTGTCCTCCATTATAAATTACAAATTTCTGTTGACTTTATTGTATATTCTTCCACTGTCTTCTGAATGCAATCCAGAAAACCTTGGAAAACTCTGAAGCAGTCTTTTGTCACTTATTACCATTTTCTATTTACAACCATAGCTCCATTTTCAGTAGAAAACATTGATGTCCTCCAGATACCTGTATCCTTGTATGCCTGTGTCCCTGGTTTGTGCATCAAAAATGTATAAAACCGCATAGGAATTTTTTTTTTTTTAAGTTAATTTTTATGTATGAAAATTGCTTACACAAACCTGTGGCAGGCAAGCTGATTTCAAATGGTAATTATATTACTGCATGTAACAGAAATTTTAGGGTGAATGGACGCAGGTGAAATAGGGTGAAGTGGCTATTCTCATGCTAAAGTACATCCGTTTACAAAACGTGAGAAACAAACAAACAAAAAAAAAGGATGCAATTTTGACAGCTAAAAACAGAATTATCTGTTTTGGATGAAAGAGAAATTGTAAAGAAATATGAGCCAAAAATATATACCTAAAATAAAAATAAAAATAAAAATATGCCTTTACTTGAAAATGTGATTTGTTAAGCATCGTACATAACAGATTGTCTTACAGTATGTCATATATTATTGAAAAGGTCTTAACTAGCAGAATGCAAGCATAATTGCTTCACAGACCAAAAATAACAAGTACACAGTATACACATGCAACCAGTGCTCGAATTGAGGGGGGATGTTGGGGGATGGCATCCCCCTTTTTGAAAAAATTTAAAAAATGACAAAAAAGCATCCCTTCTGTGAAACCACCATCCCCCCTTACCATCCCCTTTAGATTAATAATGCTGTGTATTATATAAAGCTAATTGTGGAAATTAAATATTAATATTCTCTACACACAACGGCGATTGGCCAATCAGAGCTCAGTATTAATGAGCAGCACGCGAGCTTGTGCATGTTTTCATAATTTTTATTTACGTTTACATATTACACCATCTGTCCTCCATTATAAATTACAAATAATGGATTTCTGTTGACTTTATTGTATATTCTTCCACTGTCTTCTGAATGCAATCCAGAAAACCTTGGAAAACTCTGAAGCAGTCTTTTGTCACTTATTACCATTTTCTATGTACAACCATAGCTCCATTTTCAGTAGAAAACATTGAAGTCCTCCAGATACCTGTA
This sequence comes from Labeo catla, assembly GCA_012976165.1. Lineage (NCBI taxonomy): Eukaryota > Metazoa > Chordata > Actinopteri > Cypriniformes > Cyprinidae > Labeo > Labeo catla. Next base: position 693,529 of record VONZ01000216.1, read on the forward strand.
TCCTTGTATGCCTCTGTCCCTGTTTTGTGCATCAAAAATGTATAAAACCCCATAGGAATGAATGACCCTGTACAACACAATGTCTGTTTAGATTTGGTACAATACCTCTGATGTCCCTATTGTGATCCAAGCCATATGGGCCTGAGGGACAGCAAAGAAGAAAATTAAGGGATGAGAGCAGCAGTTTCGTGGAAGTTTTGAGCATTCCTTACATCCTGATCCGAGCCATGAGCTATTCATTAGTGCAATGACACTTTACTGAATGTCTTTGGCTTGGTTCAGACAGAATGCTGTCATGTGCTGTAACTGGATTACTGAAGCAGCAAGCCATCCAAGACGCAAAGTGAAAGTGGGCAGACTGTGCCATCTCCATGGAAACTGTGTGGTCTAATAGGGGCGGCTGAGAAAGGTTGGAAAGGAGTGAGAAAAAAACAGTGCTCTGAAGAAAAACAACTTTCTATGTGGCAGTGGCACTACATAATGAATTTGACAAAACATGTTAATACGAAAATGAGTGTTCAGTTAATAAATGCATCTTTCCACAGCTAATCCATATTTTCCATAAAAAAAAAATGGATGATGCCTATTTCAGCTATCAATCTGGGACAATCTAATGAACAATTAAATAAGGTCATCTACTAAGCTTGAAAGAACATTACACAGCATTAAAAAAAATAAATAAATAAAAATAACAGTCATGCAATGAACTTATTTTCAAACATCTTTTTTTAAGTTAATTTTTATGTGTGAAAACTGCTTACACAAACCTGTGGCAGGCAAACACATTTCAAATGGTAATTATATTACTGCATGTAACAGAAATTTTAAAGTGAGTGGACCCTGGTGAAATAGGGTGAAGTGGCTACTCTCATGCTAAAGTACATCAGTTACAAAACGTGAGATAAAAAAAAAAGAAAAAAAAAGATGCAAATTTTGACAGCTAAAAACAGCATTGTCTGTTTTGGATGAAAGAGAAATTGTAAAGAAACATGAGCCAAAAATATATGCCTAAATTAAAAATAAAAATATGCCTTTAATTGAAAATTCGATCTGTTAAGCATCATACATAACAGATTGTCTTATGTCATATATCGTTGAAAAGGTCTCAGCTAGCAGAATACAAGCATAATTACTTCACAGACCAAAAAGACCAGATCCAAAAACCCTTGTTGGAAAAAAAAAGAAAAAAAAAAGCATCCCCTCTGTAAAACCAACATCCCGCCTTATCATCCCCTTTAGATTATAATGCTGTGTATTATATAAAGCTAATTGTGCAAATTAAATATTAATATTCTCTACATACAACGGCGACTGGCCAATCAGAGCTCAGTATTAACAAGCTGCACGCAAGCTCGTGGGTGTTTTCATAATTTTTTGCGTAAAAAAAAGTTTAAAGTGCAACCTCTGACTTCTTTAAAAAGAAGACAATATAATAAGGTATGATTTTTCCTTGATTAGAGTTTAAAGACATTCTCCTGACATATAGTTATTGTGCTGTACTATGTGTGACTGTGAGAACGAGGGACCATAGCCTACTGGGAGAGAGAGAGAGAGAGAGAGAGGAGGGATACGTTCCATTCAGAAATAATTATCCATTCTAATTCACGCTAGCTGACATTATCATGTCAGTGACTTAGCAAAAAAACAAACAAACAAACAAACAAAAACTCCTCTTGAGAGTCCAAAATCATTCATTGCATGAAGCTTATTAGAATGCAGTTTTGCCTCTATAATTCAAAAAATGAAAGGAAAAATATCCCTGTGTGAGTTTTTAATCTTTATATGATGTAATATTACACAACAATCAGCACGTGTGTGATCGCAAATGTTAAATTAATTTTATACAGCAGTTCAACAGACAAGAAGTTAAATGATTAGCAGTTTAGATATATTTTGTCTTTAGAAGTTAAATGAATGAATTACCTTTTAGAAATATTTTGTCTTTTTTCCTGTTTTGCTAATGAAATAGTTCAAAACAAAGCCGGAGCAGAGCTGTTGTGCATCTCAGATAACACTGCGGTGTATCTTGAATCTGTTTTTGAATGAATCCAGTGAGCCAAATATTCAATGACTTATTCATAAAAAACAGTCCACTTGCTTCCATCCAAATTGGATCAGCCATTATAAAATAATTGTTTGACTGACGCATTCAGTGAATCATTCATTAAAACGGACACTTGCTGCCACCTACTGGCGGTTTCATATTTATTTATCCATGACAAGCCTAAACTAGTCTAGCACAAGAACACACAGCAAAATATTCTTTAATTATCATTATTGACATCCCCCCACAATTTTTGTCCACTTCGCACACCCATAAATAAGGGGCATCATTTTGTTAATTTGGCATACAGACACACAGAGATTGCGTGTATGCATTTGTGTGTGTGTGTACACCTACATTGTGAGGACAAATGTCCCCACAAAAAAAAATCTTTATTACTTCTTACATGTTCTTTACATTTTTACATTCATTTCAAGTAGTTTGTATGTTCATGTATTTGAATGATTATTGTCATGTATGCACAATTTTTCTTCTGTATCAAACAAACAAACAAACAAACAAACAAAAGATTGGATTATTCGTGAATCTGAGTGGGCCAGTGCCACCCTGGCACTTAAGTAGCCTCACCACTGGCATGTAACTGCAATAATACATTGTTGTCACATGACTTCTTGACATTAGATGCCAGTTGCATACAGTTGTCATCTCAAAAATAAATTATTTTTGGCTGCACATGGAACATTTTTAACTTTGGTGTGTTGAAGCTGCATAGAACTATACAGTTCTCATGAATCCTTTTACCAGACCCTTGAATTTCAGTAAGATTCCATTCTAAAGAGAGACTGGCTCACTGACATACCACATGTTCCAAATGGTTGGTACGTTAGATAACCATCTCAGTAAAGTGAGGTTAACGGTGCTTTCATTTTTAAATGTCATGCTGTTCCTCTTAGTCAGTGGAAATTTTCCTGGATGATAAGCTCAGGTAAGACAGCTGTGCTGGTAGACTGGTCCCCCACCCCCTTAGGGGCCACATATGAGTTTAATGTGATGAGCATTAATTTACAGCAGAGGCATTCAACTGTACAGCAAAAAAAAAAAGAAAAGAAAAAAAAAAACTATACTACCTGTAACAAAAAGGGTTATCTTTACAAATCAAGCTGATCTAACCTGAACTTTAAGATTAAAGGCTGAATTTCACTAGTTACATACTTGGTCATATTTCACTCTAGAACTAAAGAAATGAAGAAATTATTTGCTTTAATAATTGATTTAAAAAAGGCATACCTGTACATACAGTAGACCTTAGGCTGTCGCCATATTTATTTTTTTACATGAATGAAATGAAAATGAGGCTGTGAGGAAGAGAAGTGAATTGAAAACGAGGCTGTGAGGGACAGAATTGCATTCAGTGGATTGTACTGTTGTTTAACAACATACGAAAGGAGCAAAGAAACGCCACAGGCATTTTCCTGTGAACCTAGGTTGCCTTTTTCCCCCCATTAAAATAATGCCACAATACAGAAAATATGCTTAATTTCCTCATCCTGAAATATAATAAGGATAGCATAGCAATGCGGTGACATAAATATATGAGGATATCGTCCAGTATACATCCTCTTTCTAACTGACATTTCTAGGGCAGTAAATGAGGCTAAAAGTGTCCTGGAGAATAAAAGGAGCATGTGCTTTGTTCCCCAGGTGATAAGTTGCTTGTTTGTTTTAAACAGTGGGCAAAAAGACAGTATTTTACACTTGTTTGTATATTTCACAATATCTATCAGTCTTCAAGCACACTCATATACTTAGCTGCTCTCTGTAGCTTGCTATCATTCTTCAGACTGAGTTGCTTCAATTATGAACAGAATTGTTCAAACAGTAATGAGCTGACTCAAGTCCATTAGTAATCAGTGATTGTAAACTCTGCTTCTTCAGGATGACATCACAGTAAAAATGAACAAATGAAATGTTGCGCAACAATTCTGTGAACACAATTTTGTATATAATTGAGGAATATGATGATTACACTCAGTTGGTACTTATAATCTTTCATTTCAAACTAAGCTGTTTTTTTTCTCTTCTTCTTCTTCTTTCAGGGCAGAATGAGAGATGGGCCTCTCTTAATTACACCCACAATGCAGTGCAGTTCTCTGTTTGACAGCAGATCATTTATCCCTGTTCAACAATATTATGCTTCATAAATACTAAGCGGATCTTTTAATATGGAAAAACATCATTGTTTCATGCCAAACCGGAATGTAGATCCATGGGCGATTTAAGTAATCCCTCTCTGGCTAATCTATTCTAACCTATTGCTGCCTCGTTTATATATGACTGGTCATCTTTTAAAATGTGATAATGTAGCTGAATTATTTAAGTGAAAATGTGTTTGAACAAGAAAAATGGCTTGAAAAAGCTCAACACTGCATGCAAATGTGCCGCCAGATACTTTAACCTCACCACATTCAGGTGCAATCAAACCACACACAATTCTTTGTGCTTCATAAACTGTGGGACATTGTCTGTGAGTGAATGACCTGCTAATGGCTGTCTGGATGTGGTCAGTGGGAGGTGTATTTCTATGGGAGATCTTTACTTTAAGCATTAGCATCTTGACCACTTGGGTGCTTATCGCAAGGGAGCACAGTGCAACAATCAAATGAATGCAGAATATGAACGTAGAGATTCTCTACATGACTATAACCTTGAATATTTCCTCTGTGGACCTTAAATTGCTTCAGCGAAGTGTATTTGCATTCCATTCGAACTAAACAGTGGATACATTGCTTAGTTCCTTTGGGTAAAAGTGTTAGAGACACACTCAAGGGAATATAGCCAGTAGCTGCCGAGCCTGAGAGTTAAATTTTATAGCTGAAAGACTGCTATTTCATAGCTTAGGAGACTTAATAGGGTCTGTTACCTTTTTAAATATGAACTTTATTTGAGATGTTTTTTCCTAAAAAGTACAACAGAAAAAATGAGGTGATTGTTGATGAACAAAATATGATTTAGAGTGATTATGATTTAGAGTTTTAGTAATCCCATTTAAATCTATGTACAAAGCATGTTTAATTTGGTTTAAAAAAAACAAAAAAAACAGATGAGAAATGTTTTAATTCACATCAAATTTAAGATTACTGGGCCTAACAAGAGACCTAAGCATTGTACCATTGTGCTCTCAGTTTAATACAGCCTAACTGCTATATTAAAGCCTGCTTGTTTTCTTTTCAGTGAGTGTGTATGTGCATGTGTCTGTTGAATGTGTGTTCCAATGAAATGCACTGGAACGTGACATGAAACAGTTTTTTCCTGCTCCTAGTGAATGTTCATTCCACACTCTGTTGAACACTAACCACTACAGTCACTGGAGTCTCCATGCAAAACAGATAAATCCATCACTGGCTGACAGTTAGCCTTTCCTGCTGACAAATTGCAGGAGGATTGCAGGTTCCTGGGTGTTGAAATTCCAAAAGTGTGTTAAAAAAGTAGCAACCAGTGTTGGGGTAGTATGTTATAAGTAATGTTTATTATGTAATCAGATTATTTTCAAGTAATAAGCAATTAACTTTTAAATTTTACAACAATATCTGAGTTGTAAAATAAAGTTTAAATACGTTTAAATAAGTTACTCTTATTTTCCATTTACTGACTGGGCCAATACCCGTGATTGGAGAAATTGAAATGGGAGTATTCAGCCATCCGAGCTGTTTGAGCATGATGGGTATTGCAATTCTACGAGCATGTAAGATCTTTGTAGTTCTAGAGTGTGTTAGGCATATCAACGAGATACAGAGCCTGATTTCTTTCAGCCCAACACATTTTATATATATAAAAAAAGGAAAAATAATCCTGGGTAAAGAAAATAAAGCAGAATGCTTCCATGGAATCCAGTGGTACTCATTTGCAGCGGTGGATTTGCTCTGCCCTGAAGCTGTCAGCGCAGCTTCCATGAAGTTTTCTGTTGTCATGACAGTCAGTACGACAGAAAAAGTAAGACCACTGAGAGTAAAACGTTGTTACCTGTACATTTCAGTAATGCATTTTTATCCAAAGTGCAAATTGTATTAAATTGTACTCAAAGTTTACATTTTATAATGTTCATTCCCTGGGAAATAAACCCATGATCCCTGCATTTTTTAGAGCTTTACTCTACTATTTAAGCTACATAGAGATATACATCTTATTCTCTTTGTGTTCATTTATAATTTATTTATTATTTTTTATTCAATACAAACAAAGGTTGTAAAAGGATTCAAATAATACTGATTCATTTTAAAGTTTTATTTTGATGTAAATAATGTGCATGTGACAGTTGTGGCTGGTTGGATAAACTGTTTAGACTAGTCCTAAAAAGTTAGTTTTTTATGTCACGAATCTGGTCGGTGTCCCGCTGTCCGCTCACCGCCAGATGTCACTCTCGCCCTTTCACACACAGACTGTTGCACTACACCCCGGACTACATTCCCCATCAGCCATTACACTTCACCCGCGACCAATCAGCGGCGCTATAAAAGCCCCGGTCTGTCCCCTTGCAACCACGGATTGTTAGATTGTATTGTTAGCGTTCCCTAGTTTCCTCGTTCCCGTGTTTTGACTTTTCGCCTGGACTATCGTTTACTCTCTCTGGATTATCTGTATTGCTCCCGTTCGCTCCTGTTCGACCCGCGCCTGACTCACGGACTCCGATTGTGCTTCGCCTACGATTTCCCTGTCTGCTATGTTGTTTGCCCCTGCCAGTTCGACCATGTATCTATCTCGTCCCTTTAATAAAAGCTTGCATGTGGATCCGCTCGTCTCTCGTCACTCACTCTCCTTTACAGAACAATCCGTCACAACAGGATCCAGCAGCTTCACCCCCGGACATTCAGAAGATATGGACACAGACAGGATTTTATGCAGGATCAAACAGAAACCACGCACACTGGAACAATACACCCGTGAGTTTCTCTCCATCTCAAATTATTCCACCCTCCCGGACTGTATAAAGATTGAAATATTCTGTGATGGCGTGAACGAGCCGTTAAAGGCGAGACTGAGACGCGAGGGTCCGCGCTCTTCGCTTGTGGCTTTCATGAACTTTGCGTTTATGTGTGTGGGTTCGCCGTGCACCGTGGGGGTCGCCAGGGCTGCCAACTTTTGAGTTCAGCCTAGAGTGAGATTTTGGGGGCGGTGCTTGGTTATGGGGGAGGGGCTTATAGAGGGGCGTGGCTTGGTGTGGAAAAAATACAAACACAAAATCATTGCATTAGCAGAAGTGTATTAGGTATATATATAAAATCATTTAAATATGGGATGTCATTGACTTGACATTCTGTTCTTAGAAAACAATAATTAACATTAACTACTAGGCATATCCAGATATTTGTCATGTTTTTTTATGATAAAGTTATGTAAAATAACTGCTCAGTGCTGCAAAACAAACAACTCTGCTAATGCTAACTTAATTCTATATAAACTATAACAGCATATTAGCTACTAGCCTAAACTGGATGGAGACACGGGGCGCCCTGTAACTCACTGACCTGCCTGCGTTCACAATTCACACGGTGCAGATGGGAGGGAGAACGGCTGACTACACAGTTTATTGGAATAAATTGTGTATTTCCCTCACAATTGTCACAAAAAACTCACTACACTGTCTGTCTGGGCTCTCTGCGCGTTGCTTTGCGAGATCATGCGGCGCGATTTTTTTTTTCTCACTGCTGCACGAGTCTGCGTGAGAAAAGGGGGGTGTGGCGTGAGAGCGTGAGAATTAGGTCAATTGCGTGAGTCTCACGCTGAATGCGTGAGAGTTGGCAGCCCTGGGGGTCGCGGAGAGGGAACGCGACAACGCGGTAATGGCGACCGCGCATCCCACCCGCTGCATTTCCTGAGTCAAGTCAAGTTTCCAAGTCAAGTCAAGTTTCCAAGTCAAGTCAAGCTGCAGCTGTATTTCCTGAGTCAAGTCAAGTTTCCAAGTCAAGTCAATGTACAGCTGCATTTCCAGAGTCAAGTCAAGTTTCCAAGTCAAGTCAAGCTACGGTCCTTGTTCCTGTGTCAAGTCAGGTCAAAGCTGTGTTTCCTGTGTCAAGTCAAGTCAGAGCTATCGCTCCTATCTCAAGTCAAGTAACAGCCATCTTTCCTGAGCCAGAGCCACTGCACAAGATGGCTGCCACGCCAGAGCCACTGCACAAGATGGCTGCCACGCCAGAGCCCCTCCACAAGATGGCCGCCGTCTCCAAGCCCCTTCACAAGATGGCCGCCGTCTCCAAGCCACTCCACAATATGGCTGCCACTCCAGAACCTGTGGTCAGCACCCGGACGCCACCTGTGGCCATGATGGCTCATGTGCTGGACACACCTCTAGTGACGGTATGGGCAGCTAAAATGGCGCTCCTTCATGCCGCGGCGGCTACCCCAGAGTCAAGTCAAGACACAGAGTCAAGTCAAGACACAGCTGTCGTTCTCCACGAGTCAAGCCAAGTCACACCTGTTCTTCACGAGTCAAGTCACGTTACAGCTGTTGTTCTTGAGCCAAGCCATGTTGTTCAGGAGTCAAGTCCCGTTACAGCGGATCTCCATGAGCCAAGCCAGGTTACAGCAGATCCTCATGAGCCAAGCCAAGCTGCTGCTGTTTTTCCAGAGCCAAGTCAAGCTTCAGCCGCTGCTCCAGAGTCAAGTCAGGCTACGGCTGTAGCCTCCAAGTCCAGTCAAGCTTCCAAATCCAGTCAAACTTCCGAGTCCAGCAACGTCAAGGCTGTCGTTCCTGCGTCAAGCAACCTCAAGGCTGTCGTTCCTGAGCCAAGTAAAGTCATTGTTAACCTTCACAAGCCAAGTGAAGTCAGGGCCGCTCTTCCTGAGTCAAGCAACGTTACAGCCGTGGTTCCTGAGTCATGTAAAGTCATTGATCTTCACAAGCCAGTTCAAGTCACCGCTGGTCTTCACGTGTCAGATCAAGTCACTGCTGATCTCCATAGGCCAAGTCAAATCATCGCTGGACTTCACGTGTCAGGTCAAGTCACAGCAGCACTTATTGAGCCAAGTCAAGGTATTGCTGTTGTTTCAGAGTCAAGTCACGTCCCGCCTGACGGCCCAGAGTCAAGTCACGTCCCGCCTGACGGCCCAGAGTCAAGTCACGCCTCGTCTGACCCTCCAGAGCCCCATCACATCTCGTCTATCTGTCTAGAGCCTCACCATGTCTCGTCTGACCGCCCAGAGTCAAGCCACGTCCCGCCTGACGGCCCAGAGCCTCTCCATGTTTCATCAGACCTCCCAGTGCCTCGTCATGTCTCGTCTGACCTTCCAGAGCCGTGCCATGCCTCGTCTGATATCCCACGATCACGGCCTATCGTGATAGCCAGTGTACTGGACCCACCACAACCTCCCGCTGCTGCTCTTCCTTTAATGGCGGTTGCCATCTGGTGTGTGTGGGCTGCACACTGTGCCCCTGAGGTCACGTCTGCTCACAAGTCAGCTCCTGAGGTCACGTCTGCTCACAAGTCAGCTCCTGAGGTCACGTCTGTTCACAAGTCAGCTCCTGAGGTCACGTCTGTTCACAAATTAACCCCTGAGGCCGCGTCTGTTCACCAGTCTGCCCCAGAGCTCCCGTCTGATCTCAAGCCTGCTGCAGAGCTCTCGTCTGGTCTCCAGCCTGCTCCAGAGCTCCCCTCTGATCACAAGCCTGTTTCAGAGGTCCCGTCTGGTCTCAAGTCTGCTCCAGAGGCCTTCCCCATCGGAGAAGTTGCGCCAATGCCTCCAGAGGTGCCGGCGCCTGCCGTAGAACCTCTTATGGAGGGGGCGTTAACCGTTAAACTCTCTGCTTCTCCCTTTTTTCTGTCTGCATCCTCTGTCACTGTTCTCCCCAGGTCCCAGTCTATGACGCAGCCTCCTGTTCCGCCCCGGAGGGCTGCTCCGCCTCCTGTTCTGCCCCGGAGGGCTGCTTCGCCTTCTCCCCCTATTCTGTCTACCTCCTCTGTCCCTGCTTTCCCCAGGTCCCAGACCGAGACTGTTCCGCCCCGGAGGGCTGCTGCGCCTCCTGCTCCGCCCCCTGTTCCGCCCTGGAGGGCTGTTCCGCCTCTTGCTCCGCCCCGGAGGGCTCCTGCGCCTTCTGCTCCGCCTCCGCCTCCGCCCTGGAGGGCTCCTGCACCTTCTGCTCCGCCTCCGCCTCCGCCCTGGAGGGCTCCTGCGCCTCCTGCTCCGCCTCCGGCTCCGCCCTGGAAGGCTCCTGCTCCACCTCCGCCCTGGAGGGCTCTTGCTCCGCCTCCGGCCCCGCCCTGGAGGGTACCTGCTCTGTCGGTCCTGCCTCAATCACTGGGCTCTCCACATGGACCTGGCCCTCCAGCCCTCGCCCTGTCTCGCTCCCGCCCCACCGCTCCCCTGGACTGTTATTCTGTTGGAGCGTCTGGAAGCCGCTCCTTGGGGGGGGGCTATGTCACGAATCTGGTCGGTGTCCCGCTGTCCGCTCACCGCCAGATGTCACTCTCGCCCTTTCACACACAGACTGTTGCACTACACCCCGGACTGCATTCCCCATCAGCCATTACACTTCACCCGCGACCAATCAGCGGCGCTATAAAAGCCCCGGTCTGTCCCCTTGCAACCACGGATTGTTAGATTGTATTGTTGTGTTGTTAGCGTTCCCTAGTTTCCCGAGTTCCTAGTTTCCTCGTTCCCGTGTTTTGACTTCTCGCCTGGACTATCGTTTACTCTCTCTGGATTATCTGTATTGCTCCCGTTCGCTCCTGTTCGACCCGCGCCTGACTCACGGACTCCGATTGTGCTTCGCCTATGATATCCCTGTCTGCTATGTTGTTTGCCCCTGCCAGTTCGACCATGTATCTGTCTCGTCCCTTTAATAAAAGCTTGCATGTGGATCCGCTCGTCTCTCGTCACTCACTCTCCGTTACATTTTATTTCTTATACAAAATTGTAATACATTACTTAACTCTTTAAGTGCCACCCCCATTTAAAGAAAATGCACTGTACCATTTTTTTTATTTGATCTAAAATAAATATTTACTTAATATTTTTGAATCCAAATTTGCTATGAAATTGAAATATTTAAGTTATGTTCCAAATTTGAAGTTTATAAAAAATATATATATATATATATATATATATATTAAATTCTGTGAGTTTTTTTTTTTTAGGACGTCACAACGCAAACAGGGTGACATCAAAACAATGATTTTTTTTATGCATTTTATGTCACAAATGTTTACATTTCTCTGTCAATATTACGTCTATCACAAAATAACTATATAATATAGAATCTTGAGACTCAGACCTTTCCAACAATATGTATTTTGTGAAGATTCTAAAAAGTTTTGATTCTAAAATACCAAAATACATTTTGTAATATGACACCACCCACTAAGGAGGAGGAGATCACTAAAAGATTTTCAGAAGTTTCATTTCTATGGTAAAGCAATTTTAAAGCTGATTTTAAAATGATGAATTTTGAGGTTTTAAGTTTGCAAATGATATATAATTTATGATGATTACTCAAATATGTAATAGAGAAAAAATACAATGAGAAAAAGAGCACCAATGGGCCCACCGGTGGGCCGGTGGCACTTAATAATGCTCCCCAACAATACAGCAATATAGCATTACCTTATTGTACATGACCAGCAAGTAAAAGAAGTCAAACAATGTTTAAGGACAATGTCAGAATAATCAATAAATAATTACAATTTAATAACAGAATAATAACAATAGGAGTCATCATTTTTGGAACATCTTATTTGGTGATCCATGGTGAGGTTTCAATGCCATTGCATAGATGTTTTAAACAAATATTGTCAATTTTCACAACACTGCCTTAGAAAACTTGAATTATATGTATACACATATAAAATCCTTCATTAAAATAAGGGTGACAGTAAGAATTACAAACAATAAGCACCAGTGGAGGTAATGGTCAACACCCCTGCAGCAGCTTTTTTGATTGCATGCATTGATTGAATGAGTTTTAAAATCAAAAGGGTTCAGTGTTTTAGCTTTACAGCAGTTGGTAATCTGCTATTTCTTGTTCACATGCACATTCTGTGACAAGAGTTTCCTAAAATCAGTAAGGGATAGTTAGAAATATAGTAAGAGGTATCCTCATATTACAGTATATCTCTTTCCCCAGAATGTTACAATTTCACACTTCAAATCATAAATTCATTTTCGAAGACTTTAGAGGAGAGTTAATATGGTTTTCATTTAATCTCACACATGCTTTAAATCGCATGCACGCTTTCACCTTCAGCTGTTTCTTTGAAGAGCCTCCTTATTGTTCATTTCTCTAGAGCCTGTTTAAGTAGGCCATCGTCAATTTGAAGCAATATCCTGATTGTTCGGTTTGAAGACCTAAATGGATTGTAATGGCTTGCAGTACGTACCCTTTTCAACTTTCATCAACATTTAAATCACTTTTAAAGGACGTGTGATCCTCTCCATTTTCTGAAGCACTACTTAGGAGTGAGCTAAGGTGAAGTGTTGTCTGAGATCTGGGTATTGTATGTAACAGTTGTAACACAAATGTATTAGATTTTGTTATGAAATTGACTTTTGTGGCTTTGGCTTAATATTAGCTCCAAGACCATATATACATATGCTATTGATAATTCAGGCTCACTGGAAAATACCCTTAATTAACTTTTACCATAGTGCATGATGTGCAGATTTCAATGTTTGCATTACATAATCTGCTCAATATATATGGCTGTTCTGACATAGCAAACTTGCTCAGTAGTTCACCCGGTACAGTGTTACATGGATAAGAATACAGTGAAACGATGACAGTCCATAAAAGCGCTAATTTCATTTCCAAACTGTGTGATGCGATACGTACATAACCAGTGTAATAAAACACTGCCACAGTCACATTTTAATGTTTTGGTGAAAACTGAACATGCTTTTTAGTGGCAGTCACTGAACATTTAATTTTAAAACTGACAAAATGTGCTACAGCAATGCAATGTCATTTTACAATCATTTGTTACTCACAGGGACATTATTTTTTCACTGGACTGTTTAATAAACCCACAACTGTAATGGAGAAAAAAATCTACCTGAGTGCAAAATTTTGTGACAAGTGCAACATTTTTGCAACGTTTCAGGCTTTGCAAAAATGTACGTAGAGTTACGTATTTCCAAAATGCATTTTTACCTGGTATACGTTTGGGGAGTACATTCTCATAAAAAGGTACAAAAAGCTATCATTGGGGCAGTACCTTTTCAAAAGATACATCTTGGTACCTGAATGGTCCATACTGGTACCTTAAATGTACATATTAATACCTAAAGTGTACATGTTAGTACTTAAAAGATACAAATATTTACAGAGTTAAGGGGTGAAGTCTCATTATACCTAGAGAAAGGAATCATATTGCTTATTACCCCAACTCCTTACCACCAATTATCCTGAGCTATGTTGAATGTACTTTTTTTTTTTTCCAGAGTAATTCTGAACATGGTCTACCCCTTTTGTACAGGTCTGCTCCTTCATGACATGCTTTAGGTTGCCTTGCTGCTGAGTGGAATGATTTACATGCTAGAATTAACACTAATTACTGCCATATTTGGCCTAATTGCAAGATCACTTGATTTGCATAATTCTTTTTGTGAATCAGCTGTTCAATGAATTCAGGTAATGCTCTGTTACTGACACAGAATTAATGAGGTAAACCACGGTGGATGATCATTAAAGTGATTCTGAGCCTCTTAGTTCTTTTAGTGAAAAGACCCTATTCTTCATTTCCTATACAGCCACCGGGTTATTGCCAGAGGGAAAACCTGAGAAATGACATTAAACTAAACTGGTTAGACCTCATTCAACTTTCATTTTCCACCTGGCAGTAGTCCTTTTCTCCTGTGACAGGAGATACCATATTGGGTGGGTGCAAACATATAGAGAGTCACACAGGCTGTTCTGACACAGGCTATGTAGACTGCCTAATTTTTTTTTTTTTTTTAAGTGTGTTAAACATTATAAAGCAGTAAGTATTAAACTCATTCCTGCAAAGATGCCTTATTATCTCATGACATAATTTATTTCGATATGATTTGACAGTTATCTACATTGTTGATCAATTTTGAAATTCTTACCTGAAATTCTCAATCTTTCTATGGCTTCTAAGAAACTTAAAGAAACAGCAGGGCTCTCAAAAGCGGAAAGTCTCATTTTGTCCTGGTTTGTCAAAAACTGAACTACCAAGGAAATTAAGAACATATTCTTACACTGTTTTTGAAAAAAAAAAAAGTCCCCATAAAATGAAAAAAAGGTGATCTCAAAATTTGCAAATTTCAGGATAATTTAAACATGCTTTAAAAAGATCAACTTTTAAAAAAGTGTCACAAATCCTAATTCAATCACTACACTCGCAAAAAGTTGCACATCAAAGTGGAAGATCACACACATGGTAGGGTAAAGTGTAAAGCTTGAAATACTGATGTTGACCATCATCTTCAACAAAGTTTAATTTTCTTGTCAAAACTGGCAACCATCCGTTGACAATAATTCAATTGAGAACTTGCCTATGCTACTAATCAAAACCAGATGTGACAACACATGAACTGTGATAAAGGCCTATTGCTACAAGGAACTTTCAGTTGACAGACAGTCTGTTTCTATTTTTGGCACACTGCAGCTACTCCAGCTACTTTATTTTGCTCGTCCGTGCAGAACATGCAGAGCAGTGTGCAGGGTAGTAGGGTGAGATGAGTTCCTCAACTCTGAAAAGTTCTGTCCGAGCTTCAGTAACTGTATAACATGACCAGTAACTGTATAATTTGTGGTTATAAAAACACTTGTATTTGTTGAATCTGTTCAACTGGCCATAAAATAATAACACCTCATTTTTAAGTAATTTGTCATTTTGGTTTAAAGCAGGAGTGCCCAGCCCTGTTCCTGGAGAGTTTAGTTCCAATCCTGATCAAACATACCTGTCTGTAATTATCAAGTACTCCTTCAGATCCTAATTAGTTGGTTCAGGTGTGTTTAATCAGGGTTGGAGCTGAACTCTGCAGGAAGGTAGATATCCAGGAACAGGGTTGAGCACTCTTGCTTAAAACCAAAATGACAAATTACTTAACAGTCTGCTCATAACCACATCTTACTGGTATTTGTTTTTAAAGGTGAAGTATGTCATATTGACAATGGGTGAAATGGGTACCTCCATGCAAATTCAAAACATTGTCATGCACATGCTGTGTTTTCTGCTAACTGGCAACCTGGGCTGTCGAAATATTATAGACTTTTTTTCCACATGTAATGGTTTCTCAGTACCGTAAGTCGTCATAGTTGGGTTAACTTTGAGAGCAGTGAATGGGAGAGTACCACAAATATATTTTTTGCATTCCTATTTGCTCAGATAGCAAAGGAAAAGCTCTAAAATAGTGTTTTTACGACTTTCAAAAAAAAAAAGAAGAAAAAAATTAGTCTAATAACGACAGTCAGAAGAGAGAACGATGTCCAATTTATTGTCCCTCCCATAGACATTGCATTGGAAACACCCTTGCATTAGCATTAACTATTTTATTTATTTATTTATTTGTAATTTGATACATAGGTGATCTAATACAAAGTATATTGTTATAAATGCACATACATTAAAAAAAAAAATCTAAATATATATATATATATATAAAAAAAAAAAAACTTTAGAGGATATATGATGCTGATGACAGTTGAAACACACTGTCACAGTTGCACAGTAGCATTGCTTTTTAGAGAAACAAGTATGTGAACTTAGCATGTTTTCTAAATACATGCAAACATTATGATGTTTTTATGTTTTAATACATTCACCTAACCAGCACCTAAACACCCCACCAGCACCTTTAAGAGTAACTTAATGTTTGGTGAGGTGGTGTAGTTGGGATGAATGCATTTGATAAATTATGTACTTTAATAAACATTCCTAGTGTAACGGGGAGTGAGAGGCGAGAGGCGAGCGGATCCATATGCACGCTTTTATTGACAGAACGAGACAGAGACATGGTCGGACAGGCAGGGTCGAAACAACAGCAGACAGGGATATCAGGGCTAGGCATAAAGAAGTCCTTGAAACAGGCGTGGGTCGAGCAGGAGCGAACGTAATCCGTAAAGGGGCGCGACGAGAGAGATGAATCCGAGACACGAGCAATAATCCAAAAAGGCAGGCGGCGTAACGTCGAAACGAGGTGACCAGGCGAGAGAACAAAACACGGGAACAATGGAAACTAGGAAATACAATAACAAACAACTCACAATACTCCGTGGTTTGCAAGGGGAAAGACCGGGGCTTTTATAGCGCCGCTGATTGGTCACGGGTGAAGTGCAATGGCTGACGGGGAATGTAGTCCAGGGTGTAGTGCGACAGTCTGTGTGTGAAAGGGCGAGAGTGACATCTGGCGGTGAGCGGACAGCGGGACACCGACCAGATTCGTGACACCTAGAATGTAAAAATGTACTGTAATAGTGTGATAAAATTAAATATAATAATGAGTTTCTTAAAAGCAAACAAACAAACAAACAAATAAATAAATAAACTTGCAGTAAAAACAGACGGGAAGACTGTATTTCAAGGGGTCATCGGATGCCCATTTTATGATTTTATAGGGTCTTAATGAGAGTTCTATAACATACTTTGGTTCAAATTTAGTTTTACCTTATCAAAATTGCATGTTCCTTTAAATGAGCTATGCTCCCCCCGCCCCTCTCTTCTGTGGGGTGACGAGCCGGTCTCTTTACTTTAGCCAAAAATTGCGGTAACACTTTCTATGAAGCCCGTATTTATAATACATTATAATGGTATTCTTAAGGCATTATAATGAATGCATAATGCATTATAAAAAACCTTATAGTATGTTGTATCATCTCATGAGTATTCATAAGAACAGTTTTAATGTATTATAATTTTTACTTATTTGTGGTTATAGCTTTGAGTATGATTACATCCTCATAGTTATAACGTATCCCTGCTCTGGCATCAAAACACTGAGGTTGGACTGTTACAACTGATCTTAGGTAAGATGCTAATGTCAATCAGCTATCATGGAAGCGGCCTCTGTGGGTGTGACGCAACAACGACAGGCATCTGAGAATGGCTTGATTTGAAAAAGGGAATATTATTTTTACAGATTAATTAAAAACCACTGCATGGATTTTTTTTTATCATTATAGGGTAGATTTGTACATACACTGCCAACACACATTAATGTTCAAACAGCATGTAAAAGTGAACTTAGCATCCGATGACCCCTTTAAAGCATACAAAGACCACTTATAAGTAATAATAATAAAAATAATAATATTTCTCAAAGAGCCATAAGATCAGGTATCAGATGAATGTGTAATATGACACATTTGTATTATCAGTTTGATTATTTTGATGGTACTGCATGTCAGCTAGCAGTAATTATTATTAGTAGTATGCTAAATATATGCTAACACTGTATTTTGATGGTTCTTCAAAAGACAAACTGATTATAAGTAACTTTGCAAGTACATGAACCTGCTACCTAGCCTAACCTTAACCTAAGTCTACTAATACAAGGCAGTGGTTCCTGGAGGCCCCCCAACGCTGCACATATTGCATCTCCTTTGTCTGACACACCCATTTCAGGTCTTGGAGTCTCTACTAATGAGCCGATTATCTGAATGAGGTGTTTGATTAAGGTAACATGGAAAACATGCAGTGTTGGGGGGTCTCCAGGAACGTGGTTGGCAACCACTGCTCTAAGGAGTGTTAGTTGACATGTAGTTGGAAAATTGCTTATTGTCAATAGACTAGAGGGACCATCAAACTAAAACGTAATATAATGTAAAAAGTAAATGTAATATGATGTAGTCCATTATAAATTAAGTAGATTTTATATGCTGTCCATTGTGTGTTATAAATAATCATAATCTTAAAAGTTATAACCTCAAATACTCAAGTATTTTAATGTATTATAATTGTTGTTATGATTATTTATGAGATGATATAACATATTATAAGGTTTTTTTATAATGCATTATGCATTCATTATAATGCCTTAGAAATACCATTTTAATGTATTATAAATAGGGGCTTCATAGAAAGTGTTACCAAAATTGCTAACTAGCACATTATTAAGGAAGGCGATTTGCAAAGATGCATAAAACCCCTTATACTCACTCCTGCTGTAGGTGAAGCTGCATCGTGAATAATTTGCACGAACATAGAACGATTTATGTAGATGGCTGGGTGCATTTCTTTCTAAAACGAAAGTAATGTTAATTATCTGCAGCACTGATGTCAGGAGTAAATGATGACTGCTATGATTATTATTACATCCAACAACAGATGAATCGCTCAATCTGAGACATTCTTGTCTTCCCCTGCACCGGAGTAGACACAATGATGGTTGGAGTCGGACTGTTTACAGCTCAGTCAGGGGGGGATGTGATGTCATACCGACAAGAAGCTGAGAATGGTTTGATTTTAAAAAGGGGATATTTCTTATAAAGATTACAAAAATACTACTGGGTGGATTTTTATCATAATAGGGTGGTTGTGTGTACACAACACACATTTATGTTCAAACAACATGTAAAAGTGAGTTTTGCATCTGATGACAAAATTACAGATAACAAAATTACACAGGGTGAAATATCCCAGAAGTTGTGGCCTGATCTCTGCTCTGATCTCAAAAATTACTAATTTTAAACTCTACGAAATAATGTAATTTATAAGTATATAATAATAATAACAATAATAATAATAATAATAACAATAATAATAATAATAATAATAATAATAATACTCAGTTATTATAGTAACATACATACACTGAATTTGGCTATTGAAATACTTTATATGATATTCTACAGAATGCTTCTATTCTAGCATGGCACTTTCTCTGTGTGCACAGCAGGGTCCACATAAAAAGATTTACCATTTCTGAGTCTGGTGGGGAAGAAATTGGCTGGCCTGCACAAACGCCAGACATGAACCCCATCAAACACCTTTAGAATTTGAGAAAGCTGACTGAGAGACAGGTCCCATTGACCACTGCCAGTGTCTGACCCCACTGATGCTCTGGGCCTAAATGGGAGCAAATCTCTGCATCCATGTTCTGAAATGTAGTGAAAAGCTTTGCAGAAGAGTGGAAGTTGTTGTAGCAAAAGGGTAATTCATGCTTTTTGCCACGCTTTTGAAATTAAATGTTCAAAAAGACAGCAGAGCATCAGTGAGGTCAGGCATTGACACTGACTAATGAGGCTGGGCTCAGTGTTCCAGTTCATATCAAAGGTGTTAGGGTTTAGCTCTGGGGATTGTACAGACCAGTCAGGTCCTTTCTCAACAGGCTTAGCAAACCATTTCTTCGTGGACCTTGCTTTGCGCCCAGGGGTACTGTAATGCAAAAAACAAACAAACAAAGAAAAAAAAAACACACCTCCTTTTCTAACTTCTGCAACAAAGTTAGAAGCACACATTTTGCTTGAATGTGTTTTTTTCCCCTTGTTCATATAATTAAGCATTGTTTTCACTGGAATTACGCGCTGGCACACAGCTGGCCTCGGGGCTTTCTCAAGTACCCCTTCCCCAGTGAGCCTCCTTGCACAGACTCTGTGCAAGATCAGGGAGGACGAGGAGCAGGTCCTGTTGGTTGTGCTTTTTTGGCCCACCCGGACGAGGTTCGCTGACCTCATGCTCCTCACGACAACCCCCCCTGCAAGATTCCCCTGAGGAAGGACCCTCTTTCTCAGGGGATGGGCACGGTTTGGCACCCGTGTCCCGACCTCTGGAACCCCCACGTGTGGCTTCTGGGCGGGACTCGGTAGACTTCACTGGCCTTCCCCAGGCTGTGGTTAACTCCATCACTCAGGCTAGAGCCCCCTCTACCAGGCAGGCCTATGCGCTGAAGTGAGGTCTGTCCGCTGACTGGTGCTCCTCCCGCCGGGAGGACCCACAGAGGTGCTCGGTCGGTGTGGTGCTTTCCTTCCCTCAAGAAAAGTTGGAGCGGAGGCTGTCCCCCTCCACTTTAAAAGTCTTTGTGACGGCCGTCGCCGCGTATCATGACGCGGTTGCCGGCCTGTCCCTCGGGAAGCATCACCTGATTGGCAGGTTCCTGAGAGGTGCTAGGAGGCTAAATCCCCCTTCCGCACCTCATCCCCTCTTGGGACCTCTCTGTTGTGCTTTAGGCCTTCGGAGGGCCCCTTTTGAGCCCTCGCATCAGTTGAGCTGAAATATTTGTCTCTGAAGACTGCGCTCCTGATCGTACTCATCAAAGGGGGGGACCTGCACACCTTCTCTGTCAGCGAGTCGTGCCTTGAGTTCGGTCCGGCTGATTCTCACGTGACCTTGAGACCCCGGCCTGGTTATGTGCCCAGGGTTCCCGCCACTCCTTCAGGGTTCAGGTGGTGAACCTCCGAGCTCTGCCCCCGGAGGAGGCAGACCCAGCCTGTACGTTGCTGTATCCCGTTCGTGCCTTGCGCACTTATGTGGACCGCACCCGGAGCTCATACGCTCCGAGCAGCTCTTTGTTTGCTTGGAGGTCAGCAGAAGGGGAATGCTGCCTCTAAGCAGAGGTTGGCTCATTGGGTGGTTGATGCCATCACCCTGGCTTACCAGTGTCAGGGTGAGCTGTGCTCCCTGGGAGTTCGAGCCCACTCCACCGGAGTGTCACTTCTTCCCGGGCGTTGGCGCACGGCGCCTCTCTAGCAGACATCTGTAGAGCTGCGGGCTGGGCGACACCAAACACCCTGCGAGACTTTTCAGTCTCCGCGTGGAGCCTGTCTCCTCCCGTGTGTTAAGGTAACATTAGGTAATTGCGGGAGGACGGCTCGGTGACGGCTTGCTGCGCCATTCCTTTAGATCCGTGCGCTTTCTCCCAGTTGTTCCCTATGTGAACTCTGGGTCCTCCTTGCCCCCACAGTTCAGATTAGGACGGAGTTTTCTGACTGTGTCCGGTAGGGGGTTCCTTCCCCCCAACGGTTGCTTCAGATACCTGGCATCCCTGGTGGGCCCGTTATCTGGCTTACAGGGCATCGGGAAGGTTACGTGTTGAGATCCATCTGTCCTGACACGCTTGCCTGTTGGCATTTGGATCTCAATCACGTAATGCAGTTCAGAATTGTGGCGTTTTCCAAAGGGGACCCCAAATACGTCAGTTATGACGTAACGTCGTAGAGATCGACTGAAGGGGAACGTCTCGGTTACATCTGTAACCCTCGTTCCCTGGAGGGAACGGAGACGTTACGTCCTCCTGCCACAATTCTGGACTGCGCTGGGGGGCTCGAATTCGGTTCAGCTCCTCAGCTTAAATCTGAATGAGTGGATGCACGCCGCCATCTTATATACCCGTATGTACAGGGGAGTGGCTTGACATGCAAAATCCACTCGCCAATTTTCATTGGCCTTTTCCAGTTAACTCAGAGGTGATTGGCCTGCCAAGGGAGACCCCAAATACATCAGTTATGACGTAACGTCTCCGTTCCCTCCTTCAGGGAACGAGGGTTACAGATGTAACCGAGACGTTTTCAGGTAGGGTAAAATGAAAGGATCTAAAATATGGTCATGCAGAACAAGGCATTAATATGTGCTTTATAAGTAATAACAAACACCCAATATGCTAGTAATATGTAAGCTAATATTAGAATAATACCTTATTCTGCATGACCATATTTTAGATCCCTTAATTTTTCTTTTCTCTAATTTGCTCATAAACAAAGATTTCAGCTACTGTGTGTATCAAACAAATTTTTAGAAACTGTACAAACTAAAATGTATGCAGTAACTCTGTTTTGCCACTTCAATGGCATTTTTGTCTAATATAAACATACCAATAAATTCCAACGTGCCAGTAAAGGTTTTAGTTTAACAATTCTGTTGAGCAATTAAATACTTCATAAGCAGAATAATAGACAAGAAGCATATTTTAGTAACATAAACATGTTTTGTCTTATAGAAGGTACTGTAAGAAACAAAAAGGTTTTGATGAGAATGACACATCAATCATTCTCTCTCAGCAACCTCGGTGTGTGAAAATATTAAATATCCATGTGCAACTTTCCTCAGAAAGTCATTCTTTTGTTTGAGTTCTCTGGACCCATCTGGAGCTCTCTGCTGGCTTAGAAAGAAGTGTCTAACAGCATTAATAGAACTGGATGTACCTATTGATCCAGTAACCTCAGTGTGAATATAAGTGCATGTCCGGGCATGCAAAGATGACATCACAGTACTTGCTTTTGCTTCAGTGCATCATTCGTGCAATAATATTAATAAGTCCACACATTTCCTATCATATGTATAAGATTGGAGAATCTGACATTGACGCCAATCAGACATTAAAATGACTTAAAATAACTGCCATAGCCATGTGTTGTGTTACTTCATTCAAAGATTATGCCTTGTTAATTAATGCAAAGCTATATGTGCTGTTTATCTAGTTTGCTTCTTATATTAATAGAACTGCTTACTGTTACTTTGGTTATTGAGGCATAGCGTAGAATGCAGTGTGTACTTAAATATAATATAAGTATACTTTATTATATGCCGCTTAGCATCTACAAAGGAAAAATGCAGTCTAAATGACACATCTGAAGAAGTGTGGCTTTGCATGATTTATTCACTTCGGCAAAATCATTATTGAAAGTGCAATCACACCTTAAATAAGTGTATGCACCAGTACCGCAGTGCATAAACTTTTTACTGTGCATTAACAAGTGTGCCAAAAAAGTGTTTAGATGCCATCTTCTATTCCTAACTGCACATTGCAAACCTATAGAACTGTGAAAGGGGCTATTAAATTTATTGCTGATTCTTCCCACACTGGCCATCATCTATTCCCAAACTTTTCTTACAGCAACACATCCAAACAAAGTCATGGTTGTCCTGTAGGGTTCTTTCCTATTAAAGGAGAAGTCCACTTCCAAAACAAAGATTCACATATAATGTACTCACCCCCTTGTCATCCAAGATGTTCATCTCTTTCTTTCTTCAATCTTAAAGGAATTATTTTTTCCTAATTTTTCCTCATTTTTTAAAGGAAAACATTTCTGTATTTTTCGCCATATAATGGACTGATATGGTGCCCCGATTATGAACTTCCAAAATGCAGTTTAAATGCGGCTTCAAACGATGCCAAATGCGGTTGTAAACAATCCCAGCCGAGAAAGAAGGGTCTTATCTAACGTAACGATCAGTTATTTTAATAAAAATAATACAATTTATATACTTTTTAATGCCAAACGCTCGTCTTGGCTTACTCTGCCTGGACTGTTTTTGTTCCGGTTCATGACAGTTAGGGTATGTCGAAAAACTCCCATGTCATGTTCTCGCTCAACTTCAAAATCGCCCTACATCGCTGTTCTACCTTTTTTGTTAAGGGTGTTTGATCTTCTTTGCATGTTCACTTTGCAAAGACTGGGTCGGTACTTCTGCAGCGATGCAGGATGATTATGAAATGATTTTTGAAGTTGAGGGAGAAAATACAATTGGAGTTTTTCAACATACCCTAACTATCTTGAGTCAGAATACACAGAGTTCAGGGAGAGAAAGGCAAGATGAGTGTTTGAGATTAAAAAGTATTTAAATTGTATTTTTTAAATGAAAATAACCAATCGTTTCACTAGATAAGACCCTTCTTTCTCGGCTAGGACCATTTACAACCGCATTTGGAATCGTTTGAAGCCACATTTAAAATGCCTTCTGGAAGTTCAAAATCGGGGCACCATATCAGTCCATTATATGGGGGAAAATGCAGAAATGTTTTCCTTATAATAACATTAACAATAAACAATTTCTTTACGACTGAAGAAAGAAAGACATGAACATCTTGGATGACAAGGGGGCGAGTACATTATATGTGAATCTTTGTTTTGGAAGTGGACTTTTCCTTTAACCTGCTGGACACTGGTTAATTGAAAAACCTAAACCAAAACGAAGCAAACAAAACTGATTAGTTTTGACATCCATGCATACATATTGCAATAAGGGGAATCATCAGTTATGTGAACCCTCTTTACATTTGCTTTAAACAGCAGTTGAAAAAAACTAACATAAACTACTGTAAATAAAAATAAGTAAACTAATCTGAAATTAGTTCACTCTGAATCTCCCCCGTAACAGTCATTAAAATAATTTGCAGTTAATTACATTAGTAATAATAATATAATTCTCTGATGTTCATAACTGCCACTGAAATGTGCTTGATTTCTTCATCCGAATGCTTTCTTTTAAATGAAAACAAATTAAAATGCAAAACAAATATGACAATTCTAATGATTTGTAATGATCACCAGATTATTCATTATTAATTACAGACTTCTTTTTTTTTTAATTAAAAAGACATTTGAGCAAGATTCAGCCTGTTGCACTTATGACAAGAAATACAAAAGGTACATCAGCTGATGTTCGAAAATTTCAATCCTAGTAAACCAGAAAATCAGAAAAACAACAGCAAAATACAATTAAACAGAGCTGATGCTATCTGACAAGTTCAAATATTTAATTTTAGGGCAGCATAAACAATCTAAAAAGGATTCGCATTTTAAACTCAAAACACCTGTGCAATCGATTTACAGAGTAGAATGCCCACTAAATTCCAAACCAAGTCAAAGACGCAATTTGGAATTGTCTATCAAAGATTTAGAACTTATTCAACTCCTGAAGCCCAGTTAGCAGATACAAGACAGAGTACCCTTCACCTACTGACAAAGCTCAGCGAGCAGGATGGTAGTATAGCCTCTTCACACATCCAAAGTGATCTCCAGGCATAAAGGCTGAGGCTGGTGGGAGTTAATATATTTGTGCTTTTTTTTTTTGCTTACCAAAGTCCATATTACCACCTGCCAACCATTAATAACTATATTTCTTTGATAATTGAGATTTTTGCCTCAGGTGTGCCGGTCTATGTTTGACTCAAGACAATGGTATCCCATGATAATTCTTCCTAGCATATTCCTATGAGCTATTCTATGAGAATCACCTTGACAGTGCAGACACACTGAATACGGTACTGCTATATAAATAGCACAAAAATCAAACTGTGCTGAACAAAATAAGCAAAAAATTTCATGAAATCTGTGAAATTATTTAACATCAAGCATCAAAATCCCCAATTTGACAAAAATGCTAGGAGCTTTCCAGTTCTTGAGAATAAAGTCATAGTATTAGATTAAAGGCATGATATTTCGAGGTGATGATATTATGTAGCCATAAGGAAAGAAATATAAAAAGGGTAGTCTTGCTTTAATGTGCTGCTACAACACCATTGTAACTGACTGTGTAGGCCTCAGTCGATTTAGCATGTTTATTTTATTCTACAAACATGCTAGTATTAGCAAAAAATATTCACTCGAAACACAATAGCTGAAGGAGTATTATGCAAGGCCCAAGTTACTAACCAATAGGGACATTAAACAAAATAATCGGGACTTCAAACTAGATAATTATTCAAGCTAAAATAACAATTAATTAACATTTATACATCTAGTAACAGCTTACCCCAGATGCAAAGCATACAGTTTATCAATATGTGTTTTTCTTAGGAACTGAACCCATGACACATTGTTAGCAACATGCTCTGCCTGTTGAGGTTCATAAACACGATATTCAACGATATACCTGTAATCCAATGTACATGAATAACAGACAAAACGTTTAAAGTGTAAAAGGTATATTACTATAACCCGTAATTACAAGTTTCACATACCCTTTTTGGGATTATTATATATATATATATATATATATATATTATTATTTTTTTTTTTCTTTTCTTTTTTTTTTCTTTTTTTGTTATAAATACATTTTTTTTTTTTTTTTTTTTTTTTCTTTTTTTGTTATAAATACATTTTTTATTAAATGTATTTACTCATTTTTTTGTTTCTTTGTTATTATATTAGCATATGGCCTGTTTTTTGGTCATTTAATAAATATCTGTGTTATGAATGAATGAAGTGTAAGCGTCAGACAAAACCTTTGATTACTGGATAATATGATTACTTTGGTTGCCACTGTTTCTGGATAACTGGTTGGATGCTTTCTGACAGTCTTGTAAATCAGCAGGAGTATTGGCCAGTTAATCATGAGGAAGGAGGGAGGGAGCTAATTAGCTGTTTACACTGATGCTCAGTTGGCTTAAACTTATTTTTTGTCATGTAGTGTCAGGATTGTTTCTGCATTAGAATTGGTCAAGGTCCACCTGGAATCAACCTGCTGGAGTACAGCATCTATAAGAGCAGTAACTGAAAGCAGTAACTCACAGATCTCACAGAAGTCCTATAGCAGTTTTGCAAATGTTTTTTTTTTGCACTCTTAATGAAGGTACACATTGTATGTTTTTGTAGTCAGGCTGTATGAATTCATACATAGTTCTCAGTAGCTATTAACACTCTTATGGATCTGAACTGAACCAGCAATGAACTGACTTCAGATAAATAATGACACTATTATCTTTTAGAGTGGCTTTACAGCAGAATCTGAATCCTTTCCATATTTGAGTTTCCATAATCGATTCAGATATTTTCCTGTTTATCTCTGTGAAGCTGCTTTACACAATATGTATTGTATAAAGCACTACAGAAATAAAGGTGACTATAAAGGTCTACATGTCACTTTCTTGCCTTATAGGATAGTAATGAATGATAGGACAAACACTCATTGGCAATTCTCTGAAAATGTGAGGAATATTGACTGATTATTTATTGTGATGTGAATATTGTACTTACTTACAGACAAAATATACAAAAATCCCCCCCCCCATTTCTTCTTCTCCTTTCTTCTAATTTTCTTCTTAATGTTAGCTTGCATGATCCATTCTAATGT
Source organism: Labeo catla (assembly GCA_012976165.1). Lineage (NCBI taxonomy): Eukaryota > Metazoa > Chordata > Actinopteri > Cypriniformes > Cyprinidae > Labeo > Labeo catla. The sequence goes on from VONZ01000216.1 coordinate 720,277, forward strand.
GGTGATAAAAGGCTATTATAGGTATACCTCAAACCATCAAATTCATCTGTACAGAAAAAAAAAACTGTCATAAAACTTGTACTCCACATAAAAACTTATTTTTCAAACACATATATTGACAAAAAATCCAAAAACAATGCTAAATTGAAAGAGGTCATGAACTGAGAAATCACATATAATCACATGTTTTCAACAAATAAAAGGTCATTGTGCTTTGTGTATTGCGAATTTTCAGCATATAAAAGGTCAAAAGAAAAAAAAAATTACAGTATGTTTCAGAGCTCAAAACTTACTTTTTTTATCCAAAAACATATATATATATATATATATATATATATATATAACCAAGCTGCCAAAACAACTCACCTTCTATTTCCAGGTTTTTATTAAGTGTAGAGATGAATGCATCAGCAGACTGCACAGATACAGATAAAAGTTTCTTTGTCTCTTCGGCCTTCTGAAAGTTTCTAACATTTGGGAATGGCTGTTTATTTTCAACAAATTGACATATCATGTCATACATTGTCGAGCAAAGAGGAAACTGACATCATGCTGACAGACAAGGGAGAGCAGGTTACTTTGGGTATGGAACAGTCTCAGCTCTCAAATGTTGTCATTTTGTAAGAAATTCAAACAATACATACTGTTTTGTGGCTCTTTAATGCATTGTAACAGATCGCCGTAGGGCCTCAGTTGAAGCGGCACATGAACTGATCATCTCTTCCACAAAATAAACATTAATAAACATCAGAAATGTATCTTGTTTTAACCACGGAAAGATGTCAGTATGCACCATTTTTCAAGTTAAAATTCACAATACTAATATACTCTCCTGTCTGATTTGTTTGTCTGACAAAATAGCAGATTCGGCATTATGATTGGTCAGATTGCCTGTTAATCAAACTCACTGCGAAGGGTCAATTGGACATAAGCTTTGCAAACACACTTTCATTGAAAAATGGATGCAGAATGTCGCAACATGTAAGTAGCTAACTATGATTTAAGGCCTATTCTGTGCTAAAATTATTTGTTTATTTCTGTTTTTGCAATGGACACATGCTTCTTTTAAATTGTGAATTAATGAAAAGCAGCTAATATTCAAGTTGTGATTAAAATATACAGAAATCAATTAAATAACAATCCCTTTTTAATCACTGGAGTTATCAATCAGTTTAGCACAAATTCCTTTACTAATCCTCCCAATATAATCATTGAAAATATCTACAATGAACATCTTGTTAAAAGGAATCTTTCATGGAGTAGATGTACTGTAAACATAACACTGTAATCTACACTTTCCATAATTAGTTAATGACAGACACTGCAATCATATTTGTGTTTCAACAGTTTCACATGCATAATACTTTTTATATGCAAAGATTTCACCCAAACACAGCAGTGGGTGTTTATATTGTAGTCTTAAAATAGACATGCCCTTTTCAAAACAGTGAGTCAAAAACAAAGCAGTCAATTTTATTTCCAAATTATGACTGATGTAAAAATGTAATATGAAACATGCCTGGACTTTCCTGGACTTCCTGGGGTACACAAATGCTGGATGAGAATTAATGCCTAAATTCTTTTCCAAAATAATCTTTTATTTCTATAAAATAAGGAGAGATGAGTCAGTTTTAAGCTTGTTTCTGTTTACCTGTTTTGCAGTATAAACAGAATACTGAGCTTATAAACAAGGACAACATACAGCAAAATGCAATTCAAAATGTAGTGTTTCCCTTTACCTATATTCCATATCAAGTTGATTTCCATGCTGTTCAACATTAACCTGATTTTTTTTAGCTGAAGCTGATACACTAAAACACATTTGGTCCTGCTGTCTTTGGCTTAGCTGGTTGCTGTGTAAGCTGATTTGTCTGTCTTCCTCTATGTTCTGTTCCTCCCACAGGAAAAAAAAAAAGCAAGGGATTACGATTGTGTGAATTTTATAGAATTTACATCATACCTCATAGCTTTCTGTAACATGATAACCAAATATGTTAATTTCAAAAAGCTGACTAGCGTATAAATATAAAATTGCAAATGAAAGCATGAAGATTTGCTGAATTGCAAGGCCTAGAGCTAGTCTAAATAGAGTCAAAATACAAATTGTACAGATTATACTGTGTCACAATTTTCCATACATGTAACATGACATGCAGCTTAGCACATCCTTGCACTCAAGCCAAACAAATGCATAAAAAAGGTAGGTTTTTGTACGTAAGATCAGCTAATAGGATTTTTCAGTGAGAGGGTTAGATAAGTCAGATTCTCCAATCAAGATAACAGTCAAGATGTGGAATTAAGGACCCTTTACTGAAAATCAGACATATACTTAACTATTCTCAAGAAACAGGAAAAAAAGATCCCAATGAAGTTTAATGGAAATGAGCCAGATAGCATATGAAAGAGTCACAAACATCTAAAACTGTAATATATCAAATGAGAAACATACCAGAAAAAAACAAAACAAAACAAAAACAAAAACAAACAACAACAACAAAAAAAAAAACAATAGTTTATGTGATTTTGGGTTGTTTTGCAGCTCTGGGGCTCAGATGCTTTGCAGTCATTAAGGAAATACTGAATTGATGCAGCATGATAATGATCCTAAATAGGTTCATGCACAGCCAAATTGCTGAAGATAAGAATTTGACATTTCGGAAGGCAAAGGCCAACTGGTATGTTGATATATGAGATATGATTAGGCAAGTTAAAGCCGGAATAGCTTGTTAAGAATGCACAGTTAATGAGGAAAAAGCTGGAAGTCGGAAGCCGTTTCATTGTACACAAGGGTATCATGCTTTCCAAATATACTGGGCTCTGAGTGGGCATGTGTTATTGGTTTGAATGGGTATGACACAGACAGAACATTTCAATTCAGTGTGTGTAGTTGCCATTAGAACAGCACATACTGTAATGACGCATAATTTTGAAATAATGAAATCTTTTGTTTAACCTAGTTTAAGAATAAACCACAAGTTCCTTTAATTCTTCTCTGTTTTAATTCACATACATAAAAATACGATGATTACCCGACCCCAGTTGGGATAGTGTTAGATCAGAAAGTCCTCAGTCTTGTCTTGTGAATAACTGATCATAAAAGTGCTTATCCCCTTAAATATCTTGCCCTGATTACATCCAAAGTGCTCCTTGAAGGAAGTTTATTTGATGCAAGAAAGTGCTGACAAGGATCTGCAATGTTACAAACCTCATTTCCTTTTAGGAGAGGAATGTATCTCATTTCACAAAAGCATGCACTAATGTTCAACACAAGATGCTTGTGTAGCAGGCACGTTATTGCTGTCTATAGCTAATTGCTGTTGAGTGTATCCAGTGTGCAATAGAGTCTAGGCAGAATAACAGTTTACATTAAATTTTATGCAAGGGAGGCAGAAAACTGCATTTACCTTTGTAAACATTCAGTGCTCTGTGTTCCTTGTCCAGGTGGCATAATATGTCCTAGTAATGAGTAATCCCGTTATACTGTATGTGGGTGGAAAATTTTGTTACACAACCCTACAGTGGCTTTTTAACTGCACAGCTGTTAAGCATGGTTGTGTTCTTTTTAGTCAGGACAGACAGGCCCTTGTTACCACCTGTGGTTCTCCACAGGTGACGTTTGGACCTGTGTGCAGCCAAGACGAAGCTAATGGATTGGTTGGAGAACACAAAGAACATGGTGGCCAATCATCAGTTCTCTTGCTTGCATTTAGCTATCTTCTAATAGACATTTCTAGGCCAAAAACTTGCTGGATACCAGACTATACTGTGTGTGTTTCTTATGTGAAAGACAGTGTAGTTGGTGTAACCAGAATGTGTCCAAATACTTTCTGTATTATTTTTGAGAAGTATCTCATTTCATATAAAAGCTCACATAAAAAGTTATTTTCATATTTGCCATAGTTTTCCAGATGCTTTTACTTAAAGAAATGTATTGTGCACTGAATTTGTACGGTTCATTCATGTGAATTTAGCTGTGAATCGAACCCATGATCTTGATGCGTTTGATGAGTTTACCTTTGTAAATTCATATTATTTATTTTGTACTCTCTGTGGTGAATTGATTTATTGATTCCATTTAGGATCAGTTTTACACATAGGATATGTTTTACATGTTTTCGTTATTAGTGTACTGGTAAATGCTACCTGCACTATAAAAAGCAAAACTGTGCAGTTTTTTGCTTGTTCCTTAATTAATTTTGTTGGCATAACCTGGTAAAATTATTATTAAATTATATGTTGGTCCAATTAATTTAGATGTTGCAGTTCTTGAAGCACATTTTTAAGTTTCTTTTTTTTTAAGTGCCTTTTACATTATTATTTTTTAAAGTACCTATTACATTTCTAAGGCTATGAAATGTTATAAGTAGCTTTTGGTGCCACTGTGTATTTAAAAGGAAATTGTTTTTCAAAGACGCCATGCTTATGAAAGCTGAACTAAATGACAGCATGCTAATGACATGATTAAATTGAGCACATCTTCATCTTGAGCGGTGTTGTTGGTTTGATTGCTCACATAACCTCTATCGGGCAGGAAAGGCTCAGACATCAATGACCCACTAGAATAAAATGATGACAAATCTGTGAAAAATATGCTCTACATTGACTACAGTCAAGCCCTGCTGAACAGCTGGGATATCCATGACTGTGTTTGACTGAATGAGAAGACATGTCAAAAGGTGCAAATTAAAGATGCCCCTCACTGAGTGAGCTGTAAGGTTTTTCCGTAATACTTCTTTATTATCAATGCAATGCATTGCATGCCACAGAAATTGTTAATGGTTTAATAAATACACATGCAGTCCATACAGGGTTTTGAACATTTACTGAACCATCTAAGTGGCAATGTCATTGACTTGCGTGTGAAGTGGCATTTCAATCCAACAGCGGTTGTGTTGGGTGTGTAAGTGTTTACCTGAAAGGCCCTTCACTGCATTATAAAATGCTTATGCATACCATGTCTTAGTATATGCAATTAAAAATGATTGAACATGAGCTAATGCTTGTAGTGTATTGCATAATGTTTGCTAATGATTTAGTCAATATAAAGTGTATTCCCTATGATAACAGAACTGCAGTAAAGGGCATAGATATAGCCATTTTAAATAGACAATACAAATAAGGACAGATTTACTAATAGTTAGCACCAGTGCAAATGGTCTTACTCAAGACACATAAGGAAACAAACAATGAAAAGGCATGGACACAGTTATTTCTGAGTTATTCACATGTATTTATTGGAGTTTCCCTTTCAGATACAACAATTATGGGAGGAGAGTATTTAAATAATTTATGCAAGGAGATTTAATCAGTTTGCTTGTATTTGCACCATTATTTAACACCCAAAAAACATGTCTTAACCCATTATGGGCCTCTGTTGTTAGAGTACCCGCACCTGATTATCATCGTCTCTGCTTGTTTGTGACCCTACTCTAATTTGCGCTGCTCTTGGTAGATTGTGTTGGACATTATATAAATGAGCCGGCTGCGTTTGTATTCTTTAATTTACAGATTGTCAGTAGATCACCTGGAGAACTTTTCACTCCCATCAGTGCTTTTGTAGAATTGCAGTCTCGCACTAATTTGCCCTGTTTAGCAAATAGTGTCTAGAATATGCTAATGTAACCCTTTCAAAAACATCACATATTCTGAAGGCAGAAATCAATGAGAAATTTTTAAATACTTTAAAAGAAAGTACTTTAAATTACCATACGCCAGCATGCAAATTGTGTGCTGTTTGAAGGCATGCCTGTGGATTTTTTCAAAACCCTTTGTTCCGTGTTTATGAGAAATATGATAGATGTCTTCAGAGTGAGCAGGCAGAAAATAATTTGCTGCCTCTTCCTCTCATATTCTGGATAACATCTCTGAATTTTATCTCAAAGTCCACCATCTCAGTCATGCAATTTTAGTTCAAAGACAGTCGTATTGTCAAGGAGTGGATGATTTGTAATTTGTATTTCAGGAGATGTGGTTGCATTCATCATGCAGAAGAGATCCTCTTCCTGGCCCCTGTTTTTTAATGAATATTCTGATGAGAAGCTGTCTTTTACTGAGATGTCCCCTTCAATTTTCTGCCCTGTTTATAACAGATTCATGAGACTTGTTCTTGCAAAAGCACCACAAAGTTTTTTGACAGCAGAGAAGGTAGAAAAGACATCTTTAGAATTCTACATTTCCATCCCTTTGGTTGGGTTTTGTGGTTCATTTTCACAGCTTTGTTTAGAATTTTATGCTGCATTCATGCCATATCGTAATCACTGTAATTTTGACAACACGTGACATTCTACTGGGAGCTGTTCACACCTTTGAACTCAGACGTGAAACTATCGCACTATCATTGCATAAACATAGCATGTAAGAATCTGAGGCGGTCAGGTGGTTACAAGTTGTAGCTCTCAGAAAGCTCCCAGTTCACAAGTTGTAACTGTGAGTTCTACAAGTACGTGAACACTTTTTACAAGTTGGTATCTCGTAACTACGGTAGTTACGATATGACGTGAATGCACATTTATTTATTTAAATTTAATTTCTTGTGCAATTACTTTGTACATTTTATATAAACTAAACAAACTTTCCAGCAGGTTAGATGTAGCAATTATGTCACATTATGCACAAAAATGCACAACCTGACTGGTTTAGATTACTATTCAAAATCTGTACCTATCAAAATATCTTGCACAATGAAAGTGATGTCAGCTGGTTCCAGTCATCAGTGGGTGATAGTTTGGGTAATTCGTAAATTACTTTTTATTTTATTTGTGCAAATTATTTACCTCAAAAAGGTTCACAGTAGTACCTTAAGGGAACATATTACTGTTTTTGAACATACATATGTCACAGTGCAATAGGGATGAGACCAGAGGCAGAGGTAATGTGCAAAACCAAACAAGAGTTTTATTGACAAGGTTGTAGAAATGGAGTGCAAGAATAAGTTGAGCAATAAGCTTATCTGAAAGTCCCATATGGGGAAAACAACAAAGAAGAATAGAAGAAACAAAGAGAGGTCTGGAGCTAGCATAGGGGTTTTGAATGGTAGACCAGACAGAGATAGAGTGAGAGTCTATATATATATATATATATATATATATAGGGCGGGGCTGATTGGAAACAGGTGTGGAGGATTAGAACTCAGGTGACTGAGAGCGGGTGGGCGGTGCTACTGGTGACATGGAAGGTGGAGGTGGTTGTGGTGAATGCCTGACATTACCCCCTCCTCCAGGGGCGGCTTCCAACGCCCTAACATGACGCAGAGGATGGCCGCGACTGCGAGGGGCAGGGCGATCTGGGTTTCTGCGATGGAACTCCAGCAGAAGGGTAGGATCGAGTACGTCCTCTCGGGCAATCCACAATCGTTCTTCAGGTCCATACTCCTCCCAGTCGATGAGATATTCCAGGTGGCCCCCTCGGCGCCGTGAATCCAGGATCTCATGGACAGTATAGATGGATGGTTGGTCCAGAACTTCGGGAGGAGGAGGTTCAGCTTCAGCTCCGGTGGTGTCTGTGGCAGAGGGAGAAAACGGCTTAAGAAGTGACACATGGAAAGTTGGGTGAATGCGGTACCTGGGTGGGAGCTGAAGCTGATACGTCACATCGTTGATCTGCTTCAGGATTCTGAATGGATCAATATAGCGGGGACTCAGCTTGCGGCAGGGCAGCAGTAGACGCAGGTCGCGGGTAGAGAGCCAGACATGATCCCCAGGTTGGTATAAGGGAGCCTCCCTTCTTCTGGTGTTGACGAATCTCTTGTAACGACGGACTGCCCGTTGGAGATGATGATGTGCTGAGTCCCACACTCTCCTGCTTGCTCGGAACCAGTGGTCAACAGCTGGAACATTCAAGGGCTCCTCCGTCCAGGGAAACAGCGGAGGCTGATAACCAATTACGCACTGGAAGGGTGTAAGCCGGTAGAATCTTGGTGGATGGACTTTTGTGCGTACTCGGCCCACGGGAGGAACCTGCTTCAGCAGTGTTGATCTTCGTAGCAGTATGACCGGAGATAACGGCCAGGCTCGTGGATCTTCCTCTCAGTCTGGCCGTTTGTCTGTGGATGGTAACCAGAAGAGAGATTAACAGAGATACCCAGTAATTTGAAGAATGCCTTCCAGACATGGGAGATGAATTGAGGACCCCGGTCCGACACAATCTCCTCCGGGAGACCAAAATGACGGAATACCTGTTGGAACAGTTGTTCAGCAGTTTCTAGAGCTGTAGATAATCCCTTTAATGGAATAAGCTTGCATGATTTGGAGAATCTGTCCACTGTCACCATAATACATGTGTTATCTTCAGAGTTCGGGAGATCGGTGACACCCCGATGTGGGACCAGGGCCTCTGTGGTATGGGAAGTGAAACCAGTTTTCCTGCAGGTAAATGGCGAGGAGAGTTAGACATGGCACAGACTGAGCAGCTCTGGACGTACCTGGTGATATCATGGTGCATACTGGGCCACCAGTACCGAGCTTGAAGGAGCGAGAGGGTCCGTCTGCTGCCTGGATGTCCAGAGCCCGGAGATTCGTAGGCTGTGCCCAGAAGGGTTTGACACTGGGAGCGAGGCACGTAGATTCTGGGCATTCCGGCGGAGCACACTCCTGGAGGGTGGCGTTACAGATGTTTTCGTCTAAGTCCAAATGATGGGACTAACGATCATGTCAGGTGGTATGATGGGTTCTGGTTCCATAGGTGAATCAATGGAGAACTGGCGGGAGAGGGCATCAGCTTTTACATTCTTGGAACCCGGACGGTATGAGATCATGAAGTTGATTCTGGTCAGAAAGAGGGCTCATCAGGCCTGCCTGGGGTTCAAGCGCTTAGCTTTTCACAGATATTGGAGGTTCTTATGATCCATGATGATGGTGAACTGATGTGTTGCCCCCTCCAGCCAATGACACCATTCCTCCAGGGCTAACTTGATGGCCAGCAGTTCACGATTTCCCACGTTGTAATTCTGCTCCGCCGGAGACAGCTTACGAGAGAAAAAGGCACAGGGATGGAGGAGAGGAGGCTCACCGACCACTTGAGAGAGCACCACTCCAACTCCGGTGGTGGAAGTGTCGACTTCGACCTCGAGCATAAAGGGAAGTTCAGGATCCGGGTAATGTAGTAAAGGAGCGGTGCTAAAGATGGTCTTGAGTTGTTGGAAAGCTTCGTGGGCAGTGGGGTTCCAAATGAGAGGTTTAGGTTTACCCCTCAGGAGGGAGGTCAGTGGAGCAGTTACTGAGCTATAGTTCTGGATTAAAAACGGCGATAGAATTTAGAGAAACCCAGGAAACATCGTAGTTCCTTCATATTGCTGGGCATGGGCCACTCCCGTATGGCATTGACTTTCCCCTGGTCCATTTGTATGCCCTCGGCACTGATGACATAGCCGAAGAACTGGACCGAAGGCTGATGAAATTCACATTTTTCCAACCTGAGGTATAGACTGTGTTCTCGAAGTTTCTGGAGGACCTGCTGGACGTGCTGGCGATGATTGGCCTGGTTCCAGGAGTAAATTAAGATCATCAGGTCATCAATGTAGACCATAACGAAACGATGGAGAAACTCCCGGAACACCTCATTCATAAATGTTTGGAAGACGGAGGGACTGATGGAGAGACTGTACGGCATAGGCTAGTAACTGGGAAACTCTGGTGGTTTGTTGCAGAAAGGATTCCAATCCAATGGAGTCATCATACAGCGCCACGGCTGCGTGAATCTCTGGGTTGAGTCCTTGGCGGTAAGCACTCAGTAGCGCTACCTCATTCCAACCACTAGCTGCCGCCAGCGTGCGGAAGTGAATGGTGCATTCGTTGACCGAAGGAGTGCCTTGACGTAGACGGAACTGCTGATTGGAAGTGGTGAGCGTGCTAATAGCTGTGCTAAAAATCTCTGAGAAATGGCTAGTAAACTGTTCAAAGGAGTTGATTATATTGTTATTTGAATTCCAGATAGCTTTTGCCCATTGCAGGGCCTTACCAGTGAGGAAGGAAATGAGGAAAGCAACCTTCGCACTTTTGGAGGGAAATTGTTGTGGTTGCATCTGGATGTAAAGATCGACTTGAAGTAAAAAAATGCTACACTCAGCCGCGTCTCCAGCAAATGTTGCAGGCATGGCCATGGGACTTCCTGAAGCAGACGGTGGGGTTGGTGCTGGTCGTAACGAAGCCTTGAGGGCATTCACCAACTCCGTGAAGGGATCGGATGCAGCAGGTGCTTCGGTGCTCATGTTCGGTGTAGGTCTGGTCTTCTGTCACGATGCAATAGGGATGAGACCAGAGGCAGAGGTAAGGTGCAAAACCAAGAGTTTTATTGACAAGGTTGTAGAAATGGAGTGCAAGAATAAGTTGAGCAATGATAAGCTTATCTGAAAGTCCTTGTATGTGTTGAGCGGTGGTAGCGAGTCCGTATGGGGAAAACCACAAAGAGTACAGGTAATTCACAGGAGAGTCCAATAGAAGAAACAAAGAGAGGTCTGGAGCCAGGGGCGTCGCTAGGGCTAATCATTCGGGGCTGGAGATTTTTCTCTAGCCCTGAATGTTTTTACGGGTTGGTATCGCCCTATGGTTTCCAAGGAATTCATGGAATTTGTCAAACTTTGAATGAATTAATCAAAAGCCGGGCATTACACTTCAATCCAATCGCGATATGGACTAGTATCTGTAAATATTCAGCCCCAAAATACCATTTAAATATGAATCTTGCATGTTCTGCGTGTCTCTTTATGAATGAATGGTGCAGACCTATGCACGGTTTCCTTTACTACACACACGTGACGCTCGCGGTGATTTTAGCGCCTGCTATAAAAAAAAATGCATGAACATCTCCAGAACTACTCTGAGAGTACTTCATGAGCATTTCACTGTTTCATTTGAGTAAAACCAGGGTCATATACACACAGAAATTTAAAGGTATTCACGGCAATCCGTCAAAATAAAAGTTCGGTTAAGCTTGTAGACATTGTGCCAGAAATATATTACTATCATTCAGTAGAATGTACGAACTGTAGTACTACTTTTGAAAAATTAATAAAACTATGTTACACAATATTTCTTCCATCTTTTAAATTTTAATAGTACATCCTCTTTGTCAAAAATAAAATTTAATTTTCATTAATTAAAAGATAAATTCATATTTTATGCCTTTATTTCATAACCTGAAAAGTTTAAATACACAACACAGAATTTCATAAGGCTGTTGTAGAAATAAATAAAAGTTGTTTTATGCATTCAAATAAATAGACATGCCAAAACAAATTTGGTAACAATTTCAAAGGGCCCTAAACATAACTTCCCTAGAGGGATCCAGGTTTACCCACCTGTGTCTAACAAAATTTTACGTAAGTATGACTAGCCCCTGATGTTTTGGCACCAGCCCCGGATGTCTTCAAATCCTAGAAATGCCTCTGTCTGGAGCTAGCATAGGGGTTGTGAATGGTAGACCAGACAGAGATGGACTAAGAGTGAGAGTCTTACATAGGGCGGGGCTGATTGGAAACAGGTGTGGAGGATTAGAACTCAGGTGACTGAGAGCAGGTGGGCGGTGCTACTAGTGATGTGGAAGGTGGAGGTGGCTGTGGTGAATGCCTGACAACATAACGTACAAAGTTGTTATTTTAAAAGATACTGCTAAAAAAATAAGTTGTACAAAACAGGATGTGTATGTGTCCAATCTTGCAATGAAGTTGCATACTGAGTTGTGACTTGATGCAGCAATTACAAATGTGAATAAAGGGAGAGGAGATCATGTGATCTGTCTCTACTCAATTACTATAAAGGTGCGTTTGACTTTGGGCTGTGGCCAGATTTAACTTATAGATTTGCTGCTTGCGGTCAGAGGAGGATGTTGAAAACAAAGATGTGAAGATGCACACTTTCTGCTTCCTGTTGTGACATTGGAGCAACAGAAGCACGATTCAATCAATGCAGTATGTACTTTAATACAGTAGAATACTTTAATACAGTATTAATACCTGTATGTATAAGAATAAAGTTCAACAATAACTATAATATTTAAATACCAGTGGTTATGTGTGTGTGTGTGTGTGTGTGTGTGTGTGTATGTAAGTGTGAAACCAGAAAACTTGTCATTTGTTATTTCAGTACCAATAAAGAAAAGTCACAACAGCAAAGAACGTACGTTGATTCTCATTCATATTTGATATCATGCGTTATGCATTTGTATCATTTGTATACAACCTTTTTTCCCACCAGAATGTTCATTTTTAGTGACATTTGATGTCTACACGGAATGATATGGAATGGCATCTTAGTGGTATGTGCTCATAACTGTTACTAGGACAACCAAAAGTATGCCTAACTGTGACAGCGACTGTTTACATGCTGATGGTATGAACAGAGTCTGAGAGATGAATGAAGCTATTAGGTGGACACGGTGAAGCATGTTGGAACACTAATGATCAATCTCCACTTTTTGTGGATAAAGAGCAGTGTGGTTTGACATTCGGTATGCACATGGCTCAGCACAGCTTTGGTCATATGTATTTATTTCTCTGTTGCCATGGATCTGATAGAAGATAAAGAACCTCAGGGGGCAAACTGTGTCTGCAGTCCATGGCCATTTCTTCTGTCTGCATTCAGTTTTTATATTGTTACCCATTATACCTTTCCTGACCTGGTTAAGAAGAGATCAGAGCTTTTCCTCGGATGTGCTCATAATCGGAGTCATCAGACCACATGATACAGGTTGTCTCGGCCCAGTTGGCCCAGCAGTCATCTATGTAGAGTGTAAATATCACAGGAGCGACTAAGGAGAGCCAGGTAAAATTGGTTTTATTATAAATGGATTTACAAAAAAAAAAAAAAAACACTTAAAATGGCATAAAAATAAATAAATAAATAAAAATAGTGGCTACTGGTTTTTAAATGGTCATTATTTTTGCTATAGTTACACAGAAACTACACACATTGCCTTTAAGGCCTCAGAATGCAATGATTGTTTACCAATTATTGTTTTCATTACAAAATCAAAATGCTGAGAAGAAACTGAGAAAATATAACATACCATGCTGGGCTTAAATGCACTGAGAAACGTAGGGGGGGAAATGACATTTCAATTTGCTGTGAACTGATTGCAGTTTACAAATACAAAATGCTAAAACGATTGTAAACCCTGTTGATGTTCAACACATTCTTGACAGAGCGGATGTTTTTTTATGCTGATGTTTTTGTGCACAGATATTACATTTAGAATTGTCTTCTCTTTAAATTATTTGTCCTGCTGTGTCTCGTGCAATGCAGCACAAATGATACCAAAATAACTGCTGCAATCTGCACTATAGATCATTGTGGAAATGATTATATTTTTACTGGAAAGCAAATAAACAAACAAACAAACAAACTAGCAAATATATATATATATATATATATATATATATTGTTTTCAAGTTACTGTTACTCTTATGTTACTTATCTCAGAAATAAGTAAATCAACAAGAATAATCTGTTATTGCTGTGATTGAAAGAAAATGGAAGAAAAAAAAAGTTCCCCATGGACTACTGCAATAAGTGTTTGTCTGTAGTTTGAAACAATAAACTGAGGAAACAAACACCTGAACATAGCACTTCCTTCTTCCACACACAGCTCTCAGAAAAAAAAGACAAATAGATAAGCTTTACATTTCTTAAAATAATTTCTGAACATTCAGATTGTTCCTATGTCTTTATTTACCTACAGTTGAGATCAAAAGTTTACCTCCCCTCTTTCAGAATCTGATGAAAAATGTCAATTATTTTACCAAAATTAGAGGGATCATACAAAATGCATGTTATTGTTTATTTAGTAGTGACCTGAATAAGATATTTCACATAAAATATATTTACATATAGTCCACAAGAAAAAAATAATAGTTGAGTTTATAAAAATGACCCCATTCAAAAGTTTACATCCCCTTCATTCTTAATACTGTGTTCTTACGTGAATGATCCACAGCTGTGTTTTTTAATGCATTGTGTTTCCTTCTGGAGCATCAGTGAGCATTTGAACCTTCTGCAATAGTTGCATATAAGCCCCTTAGTTGTCCTCAGTGTGAAAAGATGGATCTCAAAATCATACAGCTATTGCTGGAAAAGGTTCAAATACACAAAATTTTGGAAAAACAAATCATTTTTGTTTGGAAAAACAAAGTCATTTTTATAAGTTCAACCATTATTTTCTCTTGTGGACTATATGTAAACACCGTTTATGTGAAATATCTTATTCAGGTCACTATTAAATAAAAAATAACACGCATTTTGTATGATCCCTCTTATTTTGGTAAAATAATTAATATTTTACAGATTCTGAAAGGGGAATGTAAACTTTTCACCTCAACTGTATATCTCATGGTTTCCTAATAAAATGTATAAAAGTTATAAATGTGAAATACATTGCTAATGTCATAAAATAACAGTTCTTAAAGCATGGCATGTTTTAATGCAGTGTTAAATAACAGTTTGTTTGTTTGTTTTCCTATATAGTATTGATATGGCAACTACACAAAGTTTCGTCATGCTAGCATGGGTGGAACCTTTTAAATAATGTGTAGCCTATTAAAACTAGCTCCATGTTAGGTTGCCTCATATTTTCCCCTATTTGTATATGCTGTTCAATGGTAAACAAATAAATGTGATCTAACTACTATCTTACCTACCTGATCTCATGACGAAAACATAACTGTGGGAACTTTCTCGCAAGATGTGAAATACGTACCAATAAGTACATATGACTGCAGTTTCCACCAAAAATGAACACTAGAGGCGGTAAAACAGTGAGCACTTGTAATCGTTTTCATATGCATTTATGATTACAGCTCCATGTTTCACTTTTCGGATGTGGAATCCTAGGGTACGAATCCCATGAAAAAAGTGACTCACGATGAAGGAGCTGAAAGATGAGAGACTGAAAAACAAGCTAAAATGGCATTCAGTATTGTGTTTTTACGTCCCATTCACTTTTTTTCATACTATCGGGTAGGTTTAGGTGTAGTGCAGATGGTACGTTATTTCAGCCTGGTCTCATTGTTTATACGTAGGTTTACACGTAACATTTGGAGGCACAGAATGTACATTTTTGTATTTTTTATTGATGCTAAAACGTACAATTTAGACGTATTTCAACATTTAAAACGTACAAATCGCTACGTAATTTTAGCTAAAAAATGTAAAATATTTACATATTTTTTATTTCATTCGTATCAATGCCTTTTTGTCATTTTATTAATCGATTTAGATTTTTAGCCCTCTTAACCAACCCTCAAACCTAAACCTACCTATTCTATAGCAAATATGCATTTTTATCATTTTATTAATAAGCGATTTAGATTTTTAGCCCCCTTAACCTACCCCCAAACCTAAACCTACCCATTTTATAGCGAATATAAAAAGATATAAAACGTAACTGACCAAAATATGCAGGGAAATTACCATTTTAGTAACAATACAGCATTAAAATATTTTTATAGTCACTAATCCCACTCTCTAAACCTAACGCTAATCATAACTCTCTCTGTACAAAAACATGGCAGACAGAAAAGTGCAATCACATTCATTTATTTACTGCAAAAACATACAGCAGTACCAAAAGTAATCCAAATGAAGATGCGTTGCAGCCGCAAGCCTCTCTGGCGGAATACAGTAGGTTTGTTTGAGGTGCAGAGCAAAATTTAAATAGTTAATCGGTGAAAATATAATCCAAATTATTATCCTGATCCACTCCGTGAAGAAGGCGCCCGCGCATCTTTCAAACAGTTCCCACCAGAAACACGGCATGTCGCAATCTGTGACGAATGCAGGCAAGAGCCAATGAGCGTTCGATTTTCCTGCCGTAAAACCTGTCGTTTCTTGATGCGGCAGTATTTGAATTTGTAAAATGCACTTCAGCGTGGGTTTATTTGCTGTTGCTACTGGACTCACTGCTCGGATAGAGATGAAGATCGCCGGATAAAGTCTTGATTTTGGGTCTGTTCCTCGCAATCGTATGGATTCTGAAGATCTGGATTATAGCGCACAAATAAAATTGTTTCATTTTGTAATTATGCTGCGTGTTCGGTGTATTTTATGGTTCTATTTTTAGTCACAGCATGTCGGAGAAAACGTCTCGGTTACGTATGGTAACCCTTGTTCCCTGATGGAGGGAACGGAGACGTTGTGTCGAGTAGTGTACGACACTAGGGGTCGCTCTTGGGAGCCCAAACACCTCTGACAGTTTTGAAAAAGGCCAATGAAATTGGGTGTGCAGAATTTGCATAGCTGGCCACGCCCCGGGGGGTATAATGTGAAAACATTAGATATGGGACCTGAGGTGGGTCTCACGCTAGGGGAGACAACCAAACTCAGACCCTAGAGACAAACCTGTCTTCAGGGGAAACACCGCACCACAGAGAGTTATAGGTGGAAATACACATATGGGGCCACATAAGGAGCCACTGCATATGGGGCACAAATCCAACCAAGAGTTAGAAAAGTAACCATACCTTGTGTTGAGATTTCGCAGCGAGTTCTTCCGCTGAACTCTGCCACGTCTAGAAGTGCCAAGTGATGGAGAAGGTGTTCAGGGTTCACGTCAGGAAACCTACTGAAACTTAGAAGCGTAATCACCATTTAGGGGAAGCGCTTAAGCAAGCTCTACACCCAACCAGAGTGCTGCGCCAAGAGCTTGCGATTAAAACTCTAGCTGACACTGGTTCCATGCGCAAATTGGCAAGTGTATAGGTGTAGCCCAACCTGCAGCTTTGAAGATGTCTGTTAACGAGGCTGCATTGCAAGAGCCGCCAAGGCAGCGATGCCCCTGGTCGAGTGGGTTCTCACTCCCCGTGAGCAAGGCAAGCCTCTGGCCTGGTAGGCCGTACGGACCGCATCCACAAGCCAGTGGGAGATCCTTTGTTTGGAGACAGCCTTCCCCTTCCGCCGTCCTCCATAACAGACAAAGAGCTGACCGGAACGTCTGAAGTGCTGAGAACGTTCCAGGTAATGCATGGGACACAGACCGGGCATGATAGGGTCAGGTTGGGGTCATCTTCCTGGTAAGGAATTGCTTGCAGGGTCACCACCTGCTCTGAGGGAGTGGTGGTTACCATGGGCACGTATCCAGGCCGGGTTCCCAGGACAACGTGAGAGTTCACCGGCCCGAATCCCAGGCACGAACGTTGACGGAAAGGGCTTGAAGATTTCCCGCTCTTAATAGGGGTGAGCGCCACCGGGGAGGCCGTCTCCAGGGAGAGGGCACCGAATCAGCCGACTGAGGGCTCAACGGATCTTACTGTAGGCCCGAGGACCACAGACAGAACAAGAGGGGATGTGGTGCTACCAGGGAGGGTTTGCCTTCCGGGCACCTCTTAACAAATCGTGCCCCACCAATCTGCCTTCTACCAAGTCATGGTGGCTGTACACGGACCTTGATTGTAGAAGCCGAAAGGTGCCTATCCAGGCCTCCTTGGAGGAAGAATAGCACAGATTTGATGCCGCAACTCCGTGGGTTCTACCCTTAGGAAGAACGTCTGCGCCATTCCCAGGACATGCCACCGTCTGGCTCAGTCGTGTATAGGGTGCCTCCCATTGTGGGTGGAAGGTTTCTGGAGGCTTCCTGGTCGCGTTCAGGCACCATAGAAGGAAGTTCCAGAAATCTGGGCGCGGGTGCCAGATTGTGCCCCTCCCTCGAGGAAGGAGGTTCCTTCTCAGGGGGGTGTGTCAGGAAGGCAACGATGGTAGGAGTGCGAGCTCTGAGAACCAAGTTCCGTTGGGCCAACAGAGCTACCAAGAGAATCTGTTTCGAAACCTTCCCGACACTGCACCGTGTCTGTGCAATAAGGCTCACTGAGGAATAAGCCGTACGGTCCACTGAGTGTCAACTGAGGGAGTCCTTGGTCAGACCGTATTACCTACTGCAATGAGTGGATTCCGGTAAGGCAACAGATCTACTTGTGCCTGGCCGAATTGACTCCAAAACAGCTGGACCGTCTGAGGGTGGAGCCTCCACTCACCTCGGGGCGAACCTGTCACCCGGAAAGTGAGTGGCGCACAGAAGCCTGAGTCTGTGCTGGCTCCAGGGCAAGAGATGGCGGGTGAGTTGTGATATGTGAAAGTAGCGCACACCATCCTGGTGGTCGGTGTATGCCACAGTCGCTGTGTTGTCAGCGCCGACCCATACATGCTTGTCGTGACAGAGGCCGAAACCCCTTCAGGGCCCAAGCATTGTCAACAACTCCAGGCAATTGAATGCCCAAGCAGCCGAAGGCCTAACCGAACCCCAAGGCTGCATACCCGTTGCATATGGCACCCCAGCTTGACTTGGAAGCAACTGTAGAGACACAGTGCGTCTAGACACTTGTCCCAGGGGCAACCTGCCCGCAGAACTAACGTGTCCCCAAGGGCTGAAGTTTGCAACACAAAGTGTGATGTACACACAATGTGAGCCTGGTGCCACGCCCATCTTGGGACTCGTGCTAACGCTGCATCAGCGTGAGCATAACTCAACACTGAACACAACGGTCGTGTCGATCGTTTGGGAAGGTAAGCTGCAACCAGGATGGCACGGAGGGAAAGATATGTTCACCAACACACAATCCCACCGCGCTAGCTCTTTCAGAGAAATCACTCCTTTAAAAGGAAGATTGCTCTTCAAGATCGCCGTCGACGCACGCAGGGGAACTCTCACAACACTTATCTGTGTATGAGAAGGGAGAGACCGCTGCCTGTGCTGCAGATCCAACGACGAAAGAGGTGAATGTTGCTGCTTCTCACGCAGAGACGCTGCATTCGGCTCGGAAAAACAGAACGAGTGAGCAGATGCACATGCTGGCCTATTTATACCCTGATGTCCGGGGCGTGGCCAGCTATGCAAATTCTGCACACCCAATTTCACTGGCCTTTTTCAAAACTGTCAGAGGTGTTTGGGCTCCCAAGAGCGACCCCTAGTGTCGTACACTACTCGACACAACTCGGAGTGTACGACAGATAGGGAACGTCTTTTGTGTCCCACCACAGCAAACTAAGTAAATATTACATGGATGGTTAAACGATTGCTATTCTGCCCTCATAGAACGAGACTGTGCTTCATTAGACAGATAGAAAACATTTAGAATAAAGTTCCAAGGCGTACTTTTCTTGGTATTTATCCTTTACTGTAAAACTGAAAATATAGATAATACAATATGTAAATAAACATTACTAGAAAACATAACTGCAGTAATGCTGTTTGATGACTGTTTGCTCTTATTTACAATGATTCTCTTCAATAACAGCGTTCGTTACAACATCAAAGTCAAAACGTTTGTTATATTCAAACATCCATAATAACTTGATTACATCGTAAACTACTCACAGTCAAATGTTTTCCAGGACTAAACTGTTAAAAGATCGCATTTCTGAGCTGTACTGCGCCATCATTCCTTCTCTTTCGTTTGTAAACATCCGCGCATCCAGGCTGTGAGATCGCGATTTCAAAATAAAAGTCACATGGGGGAATAATTAGCAATATATTAAAATTAAATAATAAAATAATACACAAAAATACAATTTCAGTTTCTAAGGGCAGCATAATTGCAGAAATGTTATTTATTTTAAGGGTTTAAAGTGTAGTCTTGTTTAACATTATGTGTACCTATCCTTGGAAACGAACTGGCAGCAGAAATCACACAGAACAGAATGAAATGTTATAATTTCATATTGAATAAACTTAACTATTTAAAAGTGAAACTGAAAACATAAGGCCATTGGTATGGCAACTAAAAACAATAATGAAATTAATGCAGCGAATTTAATATTCATAAGGATTCTTAGGTGTCCTCAATACGTCAGTTTTGTACGTTTAATGCTAAAAATACGTAAGTATTTGTACGTTTAGATGCTGAAAATACGTAAGTATTGTATGTTTTACTGCCTGTAAAAACGTAAGTAAATATACGTTTTGTGGAACCACATTTTACGTAAAATGCATACGAATTATCATGATCTCACGCTGGTTATTTTAAAACGTCACGGAACATTACAGCTATAACGGACTTTTCAAGTCAGAACTGTGGTGACACTCTTTCAGCGACACTCTGCAGGAAATTATTTTTACGTATTTCGTCTTGCAAAAAAGTTCCCACAGGTATGTTTTCGTCATGAGATCAGGTTGTATCTAAGCAGAGTTTTTTTTCCCCACAGCACATTTTTAGCATGGTATATATTTGCATATATATTTTATCAGTATGTTTCCTTGCAGTTGAACCCAGGGGAATGAAACCTTGGTGTTGCTAGCTTCATGCTCAACCACTGAATTACAGGCATCAGCCAAACCTTATGACTTCACAGTGATATGATGCAGCTGATCAGACAAGCTATTTCAGGATTTCAGTGAGTGTCAGATATTCAAATAACCCTGCCAAAACCTTGACTGCTTTCTCAGTGCTAGCTACTGTTTTTGTAAAATGACATTTCAAGTGGTCTTTTAAATAAACTTAAGTTTATCAGGAATGAGTCTGATTGCAAAGCCATCTATAATCTTCCAAACCTCAAAGAAAAAAAAAAAAAAAATATATATATATATATATATATATATATATATATATATATATATGATCACTGCCAAACTTTTCCTGATCATAGGCCTTCCTCCTCAGTATGTGCAGAAAAGTATAAAATCATTTCGTTTTAAAAGTTATAGCATGTGGCATAGTAATTGGTGCACTAAGACATGTGGGAGGGCAAGCTGTCATCAAACTAAAATAACTGAATTTTATTATAATTATTATTATTTTTTAATCTGTGATAAATTATACATATCTGAGTCATCTGAAAAGTTTCTTGTTTAAAGCCACATTCAGACACAGCTAGTTTTGTCAGATTGCATAGCTACTTTTAAATGACTGTCAGTGAAGAGCCATGCTTACATTGGTGTAGTTAAAGCATTTCCATCATAGGCTAATTAGTGGAGTTAAACGTTGATTTTGTAAGAAAAACGTGACTATGCATACATTTTAGCAAAAGTCACCTCAAATGCCATTAGAAAAATAATACAATCAAATAATGATTTATGTAGGTATGTATTCATTATTCTTTATTAATATCTTTTTTTCTTGTTAATCTTATAACAGGGGTTCAACAAAGTTAGGTTTTACACAAAATCAACTTGTAAGGATACAAACTCGAAGTTGTGGATTTACCCAAGCTCATTGTTTTTTCTTCCCTTTCAAATGACCAATTTAAAAGACTGATGTTGGCTGATTGGATATATTCAGACATGTTAAAAAGACATCTAGGTTTTCAATGTAAAATGTTCCTGAAGGCCATCCCTAATTGAAAAGACTTGAATCATTGCTAACTTAAATGTGCAAAACAGAGCTAAATGACTGCATGTCACTATTCATGAGACACAGGCTTGTTGGTTAAACCAACATGTTGAACCATCCAAGTGCTTGCATTAAATACTGAACTTTACAGAAATACAAATAATTCAGATGTCCATTTATTCCCCTTTATTGCCATTCATTTTTGATGTATCGGTACATTTTGTTAAACATCCTGGTGAATGTCTCCAGTCTTCGGTCTTTGCAGTAGCTATGTTTGCCCTGACGCACTGCAGGGATTTCTGCAGGGAGAAATTTTGATCCTATTTCTCAGCAGGCCCACGGAGAGTTGTCTAAGAGAAGTGTCTGATATGGTAAATAGGCACAGAATTACATAAATAATTTAAGGGGGTGTTCATTAATAAAACCTACTTTACAAGTCTCTTTTAAGCAGAGAGATACATGCTTTTGAGAAAGTGCTGACAGTTTTGACCAGAGACAGACAAGGTCAGGACAGGGTCACTTGCCGCTGTGACACAGATGAGTATCTGTTTGACCCCTCAACAGATTAATCATAACAGAAAGGACTGCAACGCACCTCGCTTGTGAATTTTACTTTCATACGCAATCAAAAACCCTCACTTGCGGCAGTGCTGTTCGGCATCTTTTTCTCACAAGGTCTTTGTAACCTCTATTCATTCATCTCTGATGAAAGCCTACATTACAAGGACTCAGCATCAGTAATACAGGCCATTCTTTGTCAAGCTAACAGCTATAATGGAGGCGCATTTACACATAATGGATATATCAGATAATAAATGTCAAAAAAAGGACTTCAGGACCAAAATATCAGGATCAATGATCTCATATCGAGATCCGAAGAATTGTCATAAGATGACATTAAAATTGCAAGACGTAAATGTGCGTGTTAGTATGAAAGGAAGTGAGGCTCCTAAGTACATCAAAGCAAAGGAGACCTTTCAGTCTAATTAGTTTGTCCTTTATAAAAGGATTAAGGGCTCAGATTGTTATATATTCATCAGATAGCTTAGGAAAGCTAATGGATGAATCAATGCTTTCTGCAACTGGTGGATGCTGTTGTCGGGATTATTAACATAATAGTTCATTTCTGCCAATAACTACTCATCGTCTTCCTTAAAATTTGCTACTTGGAAAGTAGAAAGTACATGTACATTACAGATAAACAGCAGGTAACACGTTGCATCAGTATCAGTCAAAGTTTCATGACACATATTCCTAGAAGGGTGAAAGCTGTTGTGTCTGAGCCAGCTGTCGATATAAATGGTTATGACATCAGTGCACCCTCTGGGTAAATCGCAAATCCCTGCATAATACAAAACCATATAGGCTAGTGAATTAGTTAACGCAAAAGAAAGCAACAGTACAGACTGTGCAGAATACTCTTGAAATGAGAGTCTGAGGTAACAGCAAGCCTGCCAGTCGATATCATTAAGTGTTTTCCAATACAATAATGTGCCTATGTAGCTTCAAGCAGAGCTGTTAGCACCATAATTTCCTTTCATTGCTCAAGATCCTCAGAAAACAGAAAGATTCATTTTTGTAGTCAGGAAATATTCAAGCCAGAAATCATAGATAGATAACACTGTAGAGGCAGTTGTATATTTTGACAGTGGATAGAGAGTGGTTAGTGATTATAATATCCTTAATAATAATTACAATTACAAACATGCCTTCTTTCCTAATGATTCAATTACAGCCATCTCCAAATTTTGGTAGCATTTTACACAGGAGGAATATGCTGGATCATGATTTTTTTAATGACATTTTGAGCTATTTTCAAATAAAACGGCCAACACAATTATCTTGCTATAGCAATTTTCAGCTAACATTTTATACTATTTTGTATTTTACACATCTTGCATATTTTATCATGTCCTCACTGCAAAGTAAGCAACTTCCACAAAAAAATATAAACCATGAAATGATAAAAACCTCAAAATGTTTTTAAATTATGTTATGGACTAGGCTAAACTGCATTTAATCATACTTAATTATAATATTAATTATGTGAAACTATAGTTCTTCATAGTTTTTTTTTTTTTTTTAAGTTTTTAGTTTTAACATTTTTTAAATGTTATCCTGCATGTCACACTCTTAAAGTTCCACCCAGGCTATGTTATGGAGAATGTTTGTCCGATCAAAAAAGTCAAAAAAATTCAAAAAAATATATATATATATATATGTCACGCTGGCGTTGTGTGCGGGAATGACAAGGTTTAACGAGGAGGTCCAATGCATACGTCTTTATTAAATAATCCAAAATAGATGCAGGCACGGACAGGAAACAGCAGGGAAAAGCAACCACAACGTAAACAAAAGGATATGACAATACAATCACCGACAAACTTGAACATGACTCAACCAAACTTAAATACACATAACAAACCAATCAGGGGAATACAACGAGACAATGACATATTAACAAGACACGGAAACGGAAGGACCAAATATGGGCAACATGAGGAAAACACAGACAACAACAGCCCAAAGGGTCTGACACTACCCCCCCCTCCAAAAAGGCGCGACCCGCGCCGTAACAGATACACTGGGGTGGGAGGGTGGGCACCCTGGAGGCTTGTGCAGGGCAGACACATGAAGGAGAGGGGTTATGCCTCCAGGGCGGATCCGGGAGCTCAAGGAGCCATGGCGGGTCAGGGAGTTCAGGAAGCCATGGCCGATTATCAGGTCCATCCGGCCATGGCTGATCGAGGGGGTAGCCCCCCCCCCCAAAAAAATTTTTCTTGGGGGAACTTAGGGCATAGTAAAGCTTAGTAGGCATCAGCACAGGAGGGCGCTCGGGCGGCGCTGCCTCAGGAGGGCGCGCTGACTCTGGAGGGCACGCTGACTCAGGAGGGCGCGCTGACTCAGGAGGGCACGCTGACTCAGGAGGGCACGCAGGGCGGAGCTGGAGGCCGTGTCAAGAACTGGGACCTGGGGAAAGCAGGGATAGAGGAGGCAAATAAAATTGAGAGAGAAGCAGAGAGTTCATTGGTTAACACCGCCACCATGGGAGGTTCCACAGCCGGAGCTGACACCTCTGGAGGCATTGGCGCGGCTTCTCCGGCAGAAGAGGCCTCTGGAGCAGACTTAAGACCAGACGGGACCTCTGGGCGGTCAGACGAGACGTAACTTGGCTCGGGGCGGACAGATGAGACGTGACTTGGCTCTGAGCGAACAGACGAGACGTGACTTGACCCATGAAGATCAGTTGTGGCTTGACTAGGCTCATGGAGATCAGCTGAGACTTGACTTGGTTCGTGGAGACCGGCTAAGGTTTGACTTGGCTCATGAAGTTTAGTAATGACTTGATTAGACTCATGGAGATCAGAAGTAACTAGATCTGACACGTGAAGACCAGCAGAGACTTGACTAGACTCAGGAATGACAGCTTTGACCTTGCTTGCCTCAGGAACCACGGTTTTGACCTTGCTTGACTCAGGAACAACAGCTGTAGCTTGACTTGACACTGGAACAGCAGCTGTAGCTTGACTTGACACTGAAACAGCAGCTGTAGCTTGACTTGACTCAGGAACCGTAGCTGCAACTTGACTTGACTCGGGAAATGCGGCTGCAACTTGACTTGACTCAGGAGACGAGCTGCAACCTGACTTGAAAGTGCAACTTGACTGAGAAGATGCAGACCTGCCTTGGACTCAGTAGACGGGCTGTAACATGACTTTGACTCCAGAGGACGCAGCTGCAACTTGACTTGACTCGTGAAACGCAGCCGTCACTTGCCTTGACTCAGTAGACGCGGCTGCAACATGACTACACTCAGGAGACGCAGCTGCAACGTGACTTGACTCAGGAGACACAGCTGCAACTTGACTTGACTCAGGAGACGCAGCTGCAACTTGACTTGGCTCAGGAAACACAGCTGCAACTCGGATTAGCGGCCCGCACCGACACAAGTGGTGGGTCCAGCAAGCTGGCCATCATGATTGGCTTTCACTTCGAAAGGCTGGCTGCGGGCGGCATCCGAGGTATGGCCGTGACAGCGGCTGGAGTTCGAGTGCTGGCCGCGACCGCGGCTGGAGTCCGAGTGCTCGCCGCGGGTTCCGGGCTGACGATAAGAAAGGAGTTATACAGAGTAGGAAGGAGCGAGGGAAGACCGGAGAGAGTGGGCTCATTGGAACAGTATGTGGAGGAGGCTGGCTGGTGGTGAGCTGGAGCGGCCGCGTGTTTTCTAATGGGGGGAAGATGGGAATCTTCCACATCGACATAGTAATTGGAATGACTAAGGGCAAGGACATCATTGATAAAATCTGCAACCGGTTTGCAGCGATCCATTGGAGTTATCGAACAGCACAGATGGTCATCGTTTAGCCCCATTAAAAAACACGTGTTAATCATAGCATCGCTCCAACTCATCAGGTGACAAATGCTCAGAAATTCCTCAACATATTGTTCCAATGGCCTCTCCGCCTGCCGAATCCGCATAATACGCTCCTCAGCCCGGAACATCTTTTTGTTGAGGTCGGTGATTCTGTCACGCTGGCGTTGTGTGCGGGAATGACGAGGTTTAACGAGGAGGTCCAATGCATACGTCTTTATTAAATAATCCAAAATAGATGCAGGCACGGACAGGAAACAGCAGGGAAAAGCAACCACAACGTAAACAAAAGGATATGACAATACAATCACCGACAAACTTGAACATGACTCAACCAAACTTAAATACACATAACAAACCAATCAGGGGAATACAACGAGACAATGACGTATTAATAAGACACGGAAATGGAAGGACCAAATATGGGCAACATGAGGAAAACACAGACAACAACAGCCCAAAGGGTCTGACAATATATATATATATATATATATATATAAAAAGAAAACATATCTTACATAGTTATGAAAGTTATGTTTATTTGTATAAGTTTAGAGAGTTAAACGTTAATCACTCAAAGAGCTACAGTTAATTTAGCTCAAAAATTCCCACCGTTATAGACCCTTATAGAATGTGAAACTAACAGTGGAAATTGGCACTGTTCTAAGGTCTGAGAAAGCGTGTAAAGTGCCCATACATAGTTTAGGTCTATTAAAATTGTTAAGGTTTAATTTCTAATACAATTATTCAACTACTATATACATTTATAAAATATGAATTTTAATAATAAAATATAAATTTGTATTGTGATCATTCAATAAGTTTTGTTACTGTCCCAATTTACCTGAACATGTTAGATAAATTGGAACAGTAGCATTCATCTGAAGTGGGACATCGTATAAAGTAAATGTTACGGATCTGGTCGGTGTGCTGCGGACCGCTCACCACCAGATGTCGCTCTCACCCTATTCTCTCACATGGACTGTTGCACTACACCCCGGACTACATCTCCCAGCGTCCACCGCACTGATTGCGCCATACACCTGTGGCCAATCAGGCGTTCTATAAAAGCCCCGGACCTTCATGTTCTGGTCATGGAGCATTGTAGTTTTCTTTGTATAGTTTTCATTGTATAGTTATCCTGTGTTTCCTAGTTCCTGTGTTTAGCGTTCCTGCCTGGCCATCTTGTCTCGTTCGTCTCGCCGCCTGCCTTTTCGACCCTTGCTTGTTTTCACGGATTTATCTCTCTCGTCTAGCCCCTTAACGGATTATGTTCGCCGCTGTTTGACCCACGCCTGCTTTACGGACTCTCTCTACGTCTGGCCTGTGTCACACCTGTTTGCTACTGTTCTGACCCTGCCTGTTTTCAACCATGTCTTTGTCTCGACCGTTAAATAAAAGCTCGCAAATGGATCCGCTCGCCTCTCGTCTCACTCCTTCTGTAACAGTAAAAGATAATACATTGGTTAATGTGAGAAATTGTTTTGTTTTACAGAAAATATCACAAACTGTAGGCAGAAGATTGGGGGGTGTGGGTGTGGGGGGTGGATCGTGATTTTTTTAATGACATTTTGAGCTATTTTCAAATAAAACGGCCAACGCAATTGTCTTGCAATTTTCAGCTAACATTTTATACTATTTTGTATTTTACACACCTTGCATATTTTATCATGTCCTCACTGCAAAGTAAGCAACTTCCACACAAAAAAATATAAACCATGAAATGATGGACTAGGCTAAACTGCATTTAATCATACTTAATTATAATATTAATTATGTGAAACTATAGTTCTTTATAGTTTTTTTTTAGTTTTAACATTTTTAAATGTTATCCTGCATGTCACACTTTAAAGTTCCACCCAGGCTATGTTATGGAGAATGTTTGTCCGATCAAAAATATATATATATATATATATATACACATATGGACATCACTGTCCATTACTGTTCCTTCTTGTGATGGTTTTTGTGTTTATTTGTTAATCCAAATGAATTCATCTTTATTTTAATCAATAAATAATAATAATAATAATAATAATAATAATAGTACATTTTAAAAAACACATTTCTCATGTCTGTCCGTCCTCTCTAATTTGTAATTATTTGTCTAGCCACCTGACAGAAAATTGTTTTGCCTCTTGTCATCATGATTGATTGTGATAAGAAACCACATTATTTTTTGTGTCCCTCCCCCAAAAGAAATCTGATTTTTTTTTTTTTTTTTTTTGTTTTGAAGCAATATTACATAGGTGCAGTTCCATACATTACAAATGACAAAACATGTAAAACAATGACAGAAAGCTCATCCACTGTTAAACTCTGTTAAACATTATATATATATATATATATATATGCATCGGCCTTGGCGTTCTTGGATCCTGGCCAATATGTGACATTGAAATCGAACCTGGAGAAAAACAGAGACCATCGTGCCTGCCTTGGATTGAGTTGCTTGGCTGTCTTCAGGTATTCAAGATTCTGGTGATCAGTTAAAATGGATGCTTAGCCCCCTCCAGCTAGTGACGCCACTCTTCGAACACCGCCTTCATGGCCAAGAGCTCCCTGTTTCTGACGACATAATTTCCTTCTGCAGGGTTCAGCTTTCGTGAATAGAAGGCGCACGGGAACATCTTGGCTGGGGAACCCTGACGTTGAGACAGTATAACGCCGATTATAACACCGATGTTGGAAGCATCAGTCTTGACTATGAAAGGTAAATTGGGATCAGGATGGTGCAGGATGGAAGCAGTAGTGAAGCATTGTTTAAGCTCCTTGAAAGTCTCTTGAGCTGGGAATGACAAGTGGAGACAATTGGAACCTCTCTTAACCCTCTGGCGTCTGAGGGTGTTTTGGCATCCTGGAAAGTTTTGACATGCCCTGACATTTGTGCTTTTTTCAGTATCTTAAAAACCTATTAATGGCTAAAGTCTGATTACATTGTAATCAGCACAAACTGGGCTACAATAATATGCAAGCAACATTAATGTACATGTTCGTGTTTTTGAGAAAACGTTTATGTATGGTTAAATTTTTAAGTCACTGAAATAAGGCCATGAAACACATTCAAAGACTTTTAAGAACTGGATGTGGTAGTCTAGAGTTTTTTTCTACAAGATGATGTGAAAATCATCTCATTCACTCGTTTACAGAAAACAATATATTGATTTAAATTTTCTAAGGCATGTTTTGTGATCGAAAGGGAATATGCGAGGGAGTGACAACGACCATGAATATTTAGTGATTCACACCTGAGAGACAAAAGGCCCTCCTCTAATGGCCCATCAGTGAGACTCTGACTGTCAGGTGGAAAAAAATGCGAGAAGATTCAAAGAACGGAGTTTTAGATTATTTGTATTTTATTTACAACACAGTATAATCAAAACATACATAATGAAGGTCAAAAGCAGATTATTGACCACACTGATGTTACATGTACAGAGACATGAACAGACTTTATGTAATTCCTGAAAACTGTTTTCTGAATTCTGTTCAACAAGTGAAACAAGTAAATTATACCTGATATTTAAGTGATTGCTGCTTCTTTTCATGGATTCAAAAAACAAAACTCATGATCAGTAGTCCAGGAACTTGTTTACTATAGAATTTCAGTGTAGTTGAACATCTGATGTTGGTACAGCACTCTTCATGTAGCATTCATCTGTGGTGCAGGTATCAGATCACTAGAAAAAATAAAAAATAAAAACATCTGTGAGCATTTTAATATCAGGAGCTTCTGTAATATATAGTATGATTTTGTAGTCCTAGACTCATGCATGCTTTATACTATGATAGAAAAGTGATATTTTATATCTGAGAAACTAATTATTATTGTTTAGCGTGTTAAACACAAACAGAGTATTAATAATAAACTAATATTACTTTTATATCCTATTGTTATACAATAAATAAATATGATTTTATAGTCATAAACACAAGCATGATTTGTATGTATTAAACAATACAAAACCATTTTATGTCTGGGAAACTAATGAAACATACTTCATAACGTTTCACTTGATTATACATGTAGTCAGGACATATAGTTTGGAAAAAATCTAACTACTATAATGTGTACAAGTTATGTCACAGTAACACAACAACAACGTAAGTATGCTAATAAAAGAAAGACTTACTCATTCGGTGGATCTCGACGTGCGTCGCATCGCACTCCTTCTCTGAGGGAAATATAAATCTTACTCCTCACATCGTGTCTTCTTCCAGTAACAAGATGCACGATGCACAGTAATGAGATGAACAATGTCTCGCTGCTTTGTTTGTGTTGATGTGGGCAGTACACCGCGTGCGCCTCCATGTGGATGATTATAATATCAAAAGTTAGCTCAGGGGCGTGATCAAATTAAAAATAATTATGTCTGATGAGAAAGACTGGACATGGCGTTGATTTCATACAGATTACTTTAACACATGATATATATATATATATATATATATATATATTTATAAAGTAGACATGTTAGGCTTTCTATAGATATATCTCTCATGTCTCTGTGTTGAGTGTTCACTGAGTTTCAATTCATTTTAGTGACGCATTTCTTAATGACGATCACAAAGAACAATGCAGCAGACTGCACACCCTGTTTGTTTTCTTTATTTCACAAAACCACAGAGTGTTGTTGTTATTATAAGTGTGCACAAATAAAAGTAGACTCCTTACAGATTCAGTTGATGTATTGTTCTTATATGTACGATCAAAAATGACGGAGTAATTGAAGTTCTTTTTGGCGTTATCAGAAAAACTGTCACAAACCGCACCGGTGCGTTTTTCGACCCCAGAGGGTTAATCATATTGGTTAGCGGAGCAGCTACTGAGCTGAAACCTCTGATAAACCTGCAATAGAAATTGGTGAACCCCAGGAAATGTTGCAACTCTTTGATGGTGCTGGGCAGTGGCCAGTTTAGGACTGCGTTGACTTTGCTTTCATCCATGGCTACACCTTCACGGCTTAATACGTAGCCAAGAAAAGAAACAGATGTCAAGTGGAACTCGCACTTCTTTGCATTGGCGTAGAGTCAGTGTTCTATTAAGCATTTCAGAACTGCTCTAACCTGCTGGATATGGTCCTCGAGGGTCTCTGAATAAATCAGGATATCATCAATGTATACGATAAGGTACTTATTGAGCATGTCTCTGAAGACGTTGTTGATGAATGACTGAAAAACGGATGGACTATTGACAAGGCCAGTGGGCATAACCCGGTATTCATAGTGCCCGGTGCTTGTGGGGAAGGCAGTCTTGTGGAGTCTCCCTCTCGAATCTGAATGAGATTATATGGCTGCGTAAGTCGAGTTTGGTGAAGAATTTGGCGGTTTTTAGCTGTTCTCATGCCAAGGGCACTAGGGGTAGAGGGTAACGAAATGTAACAGTTATCTCGTTGAGGCCATGATAATGGATGCAGGGGCGAAGACCACCATCCTTATTTTTAACGAAAAAGAAGTCCGTCGATGCTGGTGACGTAGATGATTGAATAAAGCCTTTAGCCAGTTCCTCCCTGACGTAGTCACTCATAGCTTCAGGCTCAGGTTGTGACAGTGGGAATATTTAGCCCCTCGGAGAGGTGGTACCAGGTAGGAGATTGATGGCACAGTCAGAAGGTCTGTGTGGAGGTAATTCAGAGGCCTTGGCTTTGCTGAAGGCTTCACGGAGATTGTGGTAAACAATAGGCAGACCTGGGATGTTTGTCTCCTCAACAGAAACAGTTCAGAGGGGAAGAGGTGTGATGGCAGGGATACAACAAGGGAAGCAGACCTCCTCAGCCTCTTGCCAGGAGATGGTTGGGTTATGTCGTCAGAGCCAAGGTAGTCCAAGGATGATGTGTGCGTGAGAGGTTGAAATTATATACAATTGGATGGTTTCATGGTGCAGCAAACCAGTCTTCATTGTGAGTGCGGTGGTGAGGTGAGTTATTTTGCCGTTGCCCACGGGCTGTCCATCCACCGCCTCGACTGCCAAAGGAAAAATACACTTGATTAAGGTGATGCAGTATTCCTTGGCAAAATCCAAAGACATGAAATTTTCTGCAGCCCCAGAATCCAACATAGCCGATACTGATATAGTCTCATTGGAGACTGGTGAGGGTTACAGGAGCCGTGACACAATTATCAGCATTAAGGGCTAAAATAGGTACACTTGCTCGGACTGCGGGCTCACTGCGAGATTGAGACGGACAGCCCTCATGTGGCTGGGCTCGCCACAATAGAGACAAAGCTGTAAGGAGATGCGTCGCTCTCTTTCCTCCGGAGAGATATGGTAGGTGTCAGCCTGCATGGGTTCAGGGTGGTCAGAGGTTACTGCTGGAGAGGATCGTGACGGGGGGTGACGTGATTTGAGAAGGTTATCGATCTGGATGGTAAGCTCAATGAATTGGTTTAGCATTTTCCCCTCGTCCCTGCATGCTAACTCAGTCCGAAGATCGTAATTTAAGCCCCTACGAAAAAGTACCTTCAGGGTACCCACGTAGTCTGAGCAGCAAGGGTACGAAAAGTAAGAGCGTACTTTGCAGGCAGGGTAGTAACAAAGACAGTCCGAAACAAGATAGAAATAAACGCTCGGTAATGTTCACTGTGGCAAAACGACTTCGCGAAGGACCCAAGTGAGAGCGTGCTTTAAATAGCAGGGTGAATAGGGTTCAGGTGTCAGAGGTGATCAGTGCCAGGTACGGAACTTATGGGAAAAGTAGTTTGCGAGGATTATCAAAACTGTGGTGATGGAGCCCTCTGATGGCCCGAAGGGGAAGCTACGGAGGTGCTCTCTGTGACAGAAGGTAAAAATCACATTTTATGTTAAAATAAATCTCCTTAAGTAGGGACTATTTTTTTTTTTTTATGCAAAAAAATTAAAAGTGTTTTACCAATTTCAGAGCATCTTGCACTGCATTTTACATTCTTTGTTGAATCTGGCAGGTTTGATCAGGATGTTCTTATCCAGTATGTATCTAGATGAAGTCCTGGCTGGTGTAGCTGTTTACTGACGTTTGATGAGGTCCACACTGATTCCTTTGCTCCTTCCAGTCATTATCAGTGGAAAAATCCACTCTGCTTGGTTATTTTACCTGAACATGTTGGCTGCACAAATATATTTTTAAATGGCAGTTACATGTATTTTATTTTATTTTATTTCATTTTATTTTAATTTTTGCAGGAAAGAAAAAGAAAATGCACAGCATAACTGAAATTTAGGGCACTGCTTACATCTTGCAAGACATAGGACAAAGCTCCCAATTTCGGAACTGTCTGGCATTTCACCTAACCACAATAAAATAATTATTAGTAGCATTTTGTACTAACTAAACTCTGTTGTATGCATTTTGTGGTAACACTTCACAATAGAGTTGTTTTTTTTTTTCTTTCTTCCCCATAGTCATGGCGAGCTGGTAGACAAACAATTTCAGTGGCACTGTACAAGTGTGTATATGAAAAAACAACAAAACAAAACAAAACAAACAAAACAAAAAAAAAAACAAAAACAAAACAAAACATTGCACTCTGATGAACCATGGAATTAAAGAAAGACTATGTGGGCTTGACACAATAAACTGGTTCATACTATAATATATATATATATATATATATATATATATATTTTTTTTTTTTTGTTTTAACATGCTATTCTGTAGTAAATTAATGGCAAATGATGATTTATTGTCCTATAACTACACTTAAGTATGTCCCTTCAAAACTATTGGTTCTGCAGGCATACGGACCTGTAGAAATTTCACTTACACAGCTCAGAAAATGTAATTTTACACAACTGTGGACCTCATAAAGCATTCTGCTTCAGTGTGCAAGAAAGGCAGTGAGACAGAGAAAAATGGTCTTGGCCCTGGTTTAGCCCTCACTTCTTTCTCCTGATATTGCACTCTTTTCTTTCCTGTTTTTTTTTTTTATCTCCTTGCTCTCTTTAATCTGTTTTCCCCTCACTCTTATGTCTCTGTCTGTTTTCAAAGTCCAGAAAACTGCCTTCTTTCCATCCCACAGTGCAAGGTGATTTACATCTAACACCTGTGTGATGGACCTTCTAATAGAGTCCTACTAAACCAGCAGAGCCCAGTTGGACACCTGAGCCGAAGTTTTCCTCAAAACTGACTGTGAGCCCAAGCCAGGGTATTCTGTAGGGTTTACCCCCTGCATAATGAGGAGGCGTAATGAAGGCCTAGTTTACAGGCACCATCGAGCACAACTAATCGTGTTTTGCTTGGCAACACTAGGTTACCCTGGCTTCAGACAACTGCAAAGGCCACGCTGTGTAGTCAGGCTGAGAATTCTTCCTTTGCATCCTTCACTGGGACTGACAGTGACTGCCAATTCATGGACATTTAATGCCAGATTTTCAGCCCAGCATCCGGGCCGTTTAAATGCAGTGTAACAAAGAAGGGCGATCAGTGTAACTTTCACAGCTAAATATAAATAAAACAACTTAAGTTAATAATAATAAAATAAATCTGTCTTTATAGAGACAAATTCATGCTTTTCAGTGTTGTATTTAAAATAAATTTCAAGTAATTTCCTATATTATGTCAAATGCATCATGTGTAATGATTTTGTTATTAAGCAACATTCGTTTGAGATCCCAATCCAAGGATCATATAGCATGAAAAATAAAACACGAAAAATAATGACAGTAACAAACAGATAAGCACATTCTCTCTTCTTCAGAAAATGAAGACACATGCTGTTATTTTGGGAAAGCATCATTATTCTTTCTTATCACGGATAATTACAAATAGTGTTTAGTATAACTCCAGTGAGCTCAGACAACAACTACAAATGATCTGAAGCTAAAATCACTCAATAACTTTAATCAACAACCACATTTGGAGCTGTGATGGCTTAGATCAATATTTTCATACAAATGATCTGCATTGGGCCGCAGGTCATGGACAAAGCTGAAGGTGAAACGTGTTTCATTGAAAGATAGTTAATCTGAGTTAGTGAGGGCTGAAGGTTGCTCATTTATAATTTATATTATCCACAAGATGAATGGAAGTGCAAAACTAATCTCGGGCAAAATGGGAGAAGCCAGACTAATTCCTATCAGCATATTGCCTCCTTCCTTTGAAATTCTAAAAACCTGATAACACGCTCCTATATGTTTAATGAAGACATGGCTTGTGCCTTTGCGTTATAAAACAAGAGCATTTTTAAACTTTGAAAAAGTACACTGTAAAATCCAATAGTTTACCTTACTTAGATATAATTAGTTATCTTAGTTGCTATACTTACTAGGTTTTATTAACCCTCTGGGATCGAAAAATGAACTTCAATTACTCCGTCATTCTTGATCATACAGATAAAAGCAATACATCAGTGGAATCCGTAAGGAATCTATTTTTATTTGTGTACACTCATAATAACAACAACACTCTGTGGTTTTGTGAAATAAAGCAAACAAACAGGGTATGCAGTCTGCTGCGTTGTTCTCTGTGATCGTCATTAAGAAATGCGTCACTAAAATGAACTAAAACTCAGTGAATACTCAACACAGAGACATGAGCGATATATCTGTAGAAAGCCTGATATGTTTACTTTTAAATGAAGTAAGTCTTACTTACAAAACAAATATCATGTGTTATAGTAATCTGTATGAAACCAACCCCATGTCCAGTCTTTCTCGTCAGACCTAATTATTTTTAATTTGATCACGCCCACAAGCTACTTTCGGTTTGTTTTTATAATCAGCCATGTGGAGGCGCAAGCGGTGTTACAGCTACTTTCAAGCGAGTAAAACAATTTACTTACTGCTTTGAGTGACGCTTACTTAAAATATTCAAGTAGCCACAAAGGAACCAATGACATTAATAAACCAGTAAGAGGCAGCAGTGCAAAAATATGTTGCTAATTTGCAAAATATCAACAGAAGAAGAAGAAAAGAAAAGTTTTTGAGGTGGCAATTGTTAATCTGCAGTTATTTTTCACTAGTTCCATTCACTCATTACCCAAAGTCATTTTGAATGTTGTTTCAATACAACTATATATTTGAGAGAACATCACATAAGATGACTTCATAAATTAATGTTGATTTTCGTAAAATGTTGTTTGTGTGTCTTTTTTTTTTTTTTAATTACCATTATAGTGATTAATGTTCCCTTTGGTGGGCACTTGGAACTTTGTTTTTCTTATTATAATTTTCTTCTTGTTGATGCAACAATGCAACATGAAGTCATAATTTTTGATTTCAAGGGAAGAAAAGTAATATGCAAGTTGCCTTTAGAAGATAACCTTCTAATTAGCTAAATCTTTTAACTCTTTAGCTAATGTATTTTTTGTATTTATTAATGATCTTTCACAATTTCATTGTTCTTCATAAACACCTTGAGAAACTTTATTGGGTTGAGGCAGTTCTTTAATATTTGGGGTAATGTGCTCAAGTCACAAACTTCAACATTCAGCACGTGAATCACAACAATGGTAACAAGTCAATTTTATTTATTTTTATTAATTGTGACAATAACCATTTTATTATTTTATTTTCTCTTTTTGTTGTGCTACTACTGACACAAGTCAGTAAGTAAAATTTGCAAATAAAAACATCAACAGTAAAACAAAGCAATTGCATAATTTATTCATGCCGCAATGCACTCTGGGAGTGAGTGAGTAGCTATACTCAATCAAGATTAAAGGATCAAGTACCACCTACAGTTCTTTTTTAGTTACTAGAACTCTTGTGTAAGTAAACTATACTAAGCATTTTCACTTTACTTAGTTTTTTCAAGGCAATTGGTTTGCATACTTTTTTTAAGTAAGCCCAACTAATTAGATTTTCCAGTGTAGTAACAAATAAAAAGTGTGAGAAACGAAGGCACATTTTGTTTTAAAACTTTTTTGAATGAGGTTGATGTCGGTATTCATCAATGCATCAAATAAAGTGTGGCTTTACACAGCATGTTGCTGGCATTAATTACAAAACACTGTAGCTAATATTTACAGGTAAGGCAATGATGTCTTAGTCAGACTTACTCCACTAGTGGCCTAAAGGCCAAATTCAGTCATGAGTAATTTTTATACAGCTCTCCTACAGATTTTGACAATGATGATCTATATTTGCAGAACATAGTAATTTAAATCAAATCAGGCACATTTAAGCTTTTTCTGGCCATGCAGAAATTTCCCAAGCATGTAACAGCACAGTTTAGGCACACATTTTTGATCGCATCTTATATCTTATTCAATCAAATGTATTTATGCAAATTGCTTAGCTGCTGAAAAATCTTCAGACGTATAAAAAGAGCCACTGCTCCGCTGTGCAATGTTTGCAGGTCAAGGAAAAGCTCTTTTTTTCCCACTGAAAGAAAAAGACAGCAATGTGTGTTGAGTGATGTACGATGTCAGATGACTTTTGTCTTTTCTCAGAACCTCCCTTATGTAATCACCTCATGCAACTCTGTGATGATGATTTAGACTGATGAGTGATGCAATGTTTGAGAAACCGCAAAGCTTTTTAAAAAGACACAGAACCTCTCCGTCATTAGTCTCTTGAGCATGATGATCTTCCTTTGCTTCTCAGACATTCCATTTGATGACATTTTCTGAAATCTCTTTGATTTCAACCCAAGGACTATATGGACTGACAGGAACAGCCAATAAAATTAGTTCAAAGAAATGAAGAGCTTATTGAAGATTTTTATTAGCTTTTTTTTCTGCTCTATCATCCACTGAAATCTATTGCAGCTTCATGTAACAAAACACTATTATTTCAGGTATTTGGTAAATAATACATGGAATGAATACAACCAAATCCTCCATTAGAAATGACAATCAATGGCAGTCATATAACACAATAAAATATACATGTGAAAGTGATTGAGAGAAAACCTACTAAAAGGGGTTATACATCTAGCATATTTCAAGGTAATTAAGAAACTCAAGTTCACCAAGTGTTACTGTTATTAATTCATTAGGCAGGGAAATGTCTCGAGGGAATGTTTTATCTAGATTTATACTAGGCAAGGAATTTTCATTACTCTACCCATAATCCTAACTGAATAATACATTTATGAGGTTGGAAACACATTAATATGCATCTAAGGAATCCCAGGATACTCAGTTCTGTTTCACGGCTCCCAGTTGAGTAAGGGTGATACATTATTCCCATTTGTAAATTTGGCATGGGAAGTCCCAAAAATGACTTCATGAGTCATTATTTTAAATGGCTCAATGTATTTTAAATTAACAGGAGATTACATGTACATTGTGCAATGGTGGAATCGGACAGAGAGATCTCCGGATGGAGTGTAATCATTTGTTGACAATTACACGGTTTAATAAGTCACTTTAACAATGTGATTAAATCAGGCCTGAAACAATAATGCTTTAGTGATGTTATTAGGCCTGTCAAATTAACGTGAATTTAGTACAACTAATGCATATCTGACTTTTGTGTCAATTCTGTAATAAGGGCTTGTGTTCAGTCATATGGAATTAAATATATACATTAAAATACAATATTAAATCCACTGACTGGTGTGGCGAATAACATTGATATTGTTATAATAGCACCAAGGGATGGGCTATATTAGTTTATTTAATTTGTTTGAACCAGGTGTGATGAATCACATTTTCTTTTACATCAAGTTGATGGCCAGGTACATGTGCGTTGTTCACCTGGGGAAGATATATTACGCTCTAGGCAGTGTTCTGCTGGGAAACCTTGGGTCCTGGACATGACTCGATGCATCACATCTGTTTTGTCTGCATGAGAAGGGCCTACATATTATTAGGCAGGTGGTATCACTTTTGTTATCTCTTCAGTGCTGGGTAGATTATGTGCAAATTGTAGTTCATTACTGATTCCAAATTACATAGCAAAAATTGGAACTAGTAAAGTAATCCATTCATTGTTATCCACAACATGAAACATATTAAAAATTACATTATGTCAAGGTTTCCCAAACTGGGGTTCATGAAGGAACTTCAGGAGGTTTGTAAGTTCAATGTGTGACACTGTCACACAGGACACGTTTTAACCTGCTCAATGTATTATAATGATTTTATGTATGTTTGAGTTTTAATAGGTTTTCATGTTGTCTTAGCCATTTTATTCCTCTTAAACATTTTAATGTGTGTATGTCTTTAAGACACTCTGGGTCTGAACAGGAACAGGAACTGAACCCTATAAAGGAGGCAGCATGTCAAACAAACAGGGTCACTGACCACACTACACGCTGGATTGAGGAGTTTTATTTAAGGATTTACCATTCCAGCTTCACCCTCATTTTGGATTATCACTTGTTGGACTGTATATACACCGGTGGACACTTTTATATTAGAACTTTCAACAGACTGGATTTCTTAAGGACTGTTTTATTGGTATGGATTTGAAAGACTCTGTGCTTTTAACAGCCTAGGATTTCTAGTTTTATTGTGTTGTTTTAAGTTCCTTGTATATTTGTGTAAATACACATTATTTATTCACTGTACTTTTTGTCGTTGTCTCATCTTTTAAAACACTTATTTTATCTCACACAGCATAATCTGACCCCATTTTAACAATTGTAAATTCGACCAATAGGGCCGAACGTTACAAATGAAATTAAATAAATTATAAAAATGCAAAATTAAAATTACTCAATTATCATTACATAATTATTAAGTAAGTAATAATACATATAAAATAACTGTAGTCTGATTATGAGTATTCTAAAATTTCAGAGTTAGTCTTCTGCCACGTGTAATGACTTTGAATGATCTTCATTTGGGTGTTTTTTTTTTTTTTAAATTTTATTTATTTATTTACTTTTAACAAATATTGATCTTTGCAATTAATTCACTGACACCAAAATATTTAATCTACTTAGATAATTATAATTATCTTATCTACATATAATTATAATAACAGATAATTATTATATACATATTACATTATTATATACAAACATGTTCTTCCCTCTAGATTAGACCAAGCTTGTGTAACTTCTTTGAATTACATATGTATTTTCAGGGGGAAAAAAGTACATCACTCAAAATATATGCTTTAGATATAGGTTGAATAGAACATGCATTCATGCAATAGTTTAGAATCAGAAATTATCTTTAGCATCATGAGTACAGACATCCAAAATTTCAACCTGCTTCTTTTGTAACATCTATTAGAAATTCTGTGGATAAAATTCTCTGTGGCCCACCTTTGTATATCTGAGAAGGTGTGCACACACTGAGACTTTGGAACAAGGATGCAGACATGCTTGTTATTTCTATCACACACTCTAAGGAAAGCAAAGAAGAAAGACACAAAGATCCCATAGGTGTGACCTTTTTCAAAATCTTATCTCATAGCACTGTTCATATGTTTTAATGCAGTATAAGGCAGTATGAAAGACCCTAAAAATATCACCAATTATAAAATACCCACCAAATTTTTCTTCTCTGATTACATAATTACCTAACGTGTAATTTCCATCCTTAATCATTATAATAATGGCATGAAGTTATGCATATTACATTTAATATGCATACTAATTGGTTTGAACGTTAAATAAGGCAAGGAAATATATTCCTTGCCTTATAAGCGTCTAGATATGAAGTCACAAGAGGCAACTGGCTCAGACCTGCCAAACATCAGATTCTCTGAATCTGATAATTTGATAAATAAAGGATTAGATTATTATTTAGCAAGCTTGCTTGGTACAGAGCATTATATATGATGTTACATAAGACAGATAGTAATACTGCAGAATTAATGTGTTTCTAAAATACTGACTTGTGTATGATATATGAAGTTTGATGAATGAATATAAAGCTAGACAAGGGTAATGCATTGAGCACCAGAGAGAGTGAAAGTGGCAGGAAGAGAAATATGACTACTTTGCTATAAGATACAATTTTTCACATTTTGTTTTCTCTGACAAATATTAAAGAAACAACTACAGTCTGCACAACTCAAAGTCAGTACTGCACTGTCACTATTTATATATATATATATATATATATATATATATATAATGTATTTGTGTGTGTGTGTGTGTGTGCGCAATCTATATAAATACAATCTATAGCTTAAGATAAGGCTGTTGGAAAAGTAAAGAATTTCCAGTGGAGCCACACTGGGATGGAGATGAGTATTTTAATGAACACACTATAATGAAAGCACTTTTTTGTGCGTATGTATATGCACTGTATATATGTGTATATACATCTCACTGACACAGCTGTTAAAATGTTAACAGTGGAAGATATTATGGATATAACAACTACTGAAAATAAGTTTATAATTATGTGACACAAAGCTTGTATGAAAACCACTTTTATGACTTTTTTTTTTTTGTAAAACTTGAAAGCCTTAGTCTTTAGGTTTGGAACTGGATGAGAACAAGTAAATAATGGCAGATTATTAATTTTGAGGAAATAATCCTTTAATATTGAGTCAACATTCTCAGACCTTACTACAGACCATAAGATCGCCTGAATATGTGACACCCAGCACACTTATTATTTAGCTTGCTTGCCTGTTGGACCATGTTGCCTATGCTGTTACATAAGCTAGAAAGGAAGTCTGTGTAGTTTAATTAATTAATATAGAGCATGCATAAAGCTACACTTGGCTACAAGAATAAGACATTGAGCACCAGAGAAGCGAGATGCAGAGAAAGATAAAATAGAAACTGAAAGACTTGCTTTCTCTTCCTGTAAGATAAAGATTTTCACATGATCTTTTCTGAAAAGTATTAAAGAATCTACAACATATTCTTGCATTATTATTATTATTATTATTACTCAATCATTTTTTTCTTTTTTTTGAATTCTTTTATAAAAAAAAAAAAAAAAATGAATAAAACATTACTTAAGGCTGCTGGAGATATACCAATGTTCAGTGGAGACACACAGTGATGGAAGTGAGTGTTTTATTGAAATGCATTGTGAATGATTTTAAGGTCTGAGGTAGGCAGTTGTCCTCTACACTGTGCATGTCTCAGAGTGGATAAAAGAAAGTTGTGTTATAACCATAGTAAATCTTCAAAGTGCAGCAAGTCTTTTGTCAGCCTTTAGTGACAAAAAAGCTATTGCCCATCTGTCACTCAGGCAAAATGACCATCAGGATATTCATGCCATGCTTTGTGGTGCAGATAGTATTTTACATTTTCTGGGTCTGCACTGCTCAGTGTAAATAGACCTAGCTAAATGTTGTCTCAATGCAAATGGATTCACATCTTGTTTCCAACAATTAAACTGGCCATCTGGAAATTAAAGGAACATTTTGTAGTGAATTTGGTACGATGTACATAATACGAACAAATAAGTCTGTATGAATAAAATTTCTGTTAAAGCTTTTGCCACTTTCCTGTAAAAGCACCTCTAATTATCCCAATTATACTGTGCATTAAAAATACAAATAAATAACTAATTAAATATAATAACTAACTAAATTATTAGCTAATTTGATTTATTATACAAATTACCAATGACCTGTTTTTCATATTTTAACAAAAATAATAAATAAATAAATACATACATACATACATAAATAAATAAATAAATAAAATCTCATTGCAATGAGCTAGTTTTTTATCTCTGTCTACTGTCTAGGGAAACTGAGACCAGTCCTTAGACGACCATAAAAATAAAGACTATTATGCATGTTACTGTTGTCATTGTCAATCAATCAGTAAACCAGTGAATGAATGAATGAATGAATTAATTAATGAATGAATGAATGAATGAATCAATCAATCAATCAATCAATCAATCAATCAGTCAATCAAAATAAGTAGATAAAACATTAATATTACTTCGTCTTATGTTGTTGTGTGCTTTATGCATATGAAATTAAAGTAAATGGTAGTAGCCTTTAAGAGTACACCAAACATTTGATGATTGTTAACATTTTTTTCCCTTGATAACAAAAAACAAAAAAAAACAAACTGTGTATTCTATAAGAGTAGAAAGCAAACATTACCTTTTCTTTAGGTCTCAAACCTCATTTAGATTTTTCTCCTTTGCTTGCCATTTGCCTCATTACTCTCCTTGTTGTGGACTGTTTGAGCTAGAACAAGTGTCTTGCACACTCGTGTTCTGAAAGCAGAACAAACAATTAAATGCCACTAGGGCAACTTTTAGCATTAGTTTTATTTCACAACCCAAAGACATGGACAGCCATGTATCACTTGTGGCCATACCTATGATTGAATAATGAGAACCCCCTTTCCAGTCAATTATCTCTAAAAATGAGATATTCATTAATTGTACTAATAAAAATAGCCACTTACAGTGGGTTCCATAGATATTATCGTAAGTGTGTAACAAGGCATGGGTAATCAGAAGGAAAACAAAATTCTATTGCAATAGTTATTGTTGTAAGGATATGTTCACCAAAGATTTTCTCAATTAAAGGGTTGGTGCAACAGCTGCATGTCTGGAAATGTTAATAGGACTTTGTATAAAACTATTCAGTAAAGAGCTTTAACCAGATGTTTTTGAAGTATTTAGTTCTGAGGCAATACATTCACAGTAAGGTTTTCAGATGTCAAGTAAAGTTGGAGGTCAAGACTTTATGTGCAAATTTGCAGTCAGCTTTTAAATAACTGCAAAGCCTGTTCACTGGAAACTGGTTATACAGCCTGACTGCAGAGCCTTGTATTGGTCAAAGTTCCAGTAATGGAACAGAGAGTGTGTACATGTGTTTTTGTCCACTCAAGGCACGTAACGAGGCACCTAACAATTTGTCACTGAAGTGGTGCTGGCACCGTGTCAAGTTCAGCATCCTGCTCCACTAGGGCTTTGTGGTTTACAATACGTGTCATAACCTGGAGTTGTCTCAGTTCTCATGTTCGTATAATATATATGAGGGATGTGGAAAAGGCTAAACAGTTTTGGCTTGCTGTCTGCAACTGAGGAATTCAAGTGTGAAGCTCAACTCCATGCATCTCAAAGATACCCTACTGAACCTAATTATGAAACTAAAGGAGAAGAGGGTGAATGCATCAAGAATTTTAAAGAGAATGAGGCATGTAGCAATTTGTATAATTTAAGAAATCAGCAGAATTATACAAGGAAGACTTTAGATAGGGGAGTGCGGGGCACAAACTAATGTTAATAAGGTTAATTGTTACACACATGGTTTAAATATTTCCACATGCTAGCATAACCAAATTTACAATATTTACTAGTTGCCATATCAACACTATATAAAAGTGCACCAAAATTCTAAAACCTTTTGAACATATCGCTAAACATTTATTTTCCCATAGTAAAAGTAAATTTCTGGCTGAAGTATTTATTTTTTTTTTTATTTCAGTTTTTAGTATTAATTTAAAATGAGATAAATCTGCTATTATTTTAATCTCCAATCTGTTATTTATCAGTTTAGACAGTTTATTAAAGGTTCGCTGGATCTAGCAGAAGACACTAACCGGTTTTAAAGTCCATTCGCACAGATGGGGAAAGTTGTAACACTGCGTTACAATCCGCTCCACTATATTAAACTATGCTATTCTATGACATTGGTGATGTAATTTACACTATTTACTTCTATGGATTTTAATGAGAAACCACAAGAAACAGGTAAATAAAGACTGACACTCAATGTTTAATGTTCAGAAATGATTACTTGAAGAAATGTAAAGCATTTTGGCTCATTTATATCTCGTGTTCTATGAGAGCTGCGTGTGGAGGGAGGGGAGTGTTTTTTTCTGAATGTCTGAATGTGTTTCTTCATTTGCGCACATTGTTTTGAACTATACTGTATAGCTGTGTTTCGCAATCAGGGCTGTCCCAAGCATGGTTGCGATGTGTTCATTGTCAAACTCCAAAATTAGATTATTTTTAATTCTTAAAAAAAAAAAAAACACCATTTTATTTGAAAAAATTAATAATTTTATTTTATTGACAAAATATTTTAGTCTGTCTTGAAATATTTTTTTCATTAGATCAGATAACATTTTAAGCTGACATATAGTCGTTACAACGTGCCCCTCACACGTTACAATGTACCCCACCTACAGGGCATGTTGTCACATTTTCCTTCCTTTCTTTTGAGGTATGACGAAAAACATATACACTGTAATTATGAAACAAAGCAACACATTTGTACTAGACAAGTG
The DNA here is from genome assembly GCA_012976165.1 of Labeo catla. Classification (NCBI taxonomy): domain Eukaryota; kingdom Metazoa; phylum Chordata; class Actinopteri; order Cypriniformes; family Cyprinidae; genus Labeo; species Labeo catla. The sequence continues at coordinate 764,942 of VONZ01000216.1, forward strand.
TGAAACTAATGTGGATAAAAAATATACTCTGAACCCCATGTGGATTTACACAAACTGAGAAATTTAAAAAGTGTTAGGTTCTGCCCCATTACTTTGGGTCAAAAGTCAAATTACGAAATGCTTGTTTTCTTGAACACTTTCCCCATATGCCTTTGGTCATTCGAAAATATTGTCCTTTCTCTGATTGACACCACTGGATCAGCCAGTCAATATCTTGCCACGGAAACAAACAAAGTGATGCTTTGATAGTATGACAGAGACACTTTTTCAGGTTAATCAACCTACAAATGACTTACTATATATTTTCATAACATTGTGCATTGTGCAAGAAACGTGTCTTTGTTTTTGTTTGTTGTTGTTGTTGTTGTTTTTTGAGGGGCATTAACAATGAAAAGATTTATTTATTCATTTATTTTAATCCAAGACTTAATGTGTGTATATACAAAAAGTCACTTTCAGAAATAGTTGTACCCTGAGAAAAATTTACTGCACTCTCAGAAAAAAAGGTACAGTTCTGTCACTGGGGCGGTACCCTAAGGTACAAAAGTGAAAAGTTACATCTTTGTACCTTACCTACCCCTAAACGGTACACATTAATACCTTAAAATTACATTACTTTGAAAGTACATATTGGCACCTTAAAGGTACATATTAGTATTTTAAAAGTACATATTTGTACCTTTTCACTTTTGTACCTTAGAGTACCACCCCAGTGACAGAACTGTGCAAAAAAAAAAAAGTGCAACCACTACTGGTCTTGCTTTTACAACTGCAGAAGTTTGTAACTTAATTTCACAAGTTCACACCTTAATTAAATCTATAATGAGACATGAGGAAAAGGGTAAACAGAATGTTTGATTGTTTTATTGAAAGGCTACTGTGCTTGCTCAAAGCACCAAATATTATGTTTTGTAAAAAGTATCAAATACCTTACAAATAGCTTAGTAGAATTAAGCATTGATCGTTTATACAGTACTTTTGCACTGTGTACAGTAAACCAAATAAGAATGTGACACATTGCATTACAGATATACTGAAACATACATAAAACAACAACAACAACAACAACAACAACAAAACATTAAATTTAAAAACACTACAATAATGCACAATAATAATAATAATAATAAACAGGAAAACAAGATAGAAACATATAATTGTAGATAATTTTGTGGATTATTTTTGCAGTAGTAAACATCTAGCACAATGTTTCACAAATTGGGCTGGTCAAAGACATTGCCAAACTTTGTATCCATTACAAACAAAATTCAATGATTGACTGGTTCAGCTATCCCTAAATATATGACCAAAATACCATGTTTTAAAACAAACAAACAAACAAACAAACAAATAAATAAAACAGCTTAAAACAAGCTAACGTGTTAAAATAAATGCAGCTTACGTCTAAGAACTTGATCTGTCGCAGGCAGGGTCCTGCAGCCGGGCCTTTCCTCAGTGGAGTGGCTGAGAATCTTGAGAACATTGGGACAGTGGCTGTTCTCCCTGAGGGGGAAAGACACTACGGAGATCACATCCTACCTGGAGGGGAGGTAACATGTGGAATACTATAAAGGGAGGGCTCTGAGGTGGGCTCCACGTAAGGAGAGACTACCAAGAACTCAGAACCTAGAGACAGGGTCTGTCTCAGGGGAAACACCGCATCTCAGGAAATATAGGTGGGAATTACACACATGGGGACACATGAGGAGCCACTACATGTGGAGCATTAACCCAAACAAGAGTTTGCCGAAGGCAACTTACCTTGTATTTGATTCTTATAGCAAGTTCCTCTGCCGAACTTAGCTATGTAAAAGTGCTAGGGTGATGGAAAAGTTGTTTAGGGTTCACGTAAGGAAACTTACTGAACTGTAAAAGTGTAATCACCATGAGGCGAAGAGCTATAGCAACCTGAGTACATTCAATATAAATGTCAACGGCATGGACAGGGCATAAAAAGGATAGGTTGGGGTCACCTTCCTGGGAAGGGATAGCTTGTAAGGTTACCACCTGATCTCTGAAGGGAGTGGTGTGTACCTTGGGCATGTATCCAGGCCGGGGTCTCAGGACAACGCAAGAGTCTGCTGGCCCGAATTCTAGGCACAAATTGTTGACGGAGAGGGCTTGAAGATCTCCCTCTCTTTTAGCAGAAGTGAGCGCTGGCAGAAGGGCCGTCTTCATATAGAAGGCACTGAGATCGAATGCGGGGCTCAAACAGATCTTGCTGTAAGGCCTGAAGGACCACAGCGAGATCCCAAGAGGGGATGAGGTGTAGCCTGGGAGAGTTCAACCTCCGGGCACCTCTGAGGAATCTAATAACCAAATCGTGCTTCCCCACCGATCTGCTTTCCACCAAGTCATGATTGACTGATATAGCTACCACATGAACTTTGAGTGTTGAGGCAGACAGGTGCCTATCCAGGAAGAATAGCACAAATTCAATGCCACATCTCCGTGGGTCCTTCCCTTGGGAAGAACACCAATTCACAAAAATGCGCCATTTTAGGTCATGCAGCTACTTAGTGGAGGGGGCTCTGGCGTGTAGAAGGGTGTTTACCACCGCAGGTGGGAAGTCTCTGAAGCCCTCCTGGTCGCGTCCAGGGATCATAGATGGAGGTTCCAGAGATCTGGGCGCGGGTGCCAAATTGTGCCCTTCCCCTGAGAAATGAGGTCCCTCCTCAGAGATATGCGCCAGGGAGGGATTAATGATAGGAGCACAAGCTCCGAGAACCTGGTTCTGTTGGTCCAGAACAGGGCTACCAGAAGAATCTGTTTTTCGTCCTCTCTGACTTTGCACAGTGTCTGTGCAATGAGGCTCACTGGGGGAAAAGCATATTTGCGCAAGTCCCTCAGCCAGCTGTGTGCCAGTGCATCTGTACTAAGGGGGACCTCGGTAAGGCCGTACCACAATTGGCAATGAGTGGATTCTGGTGAGGCAAACAGATATAGTTGTGCCTGGCCAAACCAACTCCAAATCAGCTTGACCGTCTGAGGATGGAGCCTCCATTCGCCTCAAAGTGAAACTTGTCGTGAGAGAGAATTGGCCACATGATTGAGTTTGCCCGGGAGAGGAGTGGTATGCAGAGACTTCAGTCTGTGCTGGCTCCAGAGTAGAAGATGGCGGGCCAGTTGTGACATGCCAGAGAAGAAGGAAATTGCTCTTTTATTGACCATATGGTGGCCATCTGCCGGGTGGCAGACAGCCAGGATGGAGCCAAATCCGACACTCACCTCCTCGTCGAGTGTGGATCCTGGCAGGTCAACTGGTCCCTCTCCTCTGGGCTGACCGTCTCAGGAACGCTTCGAAGCCTGACGAGGGTTCTTTGTAACCTAAGGACGAGCTGGCGGTACTACCTTCCTGCAAGAGCTGGACTGTTGGGCGGGTCTGGCTGCAGGACCGGCTTGCTGCGGGGCCTGAGCTGTTTTGGCAGGGGGCCTCTCTTGGCGCTGAGCAGGCAGGGGTTTCTGCCTCGGGGGGCTAGGCTGGCACTCGCCACACGGCGAGGCATGATGTGTTTGATGGCCTCGGTCTGCTTTTTCACTGTGGGGAACTGCTGAATAAACTCTTCCACTGTGCCACGGCCAAAACAGTGAACACTGTGACCATGCCGATCGTTAGGGGAAAGGCAGAAACCATGTTGTAAACACACAATCCAACCTTGTAGCTCTTTTAGAGAAAATTTGCTCTTTCAGAGGAGAATCTTCTCTTCTAGATCGCTGTCGAAGCACCCTGGAGAACTCTCACAACACTTAGCTGTGTTAGAGAAGGGAGAGACCGCTGCCTGTGCCATAGATCCAGCGACGAAGAGGTGAATGATGCCACTTCTCACACAGAGACGCTGCATTTGGCTCCGAAAAACATGGCAGATAGGGAAGCAACAACATCTATAGACACTGAAGGTTATCTTTTATATGTTTTGGTCATACACTATTTATAGTCATAAAAATGCATGATGAATTGTCTCATTGTAGCAATGCTATATTCCTTTTAGTATACCACCAAAAGAGAGCCTGCAACGGAATTAGGTATCAAGAAAGATTTATCAAGGAGCATCAGATAATAATAGCTCTTTTCATTGTTAAACCTCATCTAATTAAGGAGATATTGTGTGACAGGACTGCCAATATAAAAGGGCACTTATCTAGTTATCTCCAGCACATCCATGTGGTAACGTCATAGTTATACATTACGAATAATATTCAAGCATGTTTGATACTATTGTCATAAAGAGCTCTTTGATGGTAGCTTTGTGTGTGTGTGTGTGTGTGTGTGTAAATGACCCTCAACTTTCAAACCAAAAATACTCTAAAATATAACACAATTAAACATCACATTTCCAAGCAGTAGCTGGTTTAGTTTTGGAAATGCAATATTAACTTTCAATCTAGTCTGCATACTTACAGTAAAGCTTTATATCTACCTTCAAAACACTGAAGTTGTGTTTTGCTCATAGCTTTAGCAGTTTGGGGTTGCTTAACCTGGGATTGCCTTGATTTTTTGCTGATGAGAGTCGTGACCTTGTGCTATTTTTGTGGAGTCACATTATTATAACTGCATTATGCAGATCCACTGCATCATTAACACAAGCTGCAGATTGCTTAGCATGTTTTGAAAGTTCAGGGTTTTTTTTGGGTTTAGTCAGAAATATCATTCAAATCTCAGGATGAGGCCTGAAATACATCAGCATGCAAGCTCATTGCATGCAAGCAAGCAGAGCTTGCTGCCTTTTCCTTCCTGTCAGACGAGATGGAGGTATAAAAAATAGCATGTTGTTTGTCAGACTAGCAGGTCCAGTTCATTCTGGGTGTGCCCTGACCTTTTCAAATGTGATTTCCAAGAGCCTTTCATTCCTGATGGGCCTTCTCCAGAGGAGTGCGGCCAGTGGCAGTCCTCCTCAAAAGGAAAGGTCAATTCTTCAGAACATCCTGAACGCAGATACACAGAAGCTGTTTTCCATGTGGCAGCATGGCAGAGTGAAGGAGAAGCATACAGAGGTGGTGAATAATATTGGCACTGACGTAAAGAAAACGAAGACAGGTGGACAAAACCTATGAATACTGGATTGTCAGGACTGGCTAGAAAAGGTGAGAGGCCTTATTGGTGATCTAGGCCAGAAAACTCAGTAAGAATTCTGATTCTCATTTTCATGTTTCAAACCGGTACGTACCAACCATTATCTGATTATATTATCAAAATCTTAAACATATGTAATTTAAAAGCTCCACTTTATATTAGGTGTCTTTAACTACCATGCACTTACATTATACAGTTAGGCATTTGATATAACATATTATTTGTGTACATAGTTGTGTACATCTTACTTGTACACACTTGTGTACAAGTAAGGTTTTTGGTTAACACAAGATCAATATATATATATTAAAAAAATATATTAAAGAATAATAGTATATATATAGATAAACCTTTTACTTTTGAAAAAGGCGGTGCCTAAAATAACAAGCTGAACAGGTGAACTCATCTTTTTTTTTTTTTTAAATAAAGACTGAACGAGCTTAATGGTTGTGATGTTGAAGTCACTCTAAGTCACACACTGTGGTGTAGTTTGTTTGTAGGCTGAATTTAGCTTTTTTACTTCTGAATTACATTTAGAATTTTAAAATGCATAAAAGTTGTGTTAATTTACTGCATAGCAATAAAAAATAAAATTAAAAAACGTCTCGGTTACGTATGGTAACCCTCGTTCCCTGATGGAGGGAACGGAGACGTTGTGTCGAGTACTGTACGACACTAGGGGTCGCTCTTGGGAGCCCAAACACCTCTGACAGTTTTGAAACAGGCCAATGAAATTGGGTGTGCAGAATTTGCATAGCTGGCCACACCTCGGACATCCGGGTATAAATAGGGCAGCATGTGCATCTGCTCACTCGTTCTGATCTGAGGAGCCGAGCGTCTCACTCACTCAGAGGCGGACCAGAGTTGTGGCACGGACGACACAACGTCTCCGTTCCCTCCATCAGGGAACGAGGGTTACCATACGTAACCGAGACGTTCCCTATCTGTCGTACACTCTGAGTTGTGTCGAGCAGTGTACGACACTAGGGGTCCCTATATAAAATCGCCACAAGTCTGGCCGCGTCACCAGTGGTCAGTGCAGATAGTAACAAGTCAACGTGTTAGCATAAGTGCAGCTCACCTCTTGCAACCATCCAACGTCCAAGGACTGACCTGACCGGGCCTTTCCTAGTGGAGCGGCTGAGTAGCTTGAGAACGTTGGGAAAGTGCCTGTTTCCGTAGAAAAAGGCACTACGGAGATCACAACCTGCCCAGAGGGGGGGTGTAGAGTGAAAATATTAGATATGGGACCTGAGGTGGGTCTCACGCTAGGGGAGACAACCTAACTCAGATCCTAGAGACAACCTGTCTTCAGGGGAAACACCGCACCACAGAGAGTTATAAGTGGAAATACACATATGGGGCCACATAAGGAGCCACTACATACGGGGCACAAATCCAACCAAGAGTTAGAAAAGTAACCATACCTTGTGTTGAGATTTCGCAGCGAGTTACTCCACCAAACTCCGCTACGTCAGGAGTGCCATTTGATGGAAATGGTGTCCAGGGTTCACGTCAGGAAACCTACTGAAACTCAGAAGCGTAATCGGCATTAGGGGAAGCGCTTTCTAGGCAAGCCCTACACCGGCCAGTGTGCTGAGTCAAGAACTTGCATTCAAGACTCTAGCCGACACTGGTTCCATGCGCAAATTATAAAATCTGGCAAAAGTGTTAGGTGTAGCCCAACCTGCAGCTCTACAGATGTCTGCTAATGAGGCCCCATTTGCAAGAGCTGCCGAGGCAGCGACACCCCTGGTTGAGTGAGCTTTCACTCCCAGTGGGCAGGGTAAACCTCTGGCCTGGTAAGCCATACGGATTGCGTCCACTAGCCAGTGGGAAATCCTTTGCTTGGAGACAGCTTTCCCCTTCTGCTGTTCTCCATAGCAGACGAAGAGCTGTTCTGAACGTCTGAAGGGCTGAGTTCGTTCTATGTAAATGCGCAGGGCACGGACTGGGCATAACAAGGTCAGGTTGGGGTCATCTTCCTGAGAAGAAATGGCTTGCAAGGTCACCACCTGATCTCAGAAGGGAGTGGTGGGGACCTTGGGCACATATACAGGCCGGGGTCTCAAGACAACTTGAGAATTTGCCGGTCCGAATTCTAGGCACGAACTGTTAGCGGAGAGGGCTTGGAGGTCTCCCACTCTTTTGACCGAAGTGAGTGCAGTCAGGAGAGCCGTCTTTAATGAGAGGGCATCAAGTTTAACTGACTGAAGGGGCTCAAACGGATCTTGCTGTAGGCCCTGGAGCACCACAGCAAGATCCCAAGAGGGGATAAGGTTTGGCCGAGGAGGGTTTAGTGTCCGGGCTCCTCTTAGAAACCTGATTATCAAATCGTGTTACCCCACCGATCTGTCACCCACCAAGTCATGATTAGCTGATATAGCTGCCACATGAACCTTGAGTGTTAAGGCAGATAGGTGCCTGTCCAGGCCCTCTTGGAGGAAGGATAACACAGACTCGATGCTACACCTCCGTGGGTCCTTCTCTCGGGAAGAACACCAGTTCACAAAAATGTGCCACTTGAGGTCATACAGCCGCCTGGTAGAGGAAGCTCTTGCCTGCAAGAGGGTGTTCACCACTGATGGTGGAAGGTCTCTGAAATCCTCCTGATCGCGTCCAGGGACCATAGGTGGAGGTTCCAAAGGTCTGGGCGCGGGTGCCAGATTGTGCCCTTCCCCTGAGAGAGGAGGTCCTTCCTCAGAGAAATGCGCCAGGGAGGAGCTGATGCCAGGAGCACCAGGTCTGGGAACCAGGTTGTGCAATGAGGCTCACTGGGGGAAACGCATACTTGAGCCGGTCCCTCGGCCAACTGTGTGCCAGTGCATCTATGCCGAGGGGGGCCTCGGTTAGACCGTACCATAACTGGCAGTGGGTGGATTCTGGTGAGGGAAAGAGGTCTACTTGTGCCTGGCCGAATCGATCCCAAATCAGTTGGACCGAGTGAGGGTGGAGCCTCCACTTGCCGTCCGAGCGAAAGCTGTCGTGACAGAGAGTCGGCCATACGATTGACTTCGCCCGGAATGTGAGTGGCACGTAGAGACCTGAGTCTGTGTTGGCTCCACAGCAGGAGATGGCGGGCTAGTTGTGACATGTGAAAGGAGCATACACCGCCCTGGTGGTTGATGTAGACCATAGTCGCTGTGTTATCTGATCGGACCAACACATGCTTGCCCTGGATCAAAGGTCGAAACCTCCTCAGGGCTAGAAGCACTGCCAGCAACTCTAGGCAATTGATGTGCCAGAGCAATCGGGGGCCTGTCCAGACCCTGGAAGCTGCCTGCCTGTTGCACACGGCACCCCAGCCTGTCTTGGAAGCATCCGTGGTGACAATGATGCGTCTGGACACTTGTTCCAAGGGTACTCCTGACCGCAGAAACACCATGTCTGTCCAAGGGCTGAGTGTTTTGCGACACGAAGGTGTGATGTTCACACGAAACGTGCCCCAGTGCCATGCCCATCTCGGGACTCGGGTATGAAGCCAATGTTGTAGCGGTCTCATGTGCATCAAACCCAGCGGCGTGACCGCAGCTGAGGACGCCATGTGCCCCAGGAGCCTCTGAACCTGTTTTAGGGGGACCGTAGAACCGCATCTGAGTGTTGCCACACACCTCAGTACTGACTGTGCGTGCTCTGGGGAGAGGTGTGCATTCATACTGACCGAGTCCAGTTCTATACTGAGAAAAGAGATCCTCTGTACCGGGGAGAGTTTGCTCTTTTCCCAGTTGACCCGAAGTCCCAACTGAGCCAGGTGGTTGAGAACCACGTCCCTGTGAGTGCAAACCAAATCCCACGAGTGAGCTAGGATTAGCCAGTCATCGAGATAATTGAGAATGCGAATGCCCATTTCCCTGAGGGGGGTAAGGGCAGCCTCTGCGACCTTCGTAAAGATGCGGGGCGACAGGGAGAGGCCGAAGGGAAGAACTTTGTACTGATAAGCCCGTCCCTCGAAGGCGAACCGTAGGAACGGCCTGTGCCTTGGAAGGATCGAGACATGGAAGTACGCGTCCTGCAGGTCTATCGCCACAAACCAATCTTGAGGCCTGACGCACGTGATAATGCGTTTGAGGGTTAACATTTTGAATGGGTGCTTGAGTAGGGCCCGATTCAAAGCCCTCAGGTCTAAGATTGGTCTGAGCCCACCACCTTTCTTGGGTACAATGAAGTAGGGGCTGTAAAACCCTTTCTTCATTTCGGCTGAGGGGACAGTTTCTATCGCATCCTTCGCCAGAAGAACTGCGATTTCCGCACGCAGAACGTGCTGCTGCAGGTGTTGCTGCCCTGGACTGTAGTGAGAACACCACGGAACTTGGGCGGATGCCGTGCAAACTGGATAGCATAGCCGAGTCGGATGGTCCTGACGATCCAGCGGGAAGGATTGGGGAGATTCAGCCAATCCAGAAATTTCTCTGCTAGGGGTCTCAAAGGAACTATACCCGACGTACCAAGGGTGGGAGCCTGATGGCTGGGAAAAAGGCGTGTGGCTGGAGGTAAGAAGCCCCGAACACCACTGGCCGTTTCGTCCAGCGAAATCAGGCTGTGAAAGCTGCTCAGAGGGTTCCGCTGAGAAGGGGAAACGATTGAACGAGCTTGCTGTCTTGGAACATAGGGGAACACAGGGGTTGTGTGACCGCATGTTCTGAGTGAAGGGTACAGCATCCGACCGTCGAGTGGAGGGTCGGAAATGCTGCACGTAACGCCCAGAGAAGGAAGAAATTGCTCTTTTATTGACCATGTGGTGGCTGTCTGCCAGGTGGCAGGTGGCAGGTGGCAGACAGCCGAGTTGGAGCCGAATCCAGCGCTCGTCCCCTCGTCGAGTATGGACCCGGACAGGTCAAACGATCCCTCCTCCCTGGGCTGCTCGTTTCAGAAATGCTTTGAAGCCTGACGAGGGTTCTTAGTAGCCTGAGAACGAGCTGGCTGTGCCACCTTTCTACGAGTGCTGGACCACTGGGAGGGCCTAGCTGTAGGACCGGCAGGTTGCGGGGCCTGAGCTGCTCTCGTAGGGGGTCTTCCTCGGCGGGGAGCAGGCGAAGGTTGCTGCCTCGGCGGAGCTGGGCTGGTGCCCGCTGCACGCCGGGGCAGGATGTGTTTGATGGCCTCCGTCTGCTGCTTAACCGTGGAGAACTGCTGAGCAAATTCTTCCACGGTCTCACCAAAGAGACCAGCCTGGGAAATGGGAGCGTCGAGAAAGCGGACCTTCTCGGCATCTCGCATCTCAGCCAGGTTTAGCCATAGGTGGCACTCCTGGACCACCATAGTGGACATCGCCCTCCCCAGAGCCTGTGCCGTGACCTTCGTAGCCCGCAGAGCATAGTCGGTCGCTGAACGCAGCTCGTGCAGCAACTCTGGGTCGGGAACACCCTCGTGCAGATCTTTGAGAACCTTGGCCTGGTAGACCTGCAGAATAGCCATGGCGTGCAGGGCGGACGTAGCTTGCCCAGAGGCCGCGTAAGCCTTCGCTACAAGCGTAGACGAAAACTTACAGGCCCTGGACGGGAGTCTCGGGCGGCCCCTCCAGGAGGCGGCGTTTTGCGGGCACAAGTGCATCGCAATCGCTCTCTCCACCTGGGGAACCTCCGTGTACCCCCTCGCCGGACCGCCATCGAGGGTGGTGAGGGATGGGGAGCTGGCGCACCGAGAATGGGCCGACAGAGGGACCTTCCATGATTTTGTCAACTCCTCATGCACTTCCGGGAAAAACGGGACCGAGGCGGAGCGTGGCCTGGAGTCACGTCCCTTGCCCGGGAACCAGTCATCCAGCCTAGAGGGCTCGGGGCTGGGCGGGGGAACCCACACAACCCCAATCTCCCTGGCTGCCTGTTGTAGCGGCCATTTCAGCATCAGCCACAGACTGAGATTCAGCCGCCGGAGCAGCGGATTCAGCCGTGACGTCAGCCTCTGACGGCTCTCCCTCCGATGCTACGGACTCCGCCTTTTCCTTAGCAGGAGTCCCGAACAAAAGATCCAGCCCGTACTGAGACGAGCTTTCAAAATCGTCCGGAGACTCCATCGGTGAACCCACAGGTTGAACGGTTTGCGAGGACGTGCCTGGCAAAGCTACGCTCAGCTCCTGTCACTCTTCTTCAACGCACATCGCAGCGGCCTCGTACCTGGAAGTAGAAGGACCGGAGTGGGAAGCACTTGAAGTGAGCCGCGGCTTCTTCGAAAAGAACGCGGTTCTTGAGCGAAGCGTGCTCAAGGGTAAGTCCTCACAGATTTGACAACCTCCCTCAGCGAACGCTGCCTCAGCATGCTCACGCCCCAAGCACTGAAGACAGCGATCGTGCCGATAGTTAGGGGAAAGGAAGAATCCTCAACCAGTAGGACACGGACGGAAAGGCATAATGAAACACACAATCCGTACCGTGCTGCTCTTTTAGAGAAAATTTGCTCTTGCAGAGGATAATATTCTCTTGAAGATCGCCATCGATGCACCCAGGGGACTCTCACACACAAGCTGCGCTAAAGAGGGCGAGACCGCTGTCTGTGCCATAGATCCAACGACGAGAGAGGTGAATGTTGCCGCTTCTCACGTAGAGACGCTGCATTCGGCTCCGAAAAACAGAACGAGTGAACAGATGCACATGCTGCCCTATTTATACTCAGATGTCCAGGGTGTGGCCAGCTATGCAAATTCTGCACACCCAATTTCATTGGCCTGTTTCAAAACTGTCAGAGGTGTTTGGGCCCCCAAGAGCGACCCCTAGTGTCGTAAACTACTCGACACAACTCGGAGTGTATGACAGATAGGGAACTTTTATTTCTTTAACTCTATGGGTCAACGTGTGTGGAAAGGGTCTTGAAAAGTTTTGTACTGTTTTTGGCACAAAAAGCTTTAATCATTACAAGTAGGCCTCAGGGAAGAAAACAAAATGTGTGTGCAGTCAGTGCAATGGATGATGGGAAATGTAGTCTGGGGTGACATGTAACCGTTTGTGTAGTGTGAGTGTCCATATAATGATAGTGCGACATCTGGTGGTAAACGGACGCAAAGCCATGGACCGGATTTGTGACAATAGGAGGGATCATTCAAAATACATGATATTTCACATAAATTACTTTTACTTATAGTACACAGAGAAAATAATAGTTAAATTTATAAAAAGTACCCCGTTCAAAAGTTTACATATAGGTATGCTTGATTTTTAATTTCAGGTTATGTTGTTATGTTGTTACCTAAATGATCCACAGCTGTGTGTGTGTGTGTGTGTTTGTTTTGTTTTGTTTTGTTTTGTTTGTTGTGTTTTGTTTCTTGTTTAGTGATAGTTGTTCATGAGTCCCTTGCTTGTCCTGAACAATTAAACTGCCCGCTGTTTTCCAGAGAAATAATCAATACCCAACTGCAGCCTGCAGAACGGGGCGGGGCTATATGCATCACTCCACCCACAAATAGTTTAATTGGCTCATGACAAGTAATGACGTTGACACCTCTGTAAACAGGAAATGCGGTTGAGTGCATAGTTTAAGCTATGATTTATACATGATATTAACATGTCTAAAAATATTAAACAGTGTATTATGAATTTGTTAATTATCTACACAGGATATTAATATACCATAATACATAGCATAACAATACATTGTGAAGAATCCACTTACTGCTTTCGACTGATTTTGACTTTAGATCTATAAATCGCAACAAATAATGTTTATTTACAACTTACAGTATTTTGTTTATGGCTGTTTTTATTTTTATTTATGCATTTACTTGTATTTAATGTATTTATTTGTACTTTATAAATAGCTCTTAACATTCAAATAAATGTTTCTTGGAAAGCATGTTATTAAAGTCTTAAAACTATTAATTAACTTATTAATGCAGTGGATAATGTTATCTGTACTGTTTTCAAAAGAACTACATGACAGTCATTGTTTTACCATGTATTTAGTTCTGATAAGAAAACCTCCAATTACACTAAATTATATGTGTGTGTGTGCACCTGGTATTTATCACGTTATGGGGACCAAATGTCCCCACAAGGATAGTAATACCAGTAAATTTTGACCTTGTGGGGACATTTGTGAGGTCCCCATGAGGAAACAAGCTTATAAATCATGCAGAATAAGTTTTATGGAGAAAGTAAAAGTGTGCACAGTCTCCTGTGAGGGCTAGGTTTAGGTGTAGGGCGATAGAAAATTCGGTTTGTACAGTATAAAAACCATTATGCCTATGGAATGTCCCCATAAAACATGTAAACACAACATGTGTGTGTGTGTGTGTGTGTGTAGGCCTATAGATATGGATAGATCCAAAGTTTGCTTTATCCCACTGTTTCATATTTTTTTATTTGAAATTAAGTTGAGTCCAAAAGTGTTGGACTGAACAATTTATAAAGAGGATTAAACTCAACTAACATGACGATAATGCAATTTGTTTCAGTAATTCATTTTATTGGTCATACAACAGCAGTTTTGTCACAGTACGTGAGAGAAAAGGCGCAACACGAAGATGACATGCAATGAAAAGTCTTTCATATAATTCATATGTAAATCAACACAGGTAAATCCACAAAAGGAAGGCAGGAACACATGTACTCATTGATGAGACCGGATGAACTGAAACCAACAGACAGGTGATTACAATGAACTGAATTAAGACACAGGTGATACAAGGTTAACTAATAATGACATAATGAGGGCAGGAACAGGAAAACCATATATGGGCACATGAGGGAAAAAAAACAATACAAATAGTCCAAGGGTGTGACAGTTCTCCCCCCTCCTGGAAGGTGTGACCCCGCCCCAGAAAAAAAAAAAAAAGAGGGACGGATGGAGAGGACTTAGGAGGTGGACAAAGGAATGGACGTGGGACGGCAACAGAAAATCAGTGCAGAAGGAGGCTCTGGCGGAGGATGGACTCCGGGGAGGAGGACGATGAACAAAGTCCACGGTGGTGATGACGGAGGGAGGAGCCAGGGTGGAGACAGAAGGGTCCAGGGTGGATCAGACGGAGGAAGGAGCCAGGGTGGACACAGAAGGGACCCGGAGCAGGAGGAGCCAGACAAGTCCCAGGCCGCAGCCATGATGACGACCCACGGTGGAGCTGACAGAGGGAGGAGCCATGGTGGAGGAAGAGCTGACGACTCCAGGGGCCGACCGACAGCAGCGGAGCTCTGCTCTGGCTCTCCGTCAGTGGTGGGCTTTAGCTGCTGCTCCACGCTGCGGGGTGATGGTGGGCTGGGCACTGGGTCATGAGTGGGGCTGGTGTCATCGTCCACGAAGTCCATGGTCACCGAAGATTTGCAGGACACCAGCACCCACTCGATATAGGCGGTGAGGATCTCTCGAGGACCTTCCCTGTACATCTGCACTCGTGTGGCAGTGTTCAGTCCAGCTTGGTAAAACTACCTGTCCAGGTAGTGTGTCAAGTTTGTGAGTAACACAAAGTCTATGTTGTGGTCCTTGAGAGAGCGTTCCCCGTTACTCTATCAGAGATGTCTGTTACATGGGGGAAAAATGGTGACAAAAGTGCTCAGTAGCAACCATCTGCTTTTATAAAGTATTGTGAAGAACGCAAATGAGCTATTCTGCCCAGAACCTAAATATTTGTATATTCAAGCAAGTACTCTGTACACACACTAAATAAACTACTCCACACTGCAGAAATGATAGTATGCATGCTGTATAAAGGTGGTAGTATTATTGATAAGTGCTGAGGTCTTGTGCCAATGCCAACGTCTAGTTGAAGAGGCCTTCACTGGGGATCAGTCTCTGGGGCTCATTTAGTTGACATGGTCTCCACTGACGTTCAGAGCTGTAGAAGTCGTCTCTAGGTGCTGATCCACGGACTGGATCTGGGTGGCTACGGAGACCTCAGAATAAGAATGAGACAGACTAATGTTAGTGTAGATGCCATTCCTCTTACGACGTAACAGTTATTACAAATATAAATAAAGATTCACAATGCTTATTTTGGCTTCTGCCAAACTGGTATTTAGTCTTTAATGAATCGTTTTGCAGTTGGTTTGATACCAAACGGTGGCAGAGTTTAATGAATTTAAATTGGGACAGTATATTAAACATATCAAAAATATGGTCTCAATACAGTATATAAAAATAATACAGGCATAGTCAGAAAAAAACAAGCCTTGTGCATTATAGGGAATAATCTTTAATATTCTTGAATAATCTTAGAGGTTTTTTTTTATAGTTGGTTCGATACCTTTAGATCAAATATTATTTCCGTTTAATGGATTTATGTTATTGCATACATTAAAAACTGTGCAATTATTATAAAACATAAAATGCTCATTCAAAAAATGGAGCTTTGTGCAATAACAGAGATGTTTTTTCTGAACATTTAATTATTGGTTTTATAGTATAACGTCATGTTGTTAAATTGTGTAATTTGTTTATATGGTTAATTTATATTATTATTATTATTATTATTATTATTATTATTTTTAGAAATTAACCCTTGTGCAACGTAAAGGGCATATATTTATGTCTGTCTGAGTTAGTTTGGCCTCAAAACATAACAGACACAAAGAGTTTAATTGGTACGAAACTGGATGTCTAATGAATGTCACGTCAAACTAACTTTTTGTATATTTGAACCCTTTCCACCAATGACTGTATGATTTTTGAGATCCATCTTTTCACACTGAGGACAACTGAGGGACTCTTATGCAACTATTACACAAGATTCAAATGCTCACTAATGTTTCAAAGGGAAACACAATGCATTAAGAACCTTGGGAGTGGAAACTTTTTGAATTTGAAGATCAGGATAAATTTAACTTATTTTGTCTTCTAGGAAACATAAGTATCTTCTGTAGCTTCTGAAGAGCAGTACTAATAGAAAAAACAAAACAAAAAAAAACATCTTCATTCTGTTCAAAAGTTTACACCCCTGGCTCCAGAGAATCAGTGAGCATTTGAAACGTCTGTAATAGTTACATATGAGTTCCTCAGTTGTTCTCAAAATCATACAGTCATTGTTGGAAAGGGTTTAAATACACAAAAATTCTGAAAAACCAAAGAATCTGTGGGACCTGTAGGATTTTTCTGACGAACAGCAAGCAGTTTAACTGTTTAGGACAAACAAGCGACTCAAGAACAACTTGGAAAAAATAAAAAAATAAATAATAATAATAATAATAATAAATATACAGCTATGGTCATTCAGGTAACAACAGTATTAATAATCAAAGATATGTAAACTTTTTAACAGGGTCATGTTTATAAATTCAACTGTTATTTTCTCTTGTGGACTATATAAAAACGTCTTTTATGTGAAATACCCTATTCAGGTCAGTATTTAATAAAAAATAACATGCATTTTTTATGATCCCTCTTATTTTAGTAAAATAATTAACATTTTGCACATTCTGCAAGATGTATGTAAAGATTTGACGTCAGCTGAATGTATTTCAACATTCAAAAATGTGACATACCTTTTATAAATGAAGAGTACAGTTGGATCTGCTTCCTCCTCAACCGTAAATGTGATGATCCTTTCAGGAGTAGATAGAGATGATCATGGGCTTGTGAAGGCTGTGGCTCCCACACCACAGTAGGTTTAATTGACTCTGTCCCAGCTGGCCCTCAGTGGCAAAATGAGAGAAAACTTATCAGCGACTCAATTAAGAGTTGGGAACTACGGGTCATGCCGAGGTGGCGCAAGAACATGCCAACCCAGTTGGTGCCCCTGCAGTATTCATCACATACTGCTATAACTATTGGCACCTCTGGCTTTCTCACTGTCTGTGTCCTGGCACAATCATCTGGGTAATTGGAAGGCTTCAGTCACAAATGAACTTCTCTACACATCTTCTGCAGGGGCCTTGCTGACCTTTGAAGGGAAAATGGTATAAACAATTTCTACATTATAATGGAATACAGCTTCATCAGCCCCAGACCCGGATTCATATTAAAGGAATAGTTTACATAAAAATGAAAATAATTTTTCTATACCCTCATATCAGTCCCTAAATAATTAAATAAATAAAACCATAAAACAAAAAATATGATTATTAAAAAAAGTGGCAGTGTGTTTCACAGAAATACAGCATATGGATTTGGAACAAGAGGTACAGGTAGTAAATATTAGCACAATTTTAAATTTTGGGTGAGCTATCCTTTTAATCCCATGCATTATATTGCATTATATAAACATAAACATTAATTAAACAGTTATAGTAATATATGTCACACACACACACACATATATATATATATATATATATATATATATATATATATATGTGTGTGTGTGTGTTTGTGTGTGTGCACCTGGTATTTATCACGTTATGGGACCAAATGTCCCCACAAGGATAGTAATACCAGTAAATTTGACCTTGTGGGGACATTTGTGAGGTCCCCATGAGGAAACAGGCTTATAAATCATGCACAATGAGTTTTTTTGAGAAAGTAAAAGTGTGCACAGTCTCCTGTGAGGGCTAGGTGTAGGTGTAGGGTAGGTGTAGGGTGATAGAAAATACGGTTTGTACAGTATAAAAACCATTACGCCTATGGAATGTCCCCATAAAACATGTAAACACAACATGTGTGTGTGTGTGTGTGTGTGTTAAATAATATGCTTAGAGATGCAATAGTACAAATTTCACAGGCGATATGGGATGTGCCCTGGCTGCCAAACACATCACTGGAGCACATGTTCCTGGCGGAGGAATGTTATTGCATGCTGTGCTGCCAGTCGTTAGAGAGCTGAGAATAGATGCATTGGCTTCTTTCCAAACCCTGCACCTGGAAATGGGCTATCATGGGGCAGGAATAGGCTAGACAAGGGGAACGCTTTTATTACCACAACCTTATTGGCTACATTTTATCAAGGTCAGTTATCATATAGTTTATTACTTATTATGGCTAATCATTGCTCATTATGACTGTACTCATTGTGACTAATCAGAACCATTTTAATACCTTCACAGGCAGATTATTACCAATGTGTCTTTATGTGCCATTTTAGTGGTAGTAATGCATACCTTTACGGCTTTTGAATTATAGTAATATCTTTATATATATATATATATACACTGTCGTTCAAAAGTTTGGGATCAATAATATTTTTAATATATAAAATCTTTTTCACTCATGTTCACCAAGGCTGCATTTATTTGACAAAAATAATATATTAAAAAATAATATTGTAAAATATGATTACAATTTCATAATAACTGTTTTCTATTTTAATATAACGTAAAATATAATTTATTCATGTGACACAAACTCAAATTACTCCAGTCTTTGGTGTCACATGATCCTTTAGAAATCATTCTGATATACTGATATATTATATAATAAATCAATTCAAGAAAAAAAAAAACAAAAAACAGCTATATATACACTGACCAAAATTATAAACACAACACTTTTGATTTTTCCCTCATTTTTCATGAGCTGAACTCAAAGATCTAAGCCTTTTTCTATGTACATAAAAGGCCTATTTCTCTCAAATATTGTTCACAAATCTGTCTAAATCTGTGTTAGTGAGCACTTCTCCATTACCAAGATAATCCATCCACCTCACAGGTGTGGCATATCAAGATGCTGATTAGACAGCATGATTATTGCACAGGTGTGCCTTAGGCTGGCCACAATAAAAGGCCACTCTAAAATGTGCGGTTTTATCAGACAGCACAATACCACAGATGTCGCAAGTTTTGAGGGAGCGTGCAATTGGCATGCTGACTGCAGGAATGTCCACCAGAGCTGTTGCCCGTGAATTGAATGTTCATTTCTCTACCATAAGCCGTCTCCAAAGGAGTTTCAGAGAATTTGGCAGTACGTCCAACCGGCCTCAAAACCACAGACCACATGTAACCACACCAGCCCAGGACCTCCACATCCAGCATCTTCACCTCCAAGATTGTCTGAGACCAGCCACCCGGACAGCTGCTGCAACAATCGGTTTGCATAATCAAAGAATTTCTGCACAAACTGTCAGGGAAGCTCATCTGCATGTTCGTCGTCCTCATCAGGGTCTCGACCTGACTGCAGTTCGTCGTCATAACCGACTTGAGTGGGCAAATGCTTACATTCGATGGCGTCTGGCACTTTGGAGAGGTGTTCTCTTCACGGATGAATCCCGGTTTTCACTGTACAATGCAGATGGCAGACAGCGTGTATGGCATCGTGTGGGTGAGCGGTTTGCTGATGTCAACGTTGTGGAATGAGTGGCCCATGGTGGTGGTGGGGTTATGGTATGGGCAGGCATATGTTATGGACAACGAACACAGGTGCATTTTATTGATGACATTTTGAATGCACAGAGATACCGTGATGAGATCCTGAGGCCCATTGTTGTGCCATTCATCCACGACCATCACCTCATGTTGCAGCATGATAATGCACGGCTCCATGTTGCAAGATCTGTACACAATTCCTGGAAGCTGGCAATATCCCAGTTCTTGCATGGCCAGCATACTCACCGGACATGTCACCAATTGAGCATGTTTGGGATGCTCTGGATCGGCGTATACGACAGCGCGTTCCAGTTTCTGCCAATATCCAGCAACTTTGCACAGCCATTGAAGAGGAGTGGACCAACATTCAACGGGCCATAATCAACAACCTGATCAACTCTATGCGAAGATGTGTTGCACTGCGTGAGGCAAATGGTGGTTACACCAGATACTGACTGGTTTTTGGACCCCCCCCCCGACCCCCTCAATACAGTAAAACTGCACATTTTAGAGTGCGGAGCCTAAGGCACACCTGTGCAATAATCATGCTGTCTAATCAGCATCTTGATATGCCACATCTGTGAGGTGGATGGATTATTTCGGCAAAGGAGAAGTGCTCACTAACACAGATTTAGACAGATTTGTGAACAATATTTGAGAGAAATAGGCCTTTTGTGTACATAGAAAACGTCTTAGATCTTTGAGTTCAGCTCATGAAAAATGGGGGCAAAAACAAAAGTGTCGCGTTTATAATTTTGGTCAGTGTATATATATATATATATATATACACATTACAGATTTTTACTTGAATTGATTTATTATATAATTTACTTCATAAATGGAAATGAACAGATCTTAGATTGTTTTAGAAGAAAAGATCACTTTTGCTTAAAATTTGTGAGGTTTCACAATGTCATGCACTAGCCCCTCTGAAGAAGTGCATGCCTCTCAGAAGTCTTATCTAAACTATTTCTCATGAGATTTTTAGCACTGTTCAAAGGATCAGAAAGAAAAATTACTCTGTGCTGATGATTATTTGATTTATTCATGATATCAAATTATCATGTGCCCCATAATTTCAGACCGTGTCTATTGGTTATAATAACCGCTTTCCTGATAACTGCTACTCAGTTACATCTTATGATCTTTTTGATTTATTTGATATTGCTTTCTTCAAGGCTAGTCTGAAAAAGTAGGTGATAGATGATTAGCATTTATTGGAGAAACCTTGAAGAGCGCATAAGTGCTGCTATTGTTGTTAGCTCCTTTGCTGCTAATTATTTAACAGCACCTGGATTTCTCTTCATCCTTGCCAGCGATTTCCCCTGAGAAGATGCTGCAGGAAAGATCAGGCCTTGAGTACTTCTGAATTGCCCCAAAGTAAATACTCGTATGCCAGGTGGTTAGCTCCGGGCACAGAGTGCCAGACATCCAGACAGGTGCTCTGCTCCGAAGCAGGACTCCCAGCCTGAGCAATGTATTGAGCGAAACGGCTGTCAGGCTGTTAGAAAATGCTGATATTAGAGGTGTGCACCCTGGGACGACTTGAAAGCAGGCCTCATTTAAAGGTTTCTTCCACTTCGCTTAAGGCAGGGAAAAGGATGAAAACAGCAGACATCACTCATGTGGAGATTCAGTGCCAGCCTCAGCTGCAAGGATGATGTGGGACTGGTTGACCACCGTACATCAGAAGAAAACAGACAGTCGATAGGAAATAGCAAACAAATTCCTCCTGTGTGAAAGGAAAGTATGGAAGAAACCACATCCAAAATGAAGCTTTAACAGTGTGCTGTTTACCACTGAGCTGAAGAATAAATTAAGTTCAAGGCTAAAAATATGGGGACACCTGCTCATTGACAGAGCCAGAACTTGCTAGCTGTTTCCCACAATGCAGTGCATCCATCTCCAAATGTCTCCTTCAACTTATAAAACATTGTGGCCATCTGGGCATGTGGCAGTTTGTGGTCAAATATAGTATGATACAAATTACAGCTCTTTTGTTGCATGCTGAGCATGATATTTATTCTGCAGAACATTATTTATTTAAAGGTGAAGTGTGCAATCATTTCTAATTTAAAACACCTTCTTCCAACCGAGTGTAAGGCCTACTATGTCATATACGATACACACATTTCTAAGACCTATAAATTATCAACATAATGAAAGGTTTCCTAAAAAAAAAAAAACCTGCTGTAGACAATCTATCACAAAAACAATTTTTATATTGGTAGCAATAATTTAAGATGAACACAAAACTGGACTGAAAACGTGCTGACTAATTATACATCTGGACAAATCTACCAAGACATTCAAGAAAAAGCATTTTCCTTTATACTTTTATCCTAAGCAATATGCATTAATTTATACATCTCATTAGTTTATGCATTACTTGACAATTGAACCCATGACCTTGGCTTTGCTAGCTTCATGCTCTACTGTCATGGGCTACAAGAATAAGTTATTTAAGCCTTCTGCAAATGACAACAAAGCAGCTCTAACATTTTCTTTCAGGATTCCTTATCTTACAAGATTTATTCTTAATCTGATTCGTTCAGGAGCAAAATGCCACTACTGCTGCTCCAACTGACACAGAAACATGTTATCATTTATTTTGCTCTGAAGCTTTACATTTTTAACGTAAACATTTCAAAATGAAAGAAAAAAATATCATGCTATATTGTTAGCCTTCTACTGACACATTCTGACTTTTGAGATGAGCACAGTAAAGAAAACAAAAAGCAATAGGGCTATTGCATTTGAAATTTAGCTCACATTTTAATTAAAATTGAGTCATACTGGCTTTACAGACTCATCACTGCCCTGTAAATATGTTGATTAAAATATTGCTTTATTGCTTGTCTTTCAGTCTAACTATTTAATCTAGCAAATATTTTCTTGTTATTTAGTAGAATTCATTATTCATTTTTAAGTTGTGCCTTGACTTCGGGCACATCCCTACACATGTTTGCAAAAACACATAGCTGTTGAAGTACTTAAGGTTTTTATAAGTTATTTATTTATTTTTAAAGCACATAGTACCACTGCTCACTGTATGCAGAGTATGCAATCTAATTAGGCCCCATCTCATGTCCCCGGGGGCACCAAACAGCAGCGATTTTAACTGAGGGGGGCCCACGCCAACCAGTGCACCCTTGACTATTGGGTATTCTGAAAGCATGCTTTGTCTGGTAGTCAGAATCTGCTAATTGCATATTTACAGTCACTGTAAAGTCTCTATGTAATAGGAGCAGCACCATGACCAAATTTTTCAATGCTTTTCTTTGCTTTTAATCAAAATAAAACTCTGCTTTATTCAAAACTTTTCAATTCAGAGGATAATTCATTACAACAAAAGTTCTTCATAATTTTGTGAAATAGAAATTGATTAGTGACTGTTGATTAGCACTTTGGCATGAAAACCATAGCTTGAGCTTTTACAAGATTATAATTAGAACCCAAAATCTGACACAAACTTGTCACTAAACTAGAAATGAACCTACCTACTAGTGCGCAGTAAAAAAAAAAAAAAAAAAAAACATTTATTTAGGTTGTCAAAGGGTGAAACCTGATTATCACTGAGACAGCAAACTCTCTTTTGCAGCTGTTGAGAAGTGGTAACTGCCTTGGCGACGGATTGTGACAACAGACAGAAGTTGACAAGATCTTGGTACATTAATGAGCTAGTAAAAAGTGTGCCATGGTTAACACATCCCAGCTTTAGCCTGATAATGATGCATATTTTATTCATATGGGGCAAAAGTGCACACCAGGATGCCATTTCATGGCATTAACGATACATAAGCACTTTATTTTTAGTCAACTTTACTGCCTTTGTGCACTCCTTATTATTGTAGCTGATTTGAAAAGGTAGGATAGCATTCTTTAAAAACAATCTACAAATGTTTATTGATAACATTTTCAGAACTTTAAACTCTAACGTTCTAATAAAGATTAAATTAGGAAGCTTCCCATTGGATATTGGATGTGGGCTCTAATGTTGCTCAAATGTCAAATTTTGGTTGAAAGTAAAAACCCAACCTTGTTTTATGAAGCTCCAACTTCATTAAATAACTCCAAAAACAGCATTACCAGCTTCACTTATTATAACCCAGATTGACTTTATTCCTGTCATACATTTACAAAAGCGTTTAACAGAGGTTTAGATGTTGTTTTCTCTAGCTGTTGTAAGTATGTTTGTTATGGCAAAAACAACAAAAGACAATGTCATCAAATGATGTTAGCTACATGCTGATGGTTCAGATATCATCATATGGTTATCTGTTTTCTTTCAGTCTAATCTATAGTGTTAGTTGCACATTATTTATTATAGCAATTTAATCAGAAACTTTCAAAGATTGAAGAAAAAAAACAACAACCTTTTTTGTCACACAAACATCAAGAATCTTTGTATGAATCTCAACAATGGTGACATGCTTCATACTGCAATGTAGTCTGGGTGCATCATACAAAATCATCCTGGGCTCCCAGAATGCATTGCGGCATGAAGCATGTCACCATTTTTGAGATTCATACACTGATTCTTGATGTCTGGGTGTGTGTGTGTGTGTGTGTGTAAGTTTGTGTAATTTAAAGTGATTCCTTGTTATCATCTTGTTGTGTGTACTTACTGTGTAAGTCTAACATCTGTAGGCTGTAATATAAAATACTTTATAATTGTAAAAAGGTTTCATAATTCTGCAGGTTATTACCCTCTTGTTGCTCAAGCGTTGCTTATTGTTCCCTTATACCTGTGAGTAGGTACTGTAGAGGTACTTCATAGTTACAAATAAGTATGCAGTAAATTCTGTTTAATTACGTGTTACATTGCGGACGGTAATCTAAAGCGTTACCAAGTGTTCTAACAATGTTCTCAATAAACTTTTGTAGATTTTTTTTTTTTAGAGAATGTTACCAGAACATTCTGAAATCTTACTGCTGAAAACATTCCCAGAACATGAAACATTTATAGCTATCTTAAGAGATACAGGCCATCCACTTTTCTGTTAGCTTGACTTAAATGAAAGAGCATGTAGACATTTACATGTACACCGACAACTTCAAAGTTAATATTTTATTTCACAGTTCCGAATAATATGTAAAAAATGCTATCCATGTATAAATCACTTGCAACTAGATTATTGTAATGTTACATCCATGCAGGATGAAATTAGTAGTCTACAAGCAGTCTGTTCTTTTTATTTGCAACTTTGCAAGCAATTAATGCAAAGTGCTTGAGGGAAATGCATAACCATTAAACTCCAAGACAGGACCTTTGACCGTGTTTACACACTCCAGAACAGGGGTCAGAAACCTTTTTGACATGAAGTGCCATTTTCATTTTTCTTGTTAATCACTGTGCACATCCACCCAGCCCTTCTGGTGCTAGAAGCTGGACTCTATTTCCCAGCATGCACCATTACATGAATACATTATGTAAATCCTTACAGACATTGTTTAGCTGGAGCGTTTAGCTTCACACACACATCATAACTGAACAAAACAGGCTGATTATGAGAAAAAAGAAAAGATTACTGCAAGTGGTAGTTTGACATTCAAGTATTTATGTTATGCTTGGGTGTCTAAGGTTGCTGACCCCCCAGTTAAAACATTTAGATGTTTAAGTGCGGTTTTACTGTTTAGTCTTGACATATGGCTTCTCATTGCTGTTTAGTTTTAGATAGAAAGAGGTTTGCAAGCCACAGGAATACAGCCAAGCTCAGCTTAACTAGAACCCATTTTCATGTCCATTAGGGTTACATATGGAAGATTTTGCACCAGTAAAAAACTCATTATGAATCCCACTGGGATTTACCTTGATAATGAAATGAGTAAAAAAATGAAAAGGTTGGGTTTTATGGTCATTATTTTTAAAGCAGTCATACATAAGTGAAGACCTTATTAGAAAGTACAAAGAATTCTTTAAATGTGAATTAATTTTTTACACTATCAGTGGAAAATGGGCAAAGGCATTAGTTACTCATTTGGACAGGGTCTGGGGATTCTGCTGAATTTCTACTGTCTGGTTAGTCTGATTACTTTTCTTTTTCGTTTACTTTGTTTGACTTTGTTTGATTGTAAGCGATTTACAACTATATTGCCAACCAATAGCCCATTTCCTCTAATCAATTTGTGCCTCAGCAAAACTTGCAAATGAAGCTGACAACTAAATGTTTGGTATCACAGCATATTTAATATCCACATGCAAAGCATGTACATGCACACAATCCAGTGATATTTTTTAATCTCCATATAACCAAGTGGGTAATAATTCGATCAAATTAATATTTTATAATTAATACATTTCAGTTTTTTTTCTTTGCACAGAAATGTTCACATAATGCCTTATTAATCTGAATTGCCATATTCCACATTGATTCCACCTTTTCTTATCTTGAAATATAGTCTACATAATGAATACAGATAAAGTAATTAATCCAAGGCTCAAATCTGTTAAATAACATAAACAAATCATGCCTTGTGATTCCCTTTTAGTGATTTGTTATTGGTTCATCATCTTATGCATTACCTTGTCCAAAACAAGCACTGGGTCCTAATACAAGTGCTAATTAACAAAAATAACATAGTGCTCACTAATTAACTAAAATGACACAGTGCTAGCTAATTAACTAAAATAACATAGCATGATAACAGCAGGAGCTTAATGAAGCATTTGGAACATTTTAGAAGTGTCATAAGATTTGCAAGTGAATATGTGTCAAGCTGTACAGCTTTAGGAAGTGAAAACAAAACATTATTGAAAAAAAATAATAATATATATAAAACATATATATATATATATATATATATATATATATATATATATATATATTTACCTATATATTATTAGCAGTTTTATTTTCTATTAATCTTCTATGAGTACCCTTTAAAGTTGCTCCCTTTTTTTTTTTTAGGATATTTTTATTCTTGGATTCTTGTTAATCGATTCTTGTTAATGCATATTTACATATTTAATGCTCCTTGCAACACACACATACACACGAAAGAGATTAGAGCCATTAATGCTTTAAAAAAAAAGGACACTAAAGTGTACGTTTTCATTGGAAAAAGTGCCTTTTATTCTTTCCTTATTCTTTAATGTATGCTATATTTTATTGTATTATCTCCACACGGCATCCAAACACAAGCAAAGTTTCCTCTATTCCATTTGAAATTCAA
The DNA here is from genome assembly GCA_012976165.1 of Labeo catla. Classification (NCBI taxonomy): domain Eukaryota; kingdom Metazoa; phylum Chordata; class Actinopteri; order Cypriniformes; family Cyprinidae; genus Labeo; species Labeo catla. The sequence goes on from VONZ01000216.1 coordinate 791,339, forward strand.
ATGGCCAAACCATCTTTATCAACTGAAGCTCTGCAGCAAAGCCAAAAAAGTAATCAGCCTCAGGACCACTGAGAAGCATTCACAGATAACAGAGCAGAAATGTGGGTCACCCATGTGAAAGGAAGAAGATACAGCACTGACCCATGTTGGATCACTTTGCTGATTCCTGTTTCTGCAGTGATGACCCTGACAAAGTCATGTAGCAGTCAGTTGCCATATGAAGGTACATTTCCTCATCTCGTCTTTAAACATACTTCAGCTCTGCAGGATGAAGGTTAAACTGGCTCACCCGCATGAATTATACTCATTTATTAATTATGCTTTTGGCACAGCATTTAGTCTGCTTATCAGCACAGTGTATTAATGAGCAATAAAACGAGTATGTAATGAGTGGAGGGAAACTGCTCTAGTCTTACTGGCAGAATGTCAGGAACAGAAAATTCAAAGGCATCTTTTGATGCCATAGCTTGTTTTCTGATTCTAGATCTCCTGGTGTAGAGAATGCCCTTGGCAAGATTTCTTCAAACTCAGATAAAATAAAGGAAGTCTGAAAGATATGCAACATGAAAACTGGTGGTTAAACACAAGCCATTTTCTGTTGCATGAAAACACTGAATGACATTGACTGTATCCCTTGTGTTTGTTGTGTACTGAAATACTGAAATTCAGTGTGTTTTTCTTCACTAAATTAGCTTTGCCATGGATTGACTGAATATTTGGTAATCCACTCTGTACATACAACATTATATATATATATATATATATATATATATATATATATATATACAGTATATAACAAAACAAAACAAACAAACAAACAAACAAAAACAGTTATGTCACAGCTATTTTGAACTGAGATTAAATGGCAGCAATAAGAAATCTAAATTAAATTGTTATGCCATGATTATCTTTCTCATCAACAGGGGTTAATATCAACAAAAACAATTAATGCCAATAGAAGGTCATTTTCCTAAAGTAATTTTGCAAAAAAGATAAACTCTTAAACGATGTATATATGTCAGCTTGATCATAATCATTAATGCAATCACTTGGGAGTTGATGCATTAGTTTCACTGTGTTTATGAGGTTTAATTTAATGCAATGTACAGTCTATGGACTCATGTGTCCACATGTATATAGTTTATTCAGCTGCAGAGTTGACAACAGGAACTGAATGAAGTAGACTGTTCAAATATTTAGACCCCTGGGAAACGGGATTGTCGTAAGCGTTCTTGATCGCAAAAAAATCAATTAGCTTAGTCTTGTGATTAATGAATGTGTCTATTATTTCTTGGCTTGTCTAGAGCTGTGCAAGCTCCTCATACATCACATACTTTAATATTGATTTTACTTCAGACTTTCTTACGCAATGGGTTTCCGAAGATCTGCTGTCAGTTGCAGCCTACATACCACACATGGCATCAAAACACAAGCAAAAAACAGGTCCACAGTTAATGCAGACATGCAGTTGTTTTGTTTTTTTGTTTTTTTGTTTTTTCAGAATGACCTCACATTGCTGTTTTTTTTTTTTATGTGAATTAAGAAACAAATATACAAATAATATATGACCCATTTATAAGTCAACTTAAATTATGGAATTAAAATAATATGAATTAAAATAACTTTGACAAGACATACAGACAAGACATATAATTAGTCTGCAGTGATAAAAGCAAACTTGTTACTATAGTTTATAAAATGAACCAAATTTATCTTAAAATTTGGAACTCAGCATCAAAATGTTCACATTTTATTTTACATCTGCAATGTGGCATATTTCCAAGTGAAAGATAATTTTAAATAATAAATAATAAACAATACAATCTTGATTAGAACTTGATGACAGTTTTCTGGAGGGGAAAGACTGGTGATGTCTTACAATTTTTATTTATTATTTTTTTTGATGATGATGAACCATTTAAAGCAACATTAATATTAATACTTTATTTGTTTGTTTAAATTAGATTACATTTTCTTATGGAAATCAATGCATAGATTTCTCTGCATGAAAGTATGTCTGAGGTCATGTATTAGTTACCTTTAGTCACCCTTGTTTAATTACTTGTTTCCGGTTCTCATAATTTCTTATAATAGTGTGTAGAACCTTGTTTCCCCTTTGCTTGCCTGCATTCTGCTTGGTTTATAAATCTCACCTCTTTGGCATTCTTGCTGTAAGTTGCCATGGCAAAACAAAGCCATGTGCTCCAAAGCTGCTGTTCAACTAATATTATCATGATTAATTGTCAATGAACTGGCACAAATAAATTCTAATCAGTAATTTTCCTGAGGTTCCAACAGAGCCATTTCTCAAAGAAAATTATACTATTTGTCTGCTGTCTTATATCATGCTGTGAGAGCAGCAGAAGTTTGTTTTCCTCTAAACAAACTGATTTCAAGAAATACGCGGTCATAAACCGGAATGCAGCTGACTAAACATTGCAGTATATATTAAATTTAACCATTGTTTACCAATTTGTTTCTCTTTCGTTGCCATCTTCATACATTTACAAATATCAGTGCTAACACCGTATTCACGACTTTTTAATTAAAGCTTGTTGGATTTATCCAACGTCATTACATACTAAAATGCGGAAAATTACGTTTAAAAAAGGAATGACGTACTGATCGTTGTCACACAGCCTGATGACAACCAGCATAAATAATGCAAATATTGCTGTAAACGTGAAATGCATAATGTTCATTCACACAATGCTGTCTGACCTGCCAGAGGCATCAGTAAGATAATAACATATATTCTGAAATGATGAAATATATATACACACAGAGAGAGAGAAAGAAAAGCAAGATAGATGGAGGTTGTCATAAGAAAGTTAACTGAAAAACTGCAGCAGGTGATATACCATTATTTCTAATCTGCAGATGCAATTGGCAGGGAAACAAAATATGATGTTTTATTTATTTATTTATTTATAGGATTTTTTATTTTATTTCTTTTAATTTCCTTGCTGCTGTGGGTTTATTGGAAATCTACTCCCACAAGATTAAGAGGTGAAAATCCTTTCTGATTTAGTTCAAGGTGTCAAAAGGAGAATCACTGTAATAACGTCAGGTGTGCATTTGGCAGAGCTGGGCAGTTTGAAGATTTTATTTTATTTATTTATTTTTCTTTTCTTCTTTTTTTTTTTTTAATCTTAAAAAAATTGTATTGGATTATGATTGACAAACCTTTTAGCGGTTATGTAAATGTTGCAGATGTTCATATAATTTTAACTGTGCTTACTTAAACGTATAAGTCACCTTTCATGTCAAATGTACTAAATAAATTTAGTAAAACATTTATAGGGCTGCTGCAAATCAAATTAAATCATTATTAACATAATCTTTACACTGCAGAAGTGTCATTTAAATGTAATTTAGTGCTATGAAAACGTATTTGCCATCTTCTGTTTTTGTTAAATATTTTCTTCAGACAAAAAACAACAATGCAAAGCTAACCTTTGAGTAAACAAACATTTATTTATTTATTTATTTATTTATTCACACACACACACATACACACACACCTATCACCCATGTAAAAAACGAACTGCCCCCATAAAAATTCAAATATGGTTATGTGCTTGTGGCAGCAATATTTGCAACCAAATGCTTTGATAAGATCAGTCTTTTACAGTGCTGTGGTGAAATTGTGGCCCACATGCTGCTTTAGTTCAGACACACTGGAGGGTTTTTTAGTATGAACTGCTTGTTTGAATTCCTGCTACAGCATCTCAATTGGGTATATGCCAGGACTAAACCACTCAAAAACTTCAATTTTGCTTTTTTGAGCCATGCAGAGGTGAATTTTGGGTCATTGTCTTGCTGCATAATCCAGTTGTGTTTGAGCTTCAATTTACAGACTCAATCCTTTAGGATTTTCTTATAGAGAGCAGAATTCATGTTTCCCTTAATTTTTGCAAGATGCATCAAAGCATTCCCACACCAGCACACTGCCATCACCATGCAGGTATGATGTTCTTTTTGTGGAATTTAGTGTTTACACTATTTTACACCAGATGTAACCCCTGTTTTCCAAACAGTTTCATTTTTGATTCATCAGTCCAAAAAATTCCCAAAAGATTTAAAGATCATCAAGGTGTATTTTGGCAAAATTCAGATGCTTTAAAGTTTTTCCATTTGAAGATAATGGCTCTCACTGTGGTTCCACAAGCCTTTGAAATCACCATTTGCAGGATGATTATAGCAGTATTTCAATCCCCTTCTTCCTCATAATTTCTGGAATTTCTTTGACCTTGTGTTACTGGGTAAAAACTTTTCTTCCATGACAACTCTCAGAAGATTTTAGCATGGTAATGGATATGGCAATGTTAATGTATTTGGTCTTGGCAAAATAGATCTGCTATGCTGCTGCTGAATTGCTGCTGCTGTTGGTTATTGCTGTCCTTGTAGATTATTGCTGCTGCTGCTGCAAAATAACCCCCAGCAACCACCTGACTCAGGCTCGGGTGGCCTGAGCAAACGGTTTTAAATTAGTCTTTTAAGACTTTATTTAAAAAAAATAATAAATTTGCAGCGACTATGCTGTAATATTATTGCTATAGCCATCTCATTTAACTATACATACTGCTGCTATTTATATTAATTGTGACCAAATATAATTTGTGACCTTGAAATGCTATAAATGCTGCTGCTGAGAAAATTATTTTCGATGACTGAATGCCTATGCAGGCTGCGGCTACTGCACAAAGAAAACTAAACTGCTCACAATTAACTAAACTGATAACAATTTGACTTGCTATGCATGCTGCTGCTAAAATTATTATTTCTAAACTTGCCTATAAATTGTCTATGTATGGCATGCTATAAAATTTACAGACACTGCAATCCGAATAGCTATGCATACTGCTACTACAGCTGCACAACATACTTAGAATTGCTATAGCCCCTTTATTAAATAAACAATGCAATCAAATAAAACTTATTTCGCTTTGGCGAGTTCACAAATCTGCTGTAAGCCTTGTTAAATAAGCAAAAGTAATAAAATGCCTATTCACCTGAGAGTTTGCTTACCATCCATGCGTTATCTTATCAATACATTTCAATCAACTAAGGTACTTCCTACTGCCACTGCTAAATTGGCAACACAATAATTGGTTTGATATGCAGACGCTGCTAATAAAATTTCTTACATTGCATCTGAATTTGCTATGCATACTGCTGCTATTAAAATTAACTAAATGCCATCTAAATAGCTAAATGTACTGCTGATACAACTGCACAAAAGTACTTAGAATTGCTATAAGCCTCTTTATTAAACAAGCAAACGCAATCAAATAATGCCTATTTCACTTTGAAGAGTTTGCAAAAAGTACTGCATCCTTGTTAAATAGCAAAAGTAATGAAATACCTATTTCACTTTACTTACCCCATGCGATTCACTGGAATTTCATGCAACTAAAAGTACTATATGCTTCTGACTTGCTAAGCATGCTGCTATTAATATTATTTCTAATATGGCATCTGAATAGCTATGCATCCTGCTACAGCTGTACAAGTACTTATAATTGCTATAGCCCCTTTATAAATAAACAAAATGCAAATAATTCCTATTCACTTGAAGAGTTCACGTATCATCCATGTTTAGCCATTGAAACTACTAATAAAACATTCAATTGCTATGCATGCAGCTATTAATAATTTGCTAATAATACAATCTGAATTTCTATGGATGCTGCTGCTACACTCTATGAAAGTACTAGACAAACATGAACTATAAGCTGCTGCTGCTGCTGATATGAACACGACATGCTTAGTAATTACTTCTCTCGCAAAAAACCTGTGCATAGTTTTACGAATGTATGTTTTCTAGTTTAGAAATGTAAGCTGTCGAACACAATACAGCACAAAAATAAGAGTGAGAACGTTTACTTATCTAGCTGAGTTTCAGAGGAACTCAAAGTGCGTTGCTGCAAAAGGCTCAAGTTAATGCCGACCAACCATTTAAAGGTAAAGGTTCAAACTCATTGGCTGCGTACGCAACATGAACCAGTCAGCTTGTGCCAAGTGGTATAAGGCTGTGAATATCATCAGTTACATTAACACCCATCAGCCTGCACCATCTAGAGTTTCATGAAAGGACTAGGCATTTAACTAACTTCATGTTGTTTAGAAAAAGTTTTCAGTGTTCATTTAATTGAACAGGGTTAGAAGGCCTGGTTGAATATAGTCCATCTGAAATCCATTATGAATGCAGTTGCATAGATTTGTGAATTAATACCTAAAGGGGGTGATATAATGTACACTATAACTCATTTTTATCACCTGGGCATAACAAAAAAAATTCCCAGGGCAGACAATCTTCATGTCCACTTGTATAATAACTTCTTCAGTGTCTCTGTCTGATAACACTATCCTAATAATCCTAAACTGCTAGAGAAACAGAGTTTAGACAACATAGTAATAGCTACAGGGACCTATGATGACCAAACATCAGGGCTTTGTGCCATTCAGAATTAAACTGAGAAGCTTGAGGCTTTAAAAAGAAAAGAAAAGAAAAGAAAAGAAAAGAAAAGAAAAGAAAAGAAAAGAAAAGAAAAGAAAAGGGGGAAAAAAGTTAGATGGTGAAATGGGTGTCTCAGAATTCGGGTTGAGGACCATCAGTTTCATTATTTGCTATCATGGAGTTATTATTGAACAGTAATTAAATTATATGTACATTTTGAACATTTTCATATATAGATGTATCACTTTGACTGAGATTTGTCATTATTGCCATTGTAATTATACAAATATTTAACTAAACTTTAAAATTTACATTTAAATAAAACGTTTAAATAAAACGAAATAAACATTTAATGTTTGATTTAGTATTTTATATTAAACAAAACCTTAAAAAATGGCCTAGATTAGGGATCTACTTCAGTATCAGAGGAAGATATTCCCTTCCATTTCATTTTTATTTTATGTTAAATAAACTACATTATCAAATGTATCAAACTAAATTATCATGAACATGCTAAACTCATCAATACCTTTAGAGATTTAGTAGTAAATACTATCTTAAGCAGGGCATCTTCCCCTATCCTTTTTTTTTTTTTTTAATTAAATATGTAGCAGCATGAAGTAAAATATTCTAACAAATGTAGTCTCTTTAAATCTGATTTCCTGGACACACATGAAATACAGTCAAGATTCTGCACTGAAAATCCCTTTGGATCTTTGCTTTGGATTTTCTACTTCACAAACAGTCAGCCAAGAAATTTGAACAGGGTAATGGTGCAGGCAATATTGGAGCAGCTATTTTGCTTTTATTTGAGATTGAGAAGTCAAGCAAGCTCACAGTGAAGTAATGATTGCAGTGGGACTGATCAAAGACAAAGTCAGCAGCTTCTTGTGTCTGGTTAAATCACATCTTTGCTACTCTCTTCAGAACTTCCAGGCTGGTCAGCTCCAAGGATGTCTGTAATACCTGGAGAAAACTGTTAGAATTTAATTCCATTTCATCTCAAAGGCTATTGGCCAGTTGATACACACATCCCTGAAAATGTTAAACCTGCATACTGTCATCTTTGCTGGTTAACACTCATTTCCAGAAACAATATATTTGAGCCAATGACTTTAGCCTTAAATGCCAGGTGACTAATTATTCTGAAGCCACAACAAAATAGAAATCTTTCTATATACTCCTGATTGAGAACCACTCTGGGTGTTTGTCTAATATAGTATAGTGTGGAGTGGACAGGAAGCAAAGTTGGAAAGGACCACATGTCAGGATTTGAATTTGGTTGCCAAAAGCACAACAGTGTCACTGTGTCACAAAAAAACTGCTATGTGTTTAAACCCTGCACACATGGCTGTGGCACTGCACACTGTATTGAGTCCTCTGCACAATCTGACTTTGCTGCAGCCCATAATAAACCATTGGTGATATCTGGGCAGAGATCTGCCCCCCTGACTGAGCCTAGTGTCTCCTAAGGTTTCTTCTCCATTTCTGTCACCGATGGAGTTTTAGTTCCTTGCCGCTGTCGCCTCTGGGTTGCTTAGTTGGGGACACTTATTTTCCAGTGATATCGTCACCTTGATTGCACAGATACCATTTGAACTGAACTGAGCTGGACAATGAAATCACTGAATCAATGATGAACTGACTTTAACTGGAAATTGAGTGATTACTATTGTCCTTTTGCACTATTCACACACTATTTTCGTATTTAATACTGTGAAGCTGCTTTGACACAATCTGTATTGTTAAAAGTGCTATTTAAATAAGGTGTCTTGACTTGAATGTAATAATAGAAACATGGTTTACGTGTGTGTGTGTGTGTTTTTTGCCAATGTTTTATTTTATTAGAGAAGATCTTCAATAGAGAAACAGGCAAAAAAAAAAAAAAGCTTATGTCTTGACTTGCATCCTTTACGCTTGCACTGTATTGTTGTTCATATTAAAAGGTGTAGTAAGGCAAAGTGAAAGCAGGTTGTTTGGCATCACAATGTGTCTCTTAATAATAAGTAACATTAATACTGACAGTTAAATGCTATTATTAGAAGCAAGAGAATAATACAAACATCCATAAGCATATGTCTGCATTACAAAAATTACAAAAAAAAAAAAAAAAAAAAGAGGGGAAGATCTGTTTTGCATGGCAAGCCTATTTAAAAGTCTTTGTTTTGGTTTTATCATATCACAAAGAGAAGCAAGATTAGTGCTTGTATCCAATGGCAGCAAATTAATTGCATATGCCCTGCAATCCAGCCCTAACTCCCACCCTCACCCACCTCTACGGTAGTCGATTACTGCAGACACATACATTTAATGGATTATTCATTTTGAATTTTCTTCATGCGTAACACTTGAGGTCTAAGGGAATTACACAAAAATTGAAATTGAACAACTGTATGCAGATGCAGCGCAAGAATGTTAACTACCATCGAATGCATTAAATTCCAATCTTCCACAGACAAAGTGGTCAGAAAGCCATTATGATGTATTTTCCAAAGCTGTTATTCTATTAATAACATATTGCCTTGAGAAGATTGAGTTTAAGGACAAAAATAATTATGTGAATGTTACATGTTTATTATGCATGTTTATTAACTTTTTATTATATATTTTTATTTATTATGATATTTAGTGTATGTATTTCATGTGTCCACTACGAAAAGTAAAAAGAACAAGTCATCTTATAATTTACAGTCAAACAAAAAAAAAAAACAAAAAAAAAATCAAACTAGACATATGACAGTGTATTTCTGTTGCAAAGACACTCCTGACATCATAAAGGATGGAATTCCTTTTATGGGCACTTCTCCATGAAGAGCGTGGGCACACATCAGCCAGAGTGAGAGCATGTAGATGCCCATCAGTACACTTCATTCGGGTTACGAAAGTTGTTGGCAGCGCTGCACAGGACTTGCTCGAGAAGGATTTTGTTTTTGACCACAGCATCATCAATGTCACCACGGTCAACGAGATTAGCCGAGAGCAGTCGAGGGCGGAGTTGAAAACGGAGCCGCCGAGTCAGGCTTTTTTTTGCTCGCCTTAGTGATGCTCTCACTGTGTATGCATGCTCTATCACAGATGAAGTGATTTAAATGCAACATTTGTCAAATACACAGACGTTTCAGAAGCGTTTTCATGAGCAACAGTAACACTTTTCATATATTGCTTAATACAACGCCAGAATAAAGTTTAACATAAACATATACTATTTAAATACTAATAAAGTAATAAACGTGACTCAATATAACATTGCGACTACGGTAAAAAAAAAAAAAATAAAATAAAATAAAATAAAAACTGTAACTGTAAAAAGTAATTTCTTAAGTTTACTTAATTAAATTGTGCAAACTCGTTGCCCTAATTCAATTAAGTAATCTTAACGTAATTGTATTAAGTGTAATTTAATTAAATCTACTAATAAGTATTCCTTAGTTTTTTGAGTTCAATTTACTTAAGTCATTTAAATTTTGTTAACTTAATTGAATCTGTGATCTGAACAGTAACTATGCTACTCAGAAGTACTGACTCCCAGAATGCATTGCGGCATGAATAAATCATGCAGTTGCTTTGTTTTCCTGTTGTTGCTGTTTTTTTTTATTTGCCTATTTTATATGCTGTCTTGTGTCAGTAGTGGCACAACAAGAAGAGCAAATAAAATGGTTATTGTTACAATTAATAAAAATAAATAAAATTGAATTGTTACCATTGTTGTGTTTAGTGTGCTGAATGTTGAAGTCTGTGAGAAACTCAATTTTGGGTGATTGCAAGATATTGCCACCATTAAAGGATCATATCAACCCAATTAAAAGCTTCACAAAGTGTTCATAAATCAGCAATGAAACCATACAAGCTCATTAACCAACACTAGCTAATTTTTTAATAAAAGGTAAAATCACCATTTTCCACAAGTTGATATGATTCTTTAGGGTCTTAATGAAAAGTCTCTAATATACTTTGATTAAAAATTCTCAATGGTTGTGTAAAACAACACCCTTTTTACCTTGCCAAAATCAGCTCTGCAAAAATCAAGGGGTTGTTCCTTTAAATGCAAATGAGCTCTGTTCGCACCGCCCCTCTCTTCTCGCTGTGGGAAAGACGATCTTGTTTACATTAGCCGCATTTAGCCGCGTTTAGCCGCTAAACTTCCTAACTACCACGTTATAAGGGAAGGCGATCGCAAGATTCTTAAAAAAAACGCTTATACTCACTTCTGCTGTAAGTGAAGCTGGATCATGAATGATTCGCGCGAACATAGATGGATATATGTAGATCGGGAGGCGCATTCCCTTCACAAGCAAATGTAATCTACTGCATCTTCAGCGGCTCAGATGTCAGGAGTAAATGACGACCACTATGTTCATTATTACATCCAGCAACACAACACCTCAATTGGAGATATTCTTGTCTAACTTAACATCCCTGCTCTGGCATAAAAACTGGACTGTGACAGCTGGTCTAAGGTACGAGCTCATGTCAATCAACTATCGTGGGAGCGGCCTCTGTCCTGTGACGCCACACCGACAGGCATCTGAGAACGGCTCGATTTGAAAAAGGGGATATTATTTTTACAGATTAATTAAAAACCACTGCATGGATTTTTATCATTATAGGGTAGATTTGTACATACACTGCCAACACACATTAATGTTCAAACAACATGAAAAAGTGAACTTAGCATCCGATGACCCCTTTAAAGCAATTTATTTATTTCGCCTCTTTCTCTGACACCAAACAATTGTGATTTTTTGTTGCATTTATAAAAACAGAAGTATAAAACATTTTATTCCAAGAAATTTTAAGTTCCAAGTGGCCAACCAAAGGGATCACTATAATGGTGAGTTCAAACAAAAACATATTTGACGAAAATGAACATCAATTTATTATCAGTTTATTATCTTATGTGATGTTCTCAGATTTTTCAGTCATATTGACAGTTCAACATTCAAGATGATTTTGGGAAATGAGTGAATGCAACTAGAAAAAGATCACTTCTGAAGTGGAGAACATAGAGTAAAAAGACTAAAAATTGCCCAGCCTCAGCAACTCTTTTCTTTTTTTTTTCCTTTTCTTCTATTGTTATGTTGCACATTAGCAGCATTTTAGTGCACTGCTGCCTCTCACTGGTTTATTAATGTCATTGGTTTCTCTGTGGTTACTTGAATAGTTTAAGTAAGTGTAACTCAGAGTAGTAAGTAAATTGTTTAATTTGCCTTGAAATTAGCTATAACTTAACACAACCTAGTAAGTATAACTACTAAGTAAAGATAACTAATTATATCTAAGTAAGGTAAACTGTTGGATTTTACAGTGTGTGAGCCTTATTGGACCTGACGATGTTAGAATAAACCCAAAACACATGATCGTTGTCATGCGGTGAATCTGGCCAATCATGAAACAGCTGTGTTGTCATCAGAGCTCTTGCAGCTGCTCTGGAGAAACATTGGCGACTGAGTCAGCTGGCTGCTCGGTACTTTGATGCCACACGTGACAGTCATGTGGCACCGGTGTTGCCTCGAGTCGGACAAAATTTCGAACCAGTCAGAATCAGAATCTGATTGAGCTGTGCAGCGCTGCGTTAAGTCGAAAACACCCAATGGCTAAGCAAAAACTGCACATGACTCTTTAACTCCGCCCATGGCACTGTTTTCGGGAAGTGGTGCAGCTGTATCTTTCTTTTATAAATCTGATAAAACTAAAGACTTTTCAGAGATATGATGTATCCAATACTACTCTATAGGTACTGAAGATTAACATGTGATTGGCTGAAACTGTGTGTTATGTCCCCTTTAATTTACTTGGATTTTTCATGTAGCTTTTTTCTGTACTACCACCTGTGTAATTACAACTTCCGTTTAAGCTTGATTGTACTGTGCTCAAAGTGTTTGCACTTACTCATCTTAATTAAAGAGATACTATTTCTCTAAATGATAAAATTATTTTGGGTGATGCAATATGACACCGGTGGGTGTGGCTACACTTCAAAGAAGGACTGTGTCATGGTGAAAGGTAGAAAATCCTTTAACATAAGATTTTTTATTTGTTATAAGGTTGCTCAATAAATGGACACAAACATTATTATGACCATTCTTAGCATGCAAGTCTTAGCATGAAGATCAATCTGTGGAGTGAATAAAGGATGAGAGGAGAAAAAATATAGATATAATATACAACATTAAAATATGGACACAATTAAAAATAACAAAGTGTTTAGAAAGCATAGACAGAAAAACAAGAAGAAAAAACTCAAAAATGACCTCAAAATGTTTATTGGTATTTATCTTGCAAATAACAAATATATGAACTGTATTCAGTATAAAATAGTATAGGTGGACCTGGAAGTTTACAAAAGTAATAAAAAAAAGAAAAGAAAAGAAAAGAAAAGAAAAGAAAAGAAAAGAAAAGAAAAGAAAAGAAAAGAAAAAAAAAAAACATATAGGTATCTAAACTACATGTTTACAAAAAGTGGCCCAGTTTACCTGAGTTCACCCCAGGTATTCGTATATATACCCACATGCTGTCATGTGTGTGTGTATATATATATATATATATATATATATATATCAGAGGTCGCGTTAGCCGAAAATTATCTGTCATTTATCAATTATCATTTATCCGGAAAGATTTGAAGGCCACCCGTCAGTTTGACAGATTACACTGAGGGCGATCTACTGCAACTTCTAACTGTAATTCCCACCCCTGTCCAGGCTGGTGGTGAGAGTGCTCCAGTGTAGTAGTAGAGCATGGGACCCAGAACAAAAATGAAACTGTCACGAGTGTTTTGCTATTACGCACGGGCGAGTACCCTACCCTTGCTTGCATTTCCTGATGAAATGGGCAGGATTTAAAGTTTCATATCAAAAGTAACACAAAGCTTAGCATATTGCGATATATTGGATGGGAGGGATTTACAAATCGATATTGGTTCATAAAAATGAGAATATATGAAAAATTAGAGTCTCATCTGTTCATCTGTTCTCTTCAAAATAAATGCATAAGCCTATATTGTCCTGTAGGTTCATAATTAAAAGTGAAAATGTAAGTAAAAATAAAAGCAATTAAATATGTTGTTATAATTAAAATACAATAATAGATTATGACATTATATATATTTTTTTTTATTCCTCAACTAGTGTGGCTAGTTGGCAGCCTATTGAAAAAAAAAATGTACAAAATACATTCTGAAACCCAGTGTCCCACAAGTTGTTTTATTCCACATTCTAAGCGTGTTTTCTGGCTCATGATATACTTTGGGGAATAATGATAGCTTTCAGAGTTGTTATCCCACTCGTTCTGTAAAGTTAGATTGATCTACTACCCAACTATTTTGAACCTCTGCAGGGCCATTCTGGCTGCACTTGAATTTTGCTGCTCTCTCTTTGCTCTACAAGTTCTATTTCATGGTACAGTGGCTGGGTACAATGACAGCTCTCTTCGATGGCAGCGCACACAACTTTATCTTCGGAAGACTCAGAAGGACTACCACCGCTGGACACTTTTGACCGTCTAAGGAAAAATGTCAGGATGGCATTCTGAATGAATCCCCACAGGTGAGCTAAGCATGAGAGGGGGCAATTAGGGAAATAATGCTTTGACAGCATGTGGATCCACATACAATGAATTCTAATTAACGCAAACTACCTCATCAGAGAAGGTTAAATGAACATGACTGATGTTCAAATTGCCCAAGGGTTTGTGGTAGTTTTTATGTAAAACAATAGAAATGAAATGAGAAAGACAAAGAAACACAAGGCTCAGGTTACATTAGCATTTTCTACCACTGACTTTGACTACAGCATTGCTTCCCCAGCTGTCAGGTTCCCTGTGCCGATAGGACCTCAGTTAGGTTGCTCTGCTTGACTGGCTGCAGAGCTTTATGGCATTGTGACAAAAGGCACAACACAATTATTGTCCATTACCCAGGCGACCGGGACTGAATGAAAGGGAGCGCACCAATGTGGCCCTCTTGATGGATGTGATTCTGCATGCAAATGCATTCAGTTTCCCCGGTTCATGTCACACCTTGTGCATTCAGCCTGGGTGATTCATTCTTCCTGCCAGGGTTAAGACACATTCCTCCACTTCTGTGGAGGAGTGCAAGGGCAGTAAATGTCATAATTCTAGGCTTTACAATTACCAGGTTTCATTAGCAAGTATATAATCAGTAATATGACATTATTAATAATATCTCAGTTTGTGTGGTTTGTTGAAGAGTGTGCTATACTTCCTAAATAATCAGATGTTAACCAGGCAGACATAAAAATCAGACAAACAAGTCCCATAGACTTACACTGAAGGAGGTCTGCGATATGTATCATCTATGATCACCAGTGCAAATGTAATAGGTTACAGATTACAAGTTACTCTATTTAAAATGGAATATGTAGTGTAATAGACTTCAGCACCTCTTTTTACACTGAGGTCATTCTGAGGTTACATACAGATTTGAAAAAAAATAAGAAACATTAAATACTGATACAAAAAATATTCAGATTTGTAATTTGTAATTGTTTGTAATTGTTAATATTTGCATAACTAACTGTAACAGATTACAGTTACATTTATTTTGTTATTAAATTACATAACAACATTTTTTCATTTTTACATGTAATTAATTACTCCCAATCACTGATGATGATATCAAAATTGTTGTTTTATTAATATGGAAGCTGACATTATCAAGAATGTCAAATCAAAAACAAACAAACACACACACACATACACACACCATAGACTTCTATAGTTTTTATACTGACGAAACGATATTGTCTATCCCCTAACCCAAACCTAACCCTAAACCTACCCCTTACAGGTTACTTTTAATAAATTTTAACATTGTGGGGACCACAGGCCCGCATTTGGTCCCCACAATGTAGCAAAAACAAGTACATACACACACACACACACACACACACACTTTTAATGTACCCAGTATATACAGTTAGAATTCTGCCAAAAATTAATGTATGGGATCAAAATGCCCTTGTTTGAGTTTTTGTTTTGTATTTCTATATGATAAAGCATGTCTATTGAGCTAGCTCCAAACAAAGCTGCTACAAACCTGCTGTATGACTCCGAGCAACACACAGAAGTGTTTTGTTACTGAATGACTCTGTGATTTTAATTAATCGGGTGAGTCAATGATTCAGTGATCCATTCATAAAGTCACTTGTTACTTCCTCAACAAAGCACTTTGAGTTAATAAGTTGAATGAATGAATTAATGACTCACTAATTAAGACAATGACCTGCCCCCACCTACAGGAAGTTTTAGCTTCATGTTTAAAGTATTATTTCAATTTTTAAAATAATCACTCCATTTTCCAATAATCATAATATATATAATATATATATTATAATATATATAATTATATTATATATATTATATATATATAATTTTTTTATTAATTTATATTGATTTATTTTATATTTATTAATATAATTTAATAAGGTGAGAAAAATGTTTATGTAAATATAAAAACATGGGGAGGGGGGATAATTTCTGTCCCCTACTGTGAACTAACCACCACACAGAATATGAAGAATGTGAAAAGATATAGGAGTCAGCTATCCATGACAGCAGGGGCGGATCTAGAAAATAATTTTTAGGGTGGCAAAGGGCATATGGTCTATGAGGGGTGGCAACACCAAAGCAAGCCCCCACGTATAGTTTTTGCGGATTTATGTTTTTCTATGATATTATTTATGGATTTATGTTATTAGGATTCAGGCATTATTTTAGCAGCTAAATGTCTATTAAAGGAGAAGTCCACTTCCAAAACAAACATCCACATATAATGTACTCACCCCCTTGTCATCCAAGATGTTTATGTCTTTCTTTCTTCAGTCATAAAGAAATAATGTTTTTTCAGGAAAACATTTCTGCATTTTTCTCCATATAATGGACTGGTATGGTGTCCCGATTTTGAACTTCCAAAAGGCAGTTTAAATGTGAATCAAACATTCCCAAATGCGGTTGTAAACATTCCCAGCCGAGGAATAAGGGTCTTATCTAGCGAAACGATCGGTTATTTATTTTTATAAATAACCGGTTCATAAAAAAACGACCGCAAAAAGGTCTATATCCAGTGTTGGGGAAAGATACGTTTAAAAGTAATGCATTACATTGAAATTTGTAGTAAAATTATGGTTGCAAATTAATCCGACCTAAAAAACATGGTTAATTTTGGTAACAGAAAAATATGACTCGTGATAATGCGATAACATGTTCAGTATTAGAATTTTTGTTATGATGTAATCATTATTGTACTAATTTTGACATTTAGGCAATTTAGAAAATACAGTTTTATTAAGTCTAAAGTATTTAAGTAACATAAAGCAACACATGGTCATAATGTGATCCTTTAAACTGACCTAAAATAAACTTGTTATTGCAAACTGGATACAGTGAGGTGGTTGTTTTGCAAGAAGGTGAAGACAGTTCTGTTCATAACAGTAGATGGCTGATGAAAATGGAAAGCCACAAGAAAATTAGTGAAAAAAGTAAACACACAAATTGAGATGCAGAGAGCTATCATGGAAAATAAAGAGTCTAAAAAAGGAAAATGGAAATGAAGGTACAGTTCAAGAGAGAACCTTTAATTATTTTAGGTTTTAAACCTTTTTTTTTTTTTTTAAATGTGATGGCCATACAAAAAATAGGGTTTTCAGATTTTGTGCGTGGCATGGCCTGGATGAGTGTGAGATTTCCCGGCCAGAAATTTTGTTCCAGTCCTGCCCTGTTCTACATAGTGGTTGTTCAGCCTGATACATGCATTAGCTAACAAAATTTTAAATATAAGTTATTTAGTATTAATGTGTCAATATGAAGTGAGGTCCAGTTATCAGCGTGACACTAACACAGGCAGTGGTAATGGGTACTTTTTACTTAAGTACATGTCAGAGCTCATACTTCTTTACTTTAACTGGAGTAAAAAAGTATAGTCAGTACTTCTACTTTTACCAGAGCTTTTTTAAACATGAGTATCTGTACTTGTGTACTTTTGCCATCTCTGCTAAAAACCATTCAGAGCACTTTAGCATCTGCATGGCAATGTTGTAGGATCAGGTAAGCATTATTCACAAATGTACAGTCTAGATTTGTCACTTTATATAGTGAAAAAAAAAAATCAGCACAATTGAGACACAAATGTCTGTAATGACACTAAAGGCCTGTTGCTAATGTAGTGTAGGCCAGCTGGAATTTATAGTGTTAAAAGGCATTTTAGATACAAACTGTGGCACTTGTCACAAGTGACATGCACAGGGGTGAAAAATTGTGCTGCCATTTCATCCTGATTATACTACAGTCAGAAAATGTGCACTAGTTTGATGTTGCTGTCAAGTGCAGAGAGAAAGCAAACAAGTGTGCTTTAGATTAATCTGACAGAAGACACTGCATGTTACGTTGCTTCTTTGAAGAGTTTGCAAGCTGTTCACACACAAACATTAAAGAAACAGATGTTTCCTTTCCCTTTAAACTCAACATTAGGAGATGATGGTGCAGAACATCTCAGAACATTCAAAGGCAGGCGGTGTTGAAACTCATCTTGTTATGAAACCTGTTGGGATGCTGTAGGGTTATTTTGGGAGTCTATTTCCCGGAGTAATGCTCCGGAGGTATTTTTTAGGTTGATGAAATAATAACGCCAATGCGTTACAAAAACGTTGTAAAGCATATATATTTGTCTATCAAATATCTCAAAGAATAGGTCAAAAATGCTCAACAGCCTTCCTAATGGGCATGTTCATTCCATCTTGTTGCACTTGAGGTCACCTATAAATTCCATCTACTGAACCAAGAGTCCTTATTATTTCTTATGCCATTTTGATCAGGAACAGGAAAAACAACAGCAGAAACAATACAACTTTCACATCTGAGTCTGTTTTTGGGAAAATAGTTTGGGAAATTTAGTCTGAACTAAACCATAAACATAATTTGAGGAAAACTAATAAATTTGGTTGTAATGAGAGTATTTGTGGTCCATCGTATCATTATTTCAGTGTGCCCATTTATCTAGCTTGTTTGCAGTTCCATCTTTTCTACTGTTTGTCACTAGATTCAAAGGTTAAAAGTCTTTTGTAGCAAAGTAAACATGCATTCAAGACTTTTTAATGGGACTATGCTAATGATCTTGTCAAGCACAGGGTGGCCCTGAAAAAAAAAAAAAAACGGTTTGTAAAAATCCTGTAGGAATTGTGTTTTGAAGTCCTCCTGCTGGCAGAAGTTCTTTTAAAATGTGCAGTCTTTAACATTAACACAACAGGTTAAAAATAGATAAAAACAGCAATGATGCTGTTGCCAGTTCGGGATGCACAGGGAAACAGAGCAAGGCCCTTATTGTGGAAGCATTGGTATTCAGATGGAGAATCACAAAATGTTGCTACTATTACTGGCAACAGCTCATTAGGCCACTGCATTTTAAGCATGGAAGCCCACAAATCTTTCGATGACAGACAGGCCTCCACAAACAAGGTGAGTTTGGATTACGACATCTCTAGCATTGTATAGTCAAAACACTAGAAAGAAACTGGGGAGATCCATTTAATTTGTTTGCAAGCATGGTTTACAACAAAGGAGGTTGAACTGTACACTAGTTTGGCAGAAAGTAAGTAAACGACACGGTTGTCTATGGGGAATCTCTGATGCTCAACCCAGGTGGTCACACAGCACATGTTCTTCCTTTCCTGGGCTAACGTTTTATTAGAAAAGCTGTGGGAGCTTTGTCAGTGTTCCGGTAGTCAACATTACTGATGAGTAGCAAATGCTGAAGTGTGAGATACATACACTGTAGGGTGCTTTCACTGCACAGGGTCTCTGATGTGCTGGAAAAAAAAAACTGGGGAAACTGCACATTTATGATAAGAACTGCTGTAGTGTGGCATTGGATTATGCCATGTTAAATAACATGTTTCGTCACATTAGCAAAATTTTGCCCACAATAAAATGGCCATTGTCAATAGTTTAGCAATGCAAAAGCTCACACAGAGGTCACTTTTAAAGCAAACAGCTTTCTAATGGTTGACATGGCAAATTGTGTAAATTTCTAAGACTGTAATTGGATTAGATAACTGTATTTAGCAGTTAAAGTTTTAGAAACACCTAAGATACATTTTTATTAATAAGTAGTGTTTTCTGTGGCCTTCTCACATAATGCCTGTTATATAGCCCTCGAACTGATTAACTGACATCAAGGCCATTGTATGATTAGTTTACAAGGTGCATATGATCCAAGTTGAGCATTGCTGACCTTTACACTTTCGTCAAAGATACAGACATGCTGATCTGATTTAATGGGAAATTGGGGTATGCAAGAATAAAATACAGGCTTTCTGATTTACTTATTTATTTTAGTTCAAAGCAACTTCACAGTGATAAGAATCAATGATGCAAGCAATCAAATATAGGACAAATTCAAATTCTGCTGTAAATCAGCTCTAAAAAGACAATAATGTCATTATTTATTTTAGTTTAGTTCAGTAAGTGTAAAATTCATCAATTATGAAAGTTCAATTCATTTCTAAGCAGCTCTTCATAAGACGTGTTGTTATTCAGCCTGAAGCAGTTCAGTGTTGAATCAATTCAGTTCAATAACAGCATTGATGTTGCAAAATTCGTCAATTATAAAACAAATTGGATTCAGCTATAATACACAAGTGTCATCACCCAGCACAATTTAGTTCAAGTGTTTTTTTTGACATATCCAGTAGTGTCAGTCCAGACAATAATATTAATTATCTTTTAAACCTCAACTAAACAAGCCAAAGGCGACAGTGGCAGGAAAATCCAAATCTATCAGGTGAGAGAAATGGATTAAAAACCATAGAATAAATCAGGCTCAGTCTGGGGTCAGTTTTCTTCTGGCCTGAAAGCTGAGTATTAAATCAAAGCCAGCTGAACAGTCTGTCATAATATATTTTCCATATACACAGGATTATAGCCCCTATATGAATTCCCTTTCTCCCTGGCTCAATGTTTTTATATTAAGAACAGAACTGCTGCAACTCTCCAGTTTAGAATATTTTGTGCCCTATTTGCAGATTGTTATTTTCCTGTGCTGACATTAGCTTTTTTGTCTTTTGAAAGCAAAAAATTGCTACAACACCATTTTCATTGTTTTTAGTTGGTTTATTTTGCCTCATCGTAGAAAACATCCAACAATATACCGCCAGCTCGAAATCATTCAAATAGCAGTCCCTGGCCTTTGGATATAGAAAGACAGGTAGGTCGGAAAATAAATGTCACTCACGTCTCGATCTACAAAAAAGTCATCATAATCTCACCGACACACTGTTGCTCTGAGCTGCTCAGGCTCTTTGTCAAACATATTGAGGAATGTAATTCTTGGAGGATTTCTGGCAAATCGCTTCTGCCAGTTTATGCAGAATGAAAGAATACAAAGCACGAGTTGCTCACACAAAATAGGGAGACAGTAGCAGATAGAGAAGGAAAAATGAGAAAAGACCGTCTTGCGTTTGCAACAAGTGGCGGGTGTCACAAAGGCAAGATGGCTCAGCTGAACATTTGTAGTCACAGTTGTTTCTTTTGACAGCTCTTTCTCTCTCCAAACCCAACCAGCAGTGCTGCAGCGACCATTCATCCACTTTGAGTTCCTCTTATGTTATTCCTAAAAACCTGAAAACTGAGGACTTTTTTCTGCCTCCTCTTCAATTTTTTTTTTTTTTACTGGAGTGAACATGTGGTTACCAAAGATATCATTGATGATTTGTGGGTAACGCCGTAATCCCTGGCAATTAGAGACATATGATTCAGCTTCAAAAGACTCATTTCCCCCCACCACGAATAAGATCCTTGATGACATTTAATGCACTTATAATTTGCTTTGAAATTGCCCTTTCAAGCCGACACGCACGTAAAGGCAGCTTATCGATTACTACTTAACGGGAAGCCGATCTGCACTTAAAATGGGCAATTAAATGGCTGGTAATTATATATTGATTGAAAGCTGCGGCATTTGTCAAAGGTTGGGTGTGTAATCCATGCCGATGTGGGGGCAGGTATGGAGGGTGGTCAAGGGGGCGAGCAGGAAGTGGATGTCTCAACTTGGCAGCTCCCCCACTGCCTACGCCTCCAGCTTTGGGATTTCCTTCAAGCCATGATGAATTCTAGTGATGACCTTTCTGATTTTGTTTTCATTACCTAGTTCCTCTGAGAATTTCTATGGTCTGATTACAGGGATTGGATAATTGGAGTAAGGAGGCATCTCTTTCCTCCACCTTGTAGATGGCGAGGAAGCAGGCCTGAAGAAAGCAGGATTTTGGGCACACTCAGTAATGGCACCTCTTGGGTGGAGGTATTGATTAATCAGCATCTTGCAGCCAGATAACGGAATGTGTTGGGATCAAACCTCACTGGCCGGTTAATTAGCAGCAAAGATTTTCCTTCCATGAAGGAGAAGAAAAGAGAAAGGAAGGGAACAGGTTTCAATAGTGGTGTAAGAAAAAAAAAAAAAAATTTATTTATTTATTTTTACAATAGGGGATTATTTGAATACCAATCATGCAAGAAAGCCAATGGTGTCTCCATGTTTTATTCCATGTCCCTGCTCTCTCTCGCCCTCTAAAAATCTCATAATTCCATATATACATCAGAATAAGGCTTAAAATCCTTATAAGGCTTAGAAAAATATTTCTTCCCGTGAATGCTGTAAGGTAATAGAGTAGTCACATAGTGTTAAATGTGTTTGCCAGTATGTGGCCTTTTAAGTTTCACAGTGATACTAATAGGATTGGCTACTGCAGATGCAGCCTCTGCTGGGATGGCTGATAAGACTGCATTACTCACCTCCCACTCTGCCAACAACGAGGGAGGACGTGGCCCTATATGCACTCAACCTTACAAATGGAAATATGATATAATTTATTTTATTTTATTTTATTTATTTTTTGTGTGTGTGTATTATGCAACATTTGATGATTTATGTATTTGTTTTAAATGCCAAATGGCTCAATGGCATGCACATACTGTATGCCTGAATTGCTGCAAATTATTTAATTTGTCTCTCTTAGTAACACAATTTTCTCCAAACACCTGTTTTAAATTACTTGTTTTATCTGTAGCTAACAAGTGGCTGGAATGCAATGACTTCTAAAATCTAAAGTTTTAAAAGGTCTGTCTAGCGGAGTAAAGAGTAGGATTTACTTTAAAACAATGTTCCCTGGTGAAAAAAACAGCATATGCTGGTTTTTTCACCAGGGTTCGCTCAGAAATCGCTAGGAAATTTCACAAATAATTAGAAAGAAATGTCAAGTAACAATTAAATTAAACAAAATTGTGAAACAGAAAGACTGAAGTATTTGCAACAATCTTTGTTTATTTAGAACTTGGAAAATATTTGTTTACAATGTAAAAGACATTGGCTTCTATAATTTGTGTTAATTATAAGCATTAACATCATGAATTTCTGTAAAGTTGCTTTGAAACAATGTGTATTGTGAAAAGCACCATACAAATAATAATTGACATGGCTTGTTAATTTGTCTACGTGTGGCTACTACAGGCTGCAGGGCGATGATAATGTCAGTGTCTCTATAGGTTCATCTTGTAATAAAGGAAATGCTGTTACAAACGGTTGTGCAGTGCTGACTGTTTAATCTTCATATTCTGCTGGCTTTTGTTGATTGTTCCTCAATTTTATTTCCTTTTAGCACCCAAAGACCACAGATAATGTTTAATGTGGCCCTGCAAATAATGTAATCATGAGTTTAGTGTATAGCCACATACACACACACAAATTATAAATGTTGAATCAAAAAAAAAAAAAAAAGTATATACCAGTTGTAAAAACGGTGCAAGTCAACTCTTCAGCAGATGGTGCTGAATGGTTTTGCTAGTTAATTTAATGTAATTCAGAGCTGTATTGAATTGTACCAGCATCAAGGTAATGATTTTATGGTTCATATCAGTTATATCACCTAGATTCCATGCATGAATAAATCATATGTGTTGTATAAAAGTAATATTATGCATATACACCGATACAGCACGAACGGGAAATTTTTATTTTTATTTTTATTTTTTATTGATCACTATTTGTTTGTGTTTCCTAACAACGATTGCCCAGCTCAGATGTACGAGCTTCCTGGGTTTTTGTCTTTCACTAGAGATAAAATGATAACTACCTTTTAGTTATGATAAAAATTATGGTGTTAAACTTCCCATTTAGCTTCTGGATGTATTGCCATAGGTGCATAAGAAAGTCTTCTGTGTGATTTTATTTTTCTTTCTTTTTTTCTCTTTAGTGGTTTGGCGGTTTATGTGCATAATCCTTGTTTCTGTGACTTAAAACAGCTCAGGGCCCCTAAAAAAATCTGTCCTATCCAGTGTGCTTGTTTCATACTGTGCACAACTTCAGCTGCAACTACATTTAATTTACAGTTTACAGATTTAAGCAAAAGTCTGGATACCAAATATTCCCAAAGCAAGAACAGACAAACTCGTAGCTGGATATACAAGAAACCACTGAAGATTTGCTTTGTGAAGGGGATTTTACCAAGTAGTGACTGAGGGGGTATTCAGAGTTCCCTATATGTCGTACACTCTGCGTTGTGTCGAGTGTACGACACTAGGGGTTGCTCTTGGGAGCCCAAACACCTCTGAAAATTTTGAGAAAAGATCTCAAAGTACAGATTTTGCATAGCTGGCAATGCCCCGGGCATCTGGGTATAAATAGGGCAGCGCGGGATCTGCTCATTCGTTCTTTTCTTCGGAGCCGAATGCAGCGTCTCTCTGTGAGAAATTGCACCATTCACCTCTTCATCATTGGATTCATGGCGCAAGCAGCGGTCTCTCCCTTCTCAAACACAGATAAGTGTTGTGAGAGATCCCCTGGGTGTTTCAACGGAGATCTTGCAGAGCAATCTTCCTCCTAAAAGAGTAATTTCTCTAAAAGAGCTAGCGCAGTTGGGATTGTGTGTTGGTAAACATGCCTTTCCCTCCGTGTCCTTCTGGTTGCAGCTTACCCCCCAAATGATCGACATGATCGTTGTGTTCAGTGTTGGGCTATGCTCACACTGATGCAGCGTTTGTTGTTGTTTCATGTTTTGCTTGCGAAAACATGATCGTGGGCGTGCTTTGCTCATGAGCCGTGTGCTTTTACGTGAAGCTGCGGCTCACCTCGACTGCTTCCCGTTTCGGTCCTTCTACTTCCGGGTACTAGGCTGCTGCGATGTGTGTCGATGGGAAATAATAGGAAGCAAGAAGGTTCCACTGGGTGAAAACACCGCAAACCTCTCGCTCCTCACGCCCCTCGGTCGAGCTTCTGAATGAGTTTGTTAGTCTGTCTCAGTATGGCTGACTTTCTTTTTTGGAGCTCCTAAACGGGTGGAATGGTCAGCAGCTGAGCAAGCCTCTGCGGGGGGCTGATTCTCAGTTTGAGGCGGACGTTAAAATGGCGGCCGTGCTTAAATCCTGTGGGCGTTCAGGCCAAGGCATTATGTGATCTGTACGAGGGTTGTTCCAACCTAGAGCTACAGGAACTGCGTATAACGACCGATTACGCTCTCTGAGCTATGAAAGTTGTGGCGCAGGCTTTGGGAAGGGCGATGTCCACTTTGTTGGTCCAGGAGCGCCACCTGTGGCTTAACCTGTCAGAAATGCGGGAGGTTAGAAGTCCACTTCTTGAACCCCCATTTCCCAGGTCGATCCTTTCGGCGACACCGTGATAGAAATGCCAGTTCTTCACGGTAATATAAAAAAAATAAAAGAAAAAGCAGACAGAGGCCATCATGTAAAGGTCTGGCCTCAGCCGTGGGTCGGGCTCCGGTCCCATACCCCCAATAACCCCTGTCTGCTCGTCGTCACAGACGGCCCCCTGCAGAACTCCTGAGGCCCCGCAACAGCCGGGCCTCCGGCCAGACCCGCCCAACGGTCAAAGTTCTTGTGGGAAGGTAGCAACATCAGCTCGTCAGTAGGTTTTCTAGAACCCTTGTTAGGTTTCTAGTTTTTCCTCAGACGAGCAACCCAGAGGAGGTGGGCTAACTGACCTACCCAGATCCACTCTCAACCCGGGAATGAGAGTTGGATCTGGCCCCATTCCGACCATCTGTCTTCCCGCAGACAGTCATTGCCTGGTCAGTAAGAATGTTCCCCCTCTCGGTTATCTTACAGCGCTATGACCCTCCATGAAACCGCCAGATGCTGAGTCTGCAGACCAGGATGTGTTGGGCACTCACCTGGTTTCTCTGCATGTTGGCAAAGGCATCCTGTGTCCCTTGGGGCTTTCGTCTCCAAGCACGGTGCCCTTTGCTCTATTCAGCCACAACATCCCCACTCCAGGTACGTCGGGTATAGTTCCTCTGAGATTGCTAGCAAAGTCCCGAGATGTTTGGTGCCCAATCCCTCTCGTTGGCTTCTCAGGACCACCTGACTTGGCTACGCGACTCAGGTTGCAAGTCTATGGCATTCTCTTACAATCAGCTCTGGGCGAGAATGCTGTGGTTCCTCAAGCGGAAATCGCAACCCTCCTGGGAAAGGGTGCGATAAAGCCTGTCCCCTCAGCCAAAATGAAGAGGGAGTGTGTCAGCCCCTACTTCATTGTACCCAGGAAGGGTGGTGGACTCACGCCAATCTTAGATCTGAGGTTTTTTGAATTGGGCCCTTTTCAAGCTCCCGTTCAAAATATTTACCCTTAAACACACATTCCTGCATGTGTCAGGGTTCAAGATTGGTTTGTGGCGTGGGACCTGAAGGACGCGTACTGTCATGTCTTGATCCTTCCAAGACTCTGTCTTCGAGGTCGGGCTCATCAGTACAAGGTTCTCCCTGCGGCCTATCCCTGTCGCCCTGCACCTTAACGAAGGTCACGGAGGCTGCCCTTGCCCCCTCAGGGAAGTGGGAATATGCATTCTCAGTTATCTCTGTGACTGGCTGGTCCTAGCACCTAGGTTTGGTTTGCACTCTCAGGGATGTGGTTCTCAACCACCTGGCTCGATTGGGACTTCAGGTCATCTGGGAAAAGCGTAAACTCTCCTCAGTACAGGGTTTCTCTTTTCTCTTTATGGACTGTTCTCCACGTTTTTCTTAAGACTGTGCATAGTCAGTGCTGTAGTGCGTGAGAGCACTCAGATTCAGTACAGCGGCCCACTTTTTATGTACCAAGGCTCCTTGGGCATATGGCATCCTGAGATGGGCGTGGCGCCCAGGCACACATCATGTGTACATCACACTTTTGTTGCAAACCTTCAGCCCTTGGGGACACATTTTGTTTCTACGGGCAAGGGTGCCCCTTTGGAAGCAGTTGCTTCCAAATCAAGCTGCGGTGCCATGCGCAATGGGCATGCAGCTTTGGGGGTCCGGCTAGGCCCTCGGCTGCTCTGGCATTCAATTGCCTAGAGTTGTTGACAATGCTTCGGGCCCTGAAGGGGTTTTGACCTTTGTTCAGGGCGAGCATGTGTTGGTCTGCACAGACAACACAGCAACTGTGGCATACATCGACCACCAGGATGGTGTACACTTCTTTCGCATGTCACAACTGACCCGTCAGCTTCTGCTCTGGAGCAAGCACAGACTCAAGCTTCTGTGTGCCACTCAGATTCCAGCGACAAGTTCGCTCCGAGGTGAGTGGAGGCTCCACCCTCAGACGGTCCGGCTGTTTTGGAGTCGATTTGGCCAGGCACAGGTAGATCTGTTGCCTCACCAGAATCCACTCATTGCCAATGGTGGTACAGCCTGACCGAGGCTCTCCCTCGGTACAGAAAGCACTGGCACTCAGCTGACCGAAGATTCTTCTGGTAGCCCTGTTCGGCCCAACAGAACCTGATTCTCGGAGCCAATGCTCCTATTATCAATCCCTTCCTGGCACATCCCTCTGAGAAAGAACCTCCTCCTAGGAGGAGGGATAGCGCTCCTCCTTTCTACTTGTACACCCAAGGTCTGTGTGACAGCTACCATGACTTGGTGGAAAGCAGATCGGTAGAGCACGATTTGTTATCATCCTTAGGTGCCTGGACGTTGAACCCTCCTTGGTTGCACCACATACCCTCTTGACCTGTCTGTGGTCCTTCAGGCCTACAGTAAGATTCGTTGAGGCCCTTCAGTCGTTTGGCTCTGTGCCCTCTCTATGGAGACAACTTCCCCAACTGTGCTCACCTCTGTTAAAGAGGGAGAAATCTTCAAGCCCTCTCCGTCAACAAACTCTCACGTTGTTCTGAGAACCCAGCCTGAATACGTGCCTGAGGTACCCACCACTCCCTTCAGAGATCAGGTGGTGACCCTGCAAGCTATTCCTTCCCAGGAAGATGACCCCAACCTAACCTTATTATGCCCAGTCCGTGCCCTATGCATTTACCTGGAACATACTCAGACGTTCCAAACAGCTGTTTGTCTGTTATGGAGGACAGCAGAAGAGGAAGGCTGTCTCCAAGCAAAGGATCTCCCACTGGCTTGTGAATGCGGTCCGTATGGCCTACCAGGCCAGAGGCTTACCCTGCCCACTGGGAGTGAGAGCCCACTCGACCAAGGGTGTCGCTGCCTTGACAGCTTTTGCGAATGAGGCCTCTTTAACAGTCATCTGCGGAGCTGCAGGTTGGGCTACACCTAACACATTCGCCAGGTTTTACAACCTACACATGGAACCAGTGTCTGCTAGAGTCTTGAACACAAGCTCTTCAACTCAGCACTCTGGTTTGGTATAGAGTTTGCCATAGCGCTTCCCCTCACGGTGATTACGCATCTATAGATTCAGTAGGCTTCCCGACGTGAACCCTGAACAACCTCTCCATCACTTGGCACTTCTGGACACGTTGACTTGTTACTGTCTGCGCTCCGAGCACTCGTGACGCAGTCTGAGTTGTGGCGTTTTATACAGGGACCCCTAGTGTCGTACACTTGACACACAACTCCAGCAACTCCGTCCCTCACGGTCCTCCCATTTTATTCCTCCCAGGAGCCTGTGAGGAAAAAAAACAGTGGGGCAGAGAACTTCAGAGCTCGGATGCTAGTGAGCTCATGTTGGCTTAGGTCCCGTGTGCCTTGCTCTCTCTGCACAGAGAGGCTTCCCGAGTCCTCTTTACTCACCGAGACCAGTGTCCCTCTGCCAGCACGAGCGACCTGGTCATTGTTCAGTAGGAATGATGACGAGCTGCCTGATGACATGTCATTGGCAGCTTCGGACCCACAGGAGCTGTCGGGATCGATTACCACTCCGCCCACTACCATTACCACTACCACTTCTTGCTGTCATCTGGGCCCAGCGCCACCAAAGCCATGATGCCGCCGAGCTTTTCCGCATCCTCTTGAAGATGGTCGAAGAGCTGGAATTAGAGTGGTCTCTGCCAGAGGAGCCTACTCACAGCCGTCTGGACAAATGTTTCCTGTGCAGTGCCGCTAAAGAAAAGGGGTGCAAGAAGCTGTCTTCCCTGGACAAGTTAGTGGCTGCACATCTCTGCCTGCCCACTGCCATCAGCTGGAAGGCAAAGGTGGCGCACCCATCCAAACCGTCCAAACCTGCTGCCACCACCGCCCAGCCTGCCAAGCCTGAGCCCCGACAACATTTCCGTTCGGCCAGATGCTATCCCTTCCAAAAAAGCGCCAGGGACCCTGGCCCAAGCTAGCGTCGGACCCAGCACCACAGGCATCATCCTAATCTGCGGGACAAGAGGAGGGGGCCAAGCGTTGCTACAGCCAGACCACCACCCAGGCAGCCTTACTTAAGCCTCCTATCATCCCGTTCAGTTCCTGGTGCAGAAGCAATGTGTCTGCTGCAATTTCTGGGACTGTTCAAGCGTCCAAACAACCATCCATTGTTATAATGGACAAAATGAAAGCACAAACATTTTCAAAAAGAGAGAAAATTTCTTCTTCCATCTCTCACAGTTCTCACAGACTCGACCAGGATGAGGGTGGTAGTCATGCCAGAGCATGTTCTGTCCATGCAGCAGCTTGCGGCCTCCTTCAAAATCGGAGCCTCTCACCCTCTCAAGACCTTTCAGAGGATGCTGGGCCCATAATTGCAGCGTCTCCAATACTGCAGGTGGACCTGCTTCGTATGCGGCTCCTTCAGCGCTGGCTGAAACTGCGGCTTCCATCCCATGCATGGCATCACGGACGCCTGAGTATCAAAGGTGGACCAGGTCTGTGTAACAGCCCTAGCCCCTTTAGAAGAACTTTCATTGGATGCAACATGGTGTAGCCCTAGGAATGGTTTGCAGAAGGAAGGTTGTCTCGACAGATGCTTCCAACACTGGTTGGGGTGACGCCAAACTGACTTTTGGCCCTTAGTTGAAAGCAGAGGAAGGGCTTCACATCAACTGCCTGGAAATGCTAGCAGCATGTAGGGCCTGTCAGTTCTCCCTGCTAGACCTGAAAGGACACCACATTCTGGTTCGCTCGGACAACATGTCTATGGTGTCCTACATAAATCACCAGGGAGGACTCTCCTCAAAGCCTCTTAATCCTGGTTGAGCCACTTAGTTGTCCGTTTCTTAAGGTGGGGCAGGAGGCGAAATAAGCTCAGCCCCCTCACTGCTCCTACATGGGATCTGTCCACTGTTCTGAGGGCCCTG
The DNA here is from genome assembly GCA_012976165.1 of Labeo catla. Lineage (NCBI taxonomy): Eukaryota > Metazoa > Chordata > Actinopteri > Cypriniformes > Cyprinidae > Labeo > Labeo catla. Next base: position 821,318 of record VONZ01000216.1, read on the forward strand.
AAGGGCCCTCCTTTTGAGCCACTATAGTCTGCTAACCTTTGGCCCCTGTTGCTGAAAATTGCTCTGCTTATAGCATTAGCATCGGTCAAGAGAATAGGAGATCTGCAGGTGCTCTCTGTGAGCCCCACTTGCCTGGAATTTGGGCTCAACGACTCCAAAGTCATCCTGAAACCAAGGCATGGTTATACACCTAAGGTGCTCTCTATTCAGAGCACAGGTCATTACATTCTATGCGCTTCATCCCTCAAAAGAGGACCAGGAGTTATGTTTGCTCTGCCCTGTCAGAGTGCTAAGAATTTGCATTTAGCATTTCGCCCCAATTAGGCAGTCGGAACAGCTCTTTGTTAGCTTTGGTAACCACATCAAAGGGCACCCAGGTACGAAGCAGAGACTTTTTAGGAGGATAGTTGACGCTATTATTCTAGCTTACTCTTCCTTGGACCTGCAATGCCCCACTGGAGTACGATACCCTATTCCACCAGAGGCATTGCCTCGTCTGGGGCATGCTCTAGTGGTGTGTCCATCACAGAGATTTGTCTGGCAGCCGGCTGAGCCTCGCCGACCACATTTGCTAGGTTTTACAACCTAGACATCCCTGGCTTGCAGGCTAGGGTCCTTTCTGGTTGTGGACACACATTTGCTTTAAACAGAACCAGCTCTGAGCAAGAGTTTTGGCCATAACAGGCCATAACTCACCAGGTCTGCTTACTTGTGCGCTCTCAGCCCCTGGAGTGCCAAAGCTGCATGAGTCCTCTGGAACGATCACCCAGGCCGGGCATGACCTCTGAGTTTAGCCTGTTTTTTGCCTTAGAAATTTATTGTTATACTTGTCCCCCTGGGCCCCCGGGTGCTTAAAAGAGAACTCCACTTCCAGAACAACAATTTCTTCAAAAATTTATTTCTTCAGTCATAAAGAAATTATGTTTTTTGAGGAAAACATTTCAGCATTACTTTTTAACAAAATCGACAACAGTGTCTAATCTTCCAGTGGAGTTTAAATGTCTGCAACAGTATTTTCTTTATGTGGCACAAAATGGCCTGTGAAAATAGGAGAATCAGACCCCATAATACATATCTGTATTGACATACCTCTTCCAGCGCATGACATCAATGACAATCAGATCTGCTCCTGGGAGCTCTTAAAGGACAGTGCATCTATTTGAGAAATGAAAACATGGAGCTCATATGAAGATGCATGTACAATAGACCTGTGTTATTTTTAGGAGATAAAGCTTTGGGGATCAATACATCTGCAGTTGAAACAGGAGAGAGGCCTCAGTCAACTAAATGCACAGAAAATGTGTTTATGTGTCTTTCTGCACATCTGCTGGTTCTTGTTACATACTGTTTTTAATTTCTTGTCTAATGTGAAGTCCTTTTTTAAAGGGGTCATCGGATGCAAACTTCACTTTTTCATGTTGTTTGAACATTAATGTGTGTTGGCAGTGTATGTACAAATCTACCCTATAATGATAAAAATCCATGCAGTGGTTTTTAATTAATCTGTAAAAATAATATCCCCTTTTTCAAATCGAGCTGTTCTCAGATGCCTGTCGGTGTGCCGTCACACCGACAGAGGCCGCTCCTACGATAGTTGATTGACATGAGCTCTTACCTCAAACCAGCTGTCACAGTCCAGTAAGTTTCCTTGTTTCGATGCCAAAGCAGGGATGTAAGTAAGACAAGAATATCTCCAATTGAGCGATTGAGGTGTTGTGTTGCTGGATGTAATAATGAACATAATGGTTGTCACTTACTCCCGACATTTGAGCTGCTGAAGATGTAGTGGATTACATATGTTTGTGAATGGAATGCGCCTCCTGATCTACATATATCCATGTTCACGCGAATCATTCGTGATCCAGTTTCACTTACAGCAGAAGTGTGTATAAGCGTTTTTTTAATGAATCTTTGCGATCGCCTTTCCTTATAATGTGGTAGTTTAGCAGCTAAATGCAGCTAAAGTAAAAAGCTCCCTTTTCTCCCTTTTCTAACAACCCCTCAGAATGAGATGATTTTTGCAGAGCTCATTTTGACAAGGTAAAAAGGGTGTTGTTTTACAAAACCATTGAGAATTTTTAATCAAAGTATATTAGAGACTTTTCATTAAGACCCTAAAGAATCATATCAACTCGTGGAAAATGGGCATCCGATGACCCCTTTAACAAGTATGCATTCTTATAAAAAGGCATTTGAGAGATCACTTCACAAGGTGATTTTGTGAATTCAAATACACACACACACAATATTGACAATTACTCTAAATCAGGCTTTCTCTGAAGCATCATTTTAACACCAAGCTGTGCTATATAATAATAATAATAATAATAATCATGAAATAATCTAAATGCCTGTTGAAGGATTTATCCAGAGTCCTCCAACAACACTTTCTGTGTAATATTAAGCTATTTACACACCACAGGCAACAATTAATGTATCCTTCCTGTTTATATTAAATTCATTTAGCAGTTAGTTTGCTTTAGGCCACAGTAGTTTGTGAGAAACACTAATGGTTTAAACTAAACTATTATGCATAATGTTGTTTTGGCTTTGTGGCTACATATATCATGCTGGGAGATGTTAGAACTGTTGTAGGAATACATTTTAGATTTTATTCTGAATCTCCAGCATGCACAAATGTTGCCGTAGCTGGACAAAAACTAGGAATGGAAAGTGAAACTGAGAAATGCCTTCAGAGACTTATTCTAACAGGTTAGGGATGTATGCATTTAATATTAATACATCTTCCCACAGGTTTCATAGGCAAGGTTAAAACCTATTCACAGACTAAAATGCATGTCTGGGCTGTTTTAACTGAAAGAAACTTGCACTGCCTGATCTTAAAATATGTCAGTTTCAATGTTCCCCTTCGGGAACTCGAGCTGCGTCCGAAAATGCTATGGGGAATGCCTCCAGCGTGACCACACTCTGAAACACGTGTGCATACAGTCCAATGGAGAAGCGAGATGTCACGGGGTGACGTAGAGACCAGGAAGCTTAAAAGCATGTGCGGTGCGTGCAGCCGGCAGCTTCTGTCTTTCAGCAAGCACTCTGTGTGTCATTCTGTTTTTGTGCTAGTTTGCCCAGCTTTTATTTGAGAGTGTTCTTAGCATTCTTACGAATATAAGCAGCAGCATTTTAGACTGCGTGTCCCTCTCTGTCCGTGATATTTCGGGTGGGGATACACACAGTCTATTTGTGAGAGCTCGCGGCAAAGCGGGCTGCGTCAGCTCTCGAGGGAGCTGACTGCCCGCATTCTCGCTGCGCACGCTTCGCTCCCGGGGGGCTCTATTCGAGGAGGGAGCCCTCGTGAGTCCCCGCGGCTCAGGTCCCGCTTTTGCCGAGACAGAGCGGCTACTGCGGCCGTGGGGATCGCAGCATGGATCTGGCGAACGGGTTAGAGACGGGTCTGCCCTCTCTCTGCCTTTCTCCCTAGGTCTAGCACACGCTGCGGTTCTTTCCCCTTCCTCACTTCTAGAAAAATGGGGGCGGGGATTCACACGATTTATGTGTGGTTTGTTCGCCCCTTGAGGGGGCGGGCTGTGTCCATTCATAATGTGTTCATTCTTATGTCAAAAAAGAAATAAAAGAAACAAAGACCAAATGTGCATCTTGAATGTTTAGCTCTTCTCCCATTGGTATTAGCTCATTTTGAGCAGTGGCGGCTCGGCATCGAGATGTCGTCCTCGCCCATATGAAAGAACTGGGGTTGCGACTGAACGCAGAGAAAAGTGTGCTTTCTCCATTACAGAGAACCGCTTATCTAGGCGTGGTGTGGGATCGACCACGATGCAGGCACATCTTTCTCCTGCTCGGATTGAGTCATCCTCGCTGCAGTCGAGAGAGTGAAAGTAGCCGGTCACTCACTGTGAAGCAGTTTCAACAACTCCTTGGTCTGATGGCAGCTGTGTCCAACGTGATACCTTTTGGCCTGCTGTACATGAGACCCCTACAGTGGTGGTTCAAGACCAAGGGGTTCTCCCTAAGGGGAAACCTGCTTTGCATGATCAAGGTCACGCGGCAATGCCTACGTGCCTTGGACATGTAGAGGAGACCTTGGTTCTTATCTCAGTGCCCGGTGTTGGGAGCTCCTTGTCGCCGCATAATGCTAGCGACAGACGCGTCCCTCACCGGTTGGGGAGTGGTCATGAATGGCCACCCCGCCCACGGTCTGTGGAGCGGTCACCATCCATCTTGGCACATCAGCTGCCTGGAGATGCTGCCCGTGTTTCAGGTACTGAAACACTTTCACCCGGACCTATGAGGCATCACGTATAAGGAGAATCCTGACTCCCATGGTCCAGGACTTCTGAGGGCAGGCCCTTCTGGGGCAGAGTGGGGTCCACCGCATTCCACGGTGCCCTCGGGAGATCAGCCTGCCAACCCTGCCGGTGCTCCAGGGCGCAGCGGTCTCCAGCGAGCCCACGCCATAGTCTCTTCCGCCCAGAAACATAGTGGAGCTGGGGAGCTCGCCACCCCTGCGGGGGTCTCTAGAGCAGCTAGTTCGGCCGTCTCCTGCCGGTCATCCGTTACAGGACACTAGCAGCTCAAACAACACCAGAGGCCAGTCTCAAGAGACTGGTTCCTTTAGTAGATTATTTGGCAGCGTGGAAACTACTGCCAAATGTATCTGCTTGGGTCCTGTGCACTGTAGAGCGAGGCTGTCGCCAATTCGGCGCTCCGCTGCCACCTTTCAAAGGGGTCTTTCCCACTTTGGTGGGCCCCGAGCAGGGTCTGGTAATGAAACAGGAAGTAGACACTCTCTTAAGGAAGGAGGCCACTGAGGTGGTCCCTCCTCACGACAGGGAGTCCGGGTTCTACAGCCGGTACTTCATTGTTCAGAAGAAGGATGGGGAGAGGTTGCGTTCAGATCTAAGAACACATACCTCCACATGTCCATCCTTCAACACAGGAAGTTCCTGAGGTTCGCTTTGGGGGCGAAGCGTACCAGTTCGGGTTCTTCCGTCCGTCCTTGCACTCTCACCCTGCACTTTCACCAAATGTGTGGATACTGCTCTGGCTCCTCTGAGACTCCAGGGCATCCGCATACTGAACTATATCAACGATTGTTGATGTTAGCTCATTCAGAGCATATGGCGGTTCGGCATTGAGATGTCGCTCTCGCTATGAACGAGAGCTTTGCTATGTGGTGATTGGGTTGCTATTCCATAACCTTGAGTCCTCTAATCCCCCCCCCCATCCCTCTTTTGGGGGTCAAGGCTCACTCCTCTCGAAGTATGGCACCCTTCAAGGCCTTCTCGTCAGGAGTACCCCTCTCTGACATTTCAACGCTGCGGGTTGTTCCATGCGGCCTCACATTCATGCCACTCTAGGCTCCTCTGTTCTCTCGTCCTAGCTGTGCTCAGTGATACACACTAGGCAGGGATTTGAAAGTCTGGTGGCGTGGGCATATCGTTCCCCATAGCGTTTTTGGATGCAGCTCAAGTTCCCAAAGGGGAACGTTCCAGGTTACGTATGGGAACGAGACTGTGTCTCGAGCCATACTTCCGGCATTTCTATTCAGAAGCTGCCGGCTGCACGCACCGCACGTGCTTTTAAGCTTCCTGGTCTCTATGTCGCCCCGTGACGTCTCGCTTCTCCATTGGACTGTATGCACCCCTGTTTTAGAGCGTAGTCACGCTGGAGGCGTTCCCCATAGCGTTTTTGGACGCAGCGTCTCGTTCCCTTGGGGAACCATGGTTACATACGTAACCTGGGACATTATGTATCAAGGTGCACACCAGTGGTGTTTTCATGGAAGGCATGTTTAGAAAAGCTACTTAAATGTCCTAATAAATCTATGGTCTGAACCTGGCTTAATCTAAACCCTGTCTGTGAAACCAGGCCTGTATTTGTAATAGGTTTTTGGCTCATATACAAAGCATTTCAAGAATACAAATATAATACAAATTGAATATAATAATCAGCCAATTCATTCAATAACTCAACAAACCAAGTAAAAAACATAAGTCAAGTCAAGCGTTGTCAGCCATCTTCAAAAAATGAGTTTTTAACAGTCACTTAAAACACATTAACATGGGAGCATTTCCAACAGTGAAGAGAAGAGTGTTGTCATTGTTTCTATCCAATAACAGTGGCAAAAGGAAGAGCATCTTCATTGTCTCTATCCAATGAAATGGCAAACGTCCAAAAATAAAACAAAAATAACGAGAATTTGCTGGCTGTCAGCTTTAGCGAATGGTTGAAGCCACCCTACTGTCACCAGCAATGACAATGATCACTTTGGTGACATTTGCCCAGCAGTAGACACCACCCATTTGGCAAGAGGCCAGCCAACTAGCCAGAAGCAGATGCCTCTTAGTGGATTAAAGACTTTAAAGCAGTTCAACCCAGTAGGGGGAGGTATCGCATGTGGCTGCCCCCTAGTGCTTTCAATGCATCATAGCATTTACTCCTTGGCAAGCAGCCAGGAGTCAATTGTCTTTGTGGTCAGTCACCACTTTCCCAGTTCCCTCGTGCCGTCACTTACCCATTGGCGATAGGTACTAGCTCCTTAGCGGATTGCATATGCAATTGTAAATTATAATCATTCAGTGTTCCACTCTGATTTTTTTTTTCAGCCCTCTAATCAGCAGCGGGTAGAACAAAAAGGCTTTTGAAAAAAGGGAAACTGCCTAATGGCATTTTTTTTTTTCACTATAAGTCCAGGGCCATAGGGAATTTGCTTCTGCAGCTCCCAGTACACTGCTTTTAATTTAAAACTGGGGTTAAGCATCATGTTCAATCTTGATCTAATGCAAAGCTCAAACTTACAACTTTCTAGTTACCAGCCCAGATCATTAACCACCGAACTAAACCATACATTAGTTTGTATATTTTACTGGATAATTTACATGATATACAACAATATTATGATGTATAAACAGTGCTGGGTAGATTACTTCTTGATTAATTCTATTCCTTGAATACAAATTGCATGATGGAAATCGTAGTTAGTAATGTTTTCTATTGATTTTAGGTAATACACCTATCCACATTTTAAGCAATGTAATCTGACCACTGTTTATTTACTTTTAGATTACCCTCTGACCATATGGTAATTTATCACATTGATTTGACAAACTGGCTGGCAATTCCACAAAACTAAAGGCTGTTATTCTAGAAATGCATGTATATAATTTAAAATTAAGTAGAATTAGGTAGAATCAATAAATGAAGAATAATTTTCTGGCATTTTGTTAATATTATTATAATCATTTAAGCAAATAAAAACTGTAGCCTGATTATAATAATTTTAGAGAATTTTAGAGGCGATTTCATGTATTTCTTTTTGTGGAATCTGATTATGCAGATTACATATAACAACTTGTTACCTAGAACTATGTATGCTTTATTAGCATATAATATTTATATTATTAATATTACTATGTATTACAGATATTATTCTGCTTAATACACATTTGCAAATAACAAATGTATGGACATTACTTGTAATAAAACCTGTCTTCAACAATTACAATAAATTTAAACAGTAATATGATGTAATCTAAGGACGTGGCAGCATTTGTAATAAAATAATGAAATAAAATAATAGTTTAGTGGTCAACAAAATTATTTGATTATTTCCTGTCAGAAAAATAAATAAATAAATAAATAAATAAAATTATATATATATATATATATATATATATATATATATAAGAAACTATAGTGTTGCAGTGCCTCACCATAAGTAAACTATACAACCCATACATTATCTTTGTTTTTGTTGAGCCTATGTTAAGCCCTAGTTCCTCCCAGTTTTTGGTTGAACTCTTTTACCTTGCGCTGTCACCCTGGGCTTGTTCTGTCTGGCTCCAGACCACAATTTTAGTAATCTGCTTTGTGACAATTCCAATTGCTAAAAGTGCTATACAAATAAATCAGAAAGGAATTGAATTAACTCGCCTTACTCTGCGCTAATACCATGTGTAAAACACGGAAGAAGCTTTTACTGCTCTCGTTTACTGGCATAAGCAGGCCACAGTATTGAACGCGGCCTTAGGCTACCAGCCAACACTACATGTCCCAGGAGAACAGGAATGGTCAGCTTCACGCAAAGGCACAACCACTCACCTACTCACAAACGGGGACAACATGATCTTCAACTCCCTCTGGGATACTAATTGGCTTATCGACCTCATCTCTGATGTACTACCTGCCTCTTAAGTACAAAAAAAAAAATCCTTCCTCTTGAAACAGATGTGTAACTGTTCACCCAGATACAGTAAGTGATGTTTTAATGCAATGGAAATAGAGGGCAATTGGGAGACCCAAATGTTGTGTAAAATGTAAGTTAGTAGTAATTACTTGCTGAACTGCGCTACCAAAACAGTACAATACTTGTCCTGTTGTCCTAAATATTGGCGTGGCTATGATTACCTACTGCCAGATCACAGGAACAGTGATATTCAGAACAGTGATATAGTACTTCTTTAACTGACACCAGCAATTTTCTGCTCATGCAAGTGATGCAGGTTTGAGTCTGACCTATTAGTTGCCCTGGATCTGTTCCCATATCTCTACCACTATCTAATAATTTAATGTCTCATCTTCACTGTCTATCCAATAAAGTGGCAAAAAAGGGTAGAAAATGCTGTAAAATCCAATATAATTCAATATATCAGATTGCACAGCCAATTTTAGACAGTCGCTTTAACTATGTCAGACAGACTCAATCAGTGTGTTGACTGCACAATCAATGACTTCAGAGGTGTGATTATTTATGTGGAAACACAGATACAAGAGGCATTTGAAATTGAGTGTACATACATGTTTCACCTTGTACTTACAATAATAATACTAATAAAAATATAAAACACTAATACTCAAACACCACTAATATATTTTTAATGCAACTACATTAATGTTAGCAGATACAACTTTTGATTTTTTTTAAAGAATGTTTGTAGATGTTAAAAAGACCATTACCATTAACAGATGCTGTAGATGTATTGTTAGTATTGTTAATTGTTAGTTCAGTATTACAGATGTGTTTGAAACATCCGAAAAAACATGACGAATGTGTGGAAAAATATTTCCAACATGTGACCATATTAAAAAGAGGAAAAAGCTCAAATGTTCTTTTGTTGAAATCTGTTTGTGCGTGATTCTTAGTTATCTGCAGAGGTTTTTATTCTTCAGCACTACAGTCATCCTCTTTCAGCATATCTCAGTCTTCAGGCAGATGCAGTTATTTTTAATAAATCATTCAGAGCTATGAAGCACTTAGCCAAGGTCAAAAATGCTGTGAGCAGTGTTGAACGGAGGGTAAATAGCTACTCTAGTAACACTTGGCGGCACAGCGAAATGGAGTCCATGAACAAGCTGTTTACTGCACTGTTAATTGCAGTGTAAAGAAGCCTCTTTAGGATATCATTGAAGCTCATTGCCAGTGACCTTGGAGAATGTTTTCGAATGTCTTCAAATATAAACAATGAAATACTTTTTTTGTCAGAAAATGTTTGTAACTTTTTTTTTTGTCACTTTAAATGATATGTTCACCCAGAACACCTTTTTACTAAAAATTGTGTGTGAAAATGTGATTAAAATGATGAATAAAGTGATGATTTGCAGCTGCCATGCCACAGATCACGGATAAATGTCACAAACAAATGCAACAAGAGTGAACATTTGTTGGGATTTTATCCAAAATTGGTAATTTTATTGATGTGTGTTCAATGAGAAGCGTTATTACTTTTGCTTTCCTATCTCCAGTCCAATGTCCTATAATAAAAAAAGTCAAAAATCATTGAGACAAAGAAGAGCCAGTGTAACAAAATGTATTTAGAGCACCTTTAGATATTCTACTTAGTTATATAAACACTTTAGAAACAATAAATAAATTAATAATAATAATACATTTTTTTTTTTTGTTGTATTTGTATTTGTCTGTATACCATTATTTGTCTCAGCTTGTGGAAGAGTAAAGATCTGTCAACCACAGCCTCTGTAAAGATATTTCACACGTTTTTAAATTGTTGGCATGTTTGTGAAATTCATTTACATATATTAAACCAATCTTCTTTTTCCAACACCTAATGAAAACCTAAATACTTCACTTAGATGAACTATACAACACAATCAGTGATACGAGTTATTATATGACATAATATGACAGTACTAATGTGAAATTACACACAGTATGTGATAGCATCTCTGTAGGAGTATCTTTCCTTACGGATCAATGCCCTACCAGCAGGCTTACCTAGAAATAATGAAGACACATGAGTAATGTTGTCCTGATCCCCCAACAGGTGTAGTTTCAAGGTAAAAGTTAAACAACCATTTCCTCTTGTTTGTTTATGCACAAAAACTTTTAAGAGTTTTAAATATCAAAACTTTTTAGTTGCGTTGAGTTAAAATGTGTCACCTTAATCTACTGTGTTGCATTTTTTTTATGTGACTATATTTTTAGAATGTTTCCATATACAGCTGTCTGTGATTGAAAGCTTTGCATGAGAAAAATAATAAGCACTTCTTCTTTTTTTAAAGTTAAAAACAAGTCAGAGTACATTTTCTACATGTAAATGTCTGTCTGTCTGTCTAGTTCATTTCTGTTTCTTTCTAGTTTATGAAAATATGAGCACAGAAAAATAAGGTTTAACAAAATAAGATTTAAGCATGTAATCCTAACCCAAACCTTATAGTAACAACCTAATATTTTAAGATTTTTTTTTTTACAGGGTTAGCTGTAATTGGGTGAACTGTCCCTTTAAAGAAACACATGGCTACAACAGACCTTAAAGTACCCTCAGTCTCCTCACTATTATCGTTCCCATCTTCAGCTTCAACTCTAACTCCATTAATGAGATCTTGAATGGAGATTCTCCTAAAGCTGTTTTTTGTGAGCTGTTGCTCTGGTACTTTATGGAGCTCGGACACAGCTGTCAGTGCAGCTGAGAGGAGGGGAGAGAGGGGGCTCCTCATTCTGTCTCCTGCGGTCTACATCGATCATTCTCCAAGGGGAGGCTGTGGGAGCCCTCTCTGTGAACCCAATCAAAGGGGGTGTTCATCGAGAGTGTCTGCCAAAAAACACATTCATGCCTGGGTTAACCTCCAGCAAGCACAAACAGAAACTTACCATTCTTCATTGCTCAAAGTTATCTAAGCAGTACTGATATTTTACAGTTTTTGCTTTAAAAAAAATCTAGTGCACATAACTAATGGATGCATAACCAATAAGAATAGTATATCAAAAATACAGAGTCTTCTGACTTTTTGTTCAGGCTACATTATGTTTCTGTGTCATTTATTTAAATACTCAAGATCAGTACCATTTTTAAAGGAGTAAGATAGCAGCTTTTCTTTTGCCAGTTTGAATAATTTCAAACCGGTTTTAAATCTCTGAAATAAAACTGATTTTAAAGCTTGACACACTTTTTAATCACACACATAATGACTTTATTATTATTTTGGTGCCATTTTTGCGCCAAGCCAAGTTGTGCCAAGTTGCTGCCCCTTATCTGCACTGATCTCATACATGACCTTCCTGCAGTCCAACTGATGAAAATCTGTCATAGCAACAGAGGACATTAATTTCTGTGCCTATTGTTTAATATTTCATATGTTTAATGTTTTAAGAAAAAAAAAAAAAAGTGTAACACTGCAGCCGTTGTACATCTACCCTATCTTAAAGAGTAATGCTCTGTCAAGACTGTACTGCAGTCTTTCACAGTTCCTATTTGTTCCAGGACCTTTTTTCAGTCTAAAACGAACTGAAGTAGAGTGATTATATTGCCCTGTGGTGATCATTCTGATCTTTGGTCACTTGAGCAGTTTGTGGAGGTCATTGTCCAACCGCCTTTTGAATTGGCATTGAATGAGTTTTAAGACATTTATTTGAGTCTGAGCCAGTGCTTCTGCATACTGCAAGTCCATTCTGCTTTCAACCATAATATCGCTAACAAAAACAAGTAAGCCAGTTCTTATGGCAGCTATTTCTGTAACCAAAGATGAACTGTCATGTTTTAGTAGTGCCTTTATTTCTCTGTACTTTCCACTTTTCAATATTGGAAAATGGCCATTCCTAACTCTTGGGAACCACTGTTGAGTTAAATATAAATAGGAAAACTGTTTTTTGCTAACAGCCAGAGATATCTTTGCCACTTAATCATTCACAGACATTATGCCATATGAGTGGCAGGGATGTTCCTTCCATATCAGTGTCAGAAAAGGGATAAGGTAAATCTCACGCTGAAGTTGTGTCACTTAGGATCAATGTATCAAATGAATATCGTAACTCCATGTCAAGAGAATACACCATCTCATCATCTTTCTAGGGGGAAATAAAATTGCCCGATAGCAACTGAAATATAACTAGGTGAAATCATTTAATTTAAGCAATAATCCTGTATTTTACACCAATTTTACCATGGCTAAGGAAGTGTTTGTTAAATAGTCGTAAACAAACAATTTATAGAGCAGTAAAGTTGATTATTTTAACTGTAGACTGTTTACAGGTTGCTTGAAATATTGTAGAAACTATGAACAATAATTTGAGACAGGGGTAGGCAACGTCAGTCCTGGAGTGCCGCTGTCCTGTAGAGTTTAACTCCAAACCTAATCAAACACACCTGAACAAGCTAAAGCCACTTGAAGGCAAGCCTGCAACCATTAGCTAAAAAATGTGACAGCTAATGCTAACACTTCAAGATTGGCAGTACGTGGGAAAGAAGACCACAGGCAGCTTTTTTTAATGGACGTCAATGGAGGAGAGTCTTTACTATGCTGAACAGCTTTTTAGAGGAAACGGCTTATCATTTAATGAATCAACAACCTATCTGCTAATCTTCTGTTCTGTTTAACACTAAACAATACTTTAGGATTAAAATATATTTTTAGAATTTACCACAAACAAAATGGCCTTTTATAAGAGAAGTCACTGACTTTTTGCGACAGGTGGGATTCAGCTTACGGCATTTCCGATTCATTCCTTTGGTATCGGTAAACGGTGATTGAGTGTTGTACAACTGTGACTGAAATTCAATGACGTCAAGGCTTTAATGTGATTGGTTATCAAAGCACACATGATCCAAGTTAGTGGTTACACTTTCTCCAATAGTAAGTACACACCCTCTCATCTCCCTATAGTAAGCCAACCTCTGCTAAGGCTATACAGACAGGTTATTGTTATTATTATTATTATTATTATTTTATTTTATTTTTTTTTTTCAGGGTTGGAGCTAAACTCTGCAGGACATAGATGTCTTATGTTTTACCATGTCTTACCAGACTATGTGATAAATAGCTTCCTTAGTCTGCCTGTGCACTGATAGATCCATTCTTTCTCTTACTGTCTTTTGTATAATAAGTTCAAGGATAGCAGAAAAGGAGTTCATAAGAACATTCCACTCAACGTAATTACATATTGGTAGTACATAACTAGAAATTCATTCTCTTAGAAAGGCAGTCATTCCACTACCATGACTGAGAACTTTATAGCTCATATGACAAGTCTGCAAACTGCACATTTCTGCTTTTAATTTCATTGCCTATAGACTATCATTTTAAATGGGACACATTTTCTGTTTGTTTTTGTTATTTTTGAATCATCTTCCACTCAGATGCATGTTCTTGTCCAATCAAATATGCACTTGAATGACTATTCCCCTTCAATACCACCTGCCATCGAATAACAATAGCAAGAAGATGATCATGGTTCATGGCTGTAACGTATGCTGCATTCACGCCATGCCCTAATTACTGTGAGATAACAGCTTCATGCACTTGAATTTGCCTCATAGCGCCATATTGGATTCATATGTAACAAATGAATGATTAAATATGATTGGGATAAAGATCACCATGTAACTGTCTTTAATCTAAAATTGTATTAAACATATTAAAACATATTAAACAGCCAGCCGGCTTGTAGTTTGCACCACTCACATACTCTGGAGTTCTTCTAGTCTGGAACTGTCTTTGAACAGATACAAACAGACTGATAAAAATAGTGAAATGTCCCAATGCTGTTTTAAATATCAGTAGACTTGGAACATAGCTTGACCAATCAATAAATATTTTATTTTATTTTTATTTTTTTCCTATAAGTGTACAATACATGACATGCTTTCTATGTATTGTGAGTAAGTTAATTGGGACAAATCTGCTCAATCTCTGAAAGACTAATCATCTAGGTTAAGTAAGGGCAAAGATAATCCGTATACTCTCAATTCAAGTTGATCCGACACAATCGGACATCCTGCGTCTAAGCGCAGTCAACCCAGATCGACCATTCCTTGCAAAGACTAATTATGTAGCTTCAGTGGACGTACAGATAATGCGTAAATCCGGACGCCTTGGCATGCGCCATACGTCCGTCTGTGCTTTACTGTGATCCCGATAAGCTTCCCGGAGTTGTCCTTGCAACGCACCATGTCCGTTCTGACTCGTTTGTGCCATCTACAGATTTGCACAGCTCTGGAGAGCTTTTGATCACTGTCTACACGCGTTCGGTACGCGAATGTTTCAACTGACCTGCGCTCCTCGCAAGCCATTCTTTTTAAAACTAGGCTCAATCGCTTTCCTCGGAGTCTATTTGGATATCGCTTTAGTTTGCAAAAGGAATTGCCGGTGCGTTGATGGATTCACTACTAAACAATGGAGAAACAGACAGCAACTGAAATACGGGAATAAACGGGTGGCGTTCGGAGAGGAATACACAATTTAACGAGAGATCTGGGATAATTATCTGATCTAGAAGTGCGTGTGGCCGTTTTCAGCTCAACTTGGTGGAAACTACACAAGAATGGTGTATTAGGACTCGGATTTCAGCGCAGGTCGGTGTGCAAAAGAATGCACCTTGCTCCGTTTCTCTGCTTTTCTTTACATGAAACAAGAAAAGAAGATGTGTTGAAACCGCAAAGGCTTTAAAGCGCCTCCGTTTAGAATTAAGTGGAATCAAGGCGAATGGATACGTTTCCGATGTTTAAGGTAGGTGAAGGGCTTATCACGCTGACTACCGAGTACCTGTCATTTGTAAAATAATTTCAAAACCATTACTAACACATCGACACGGCTTTGTATTTTTACATCAGTTAACACGTTCAGTCGATTACAGTTGCACAGAAACTCTGCATTTGATGTGCCCGCTTTAACTAGATATCACCATCGATCCTGAAGAAGCGTTTCTTGTACTTCCAAACATGTTTAGATATTTATAATAGGGAAAACTGAGTTTACTAAAAATATACAAGGTGTCCATTATTGGTCCTTTTTAAATGTTAGTTAACAATTCGGGAATCTCAATTTGCTTCCCAGCTGAAATTACTCACGGTTCCATTACTTCTTTATGATTTCCTGACCACCTAGTAGGTTTCACACCTATAATTCTGGTGGTATAAATGTTTGATGTGATTTATGTTGTTTGAGAGGTAAAATCTGCCTCAGTCTAGAGGCTTATTAATAATTGCTGCTTCTCATTGTGTTATTTCCAATGCACAAACAGGCAATGTATAATTCACATCGGGTTGTATACACAGTAAGCTTATGCAAACTGATATCGTTTGTACTCACCTGTGTTCATGGGAGTGGTAGCTGAGTTTCTAATCATGGCTACATACTTCGTCTATTGCACTTGCTATAATGCTATTATAATCTTGTAAAACATATAATTCACATGCACAGGGTGGCCGTCAAGTGGCACAATACCACCCGAGTTCACACTGGCTCATATAATTATAGTCTTTGCAAAAACACCACACAAGTGCGCAGAGGAACGGAGAGACTGGGCAGGAGCTGGAAATTTCAGTACCACGGACAGCACCTGAGTCTAGTTTTACTTGCTTGCCATTTGCATTGCACGGATATCTACCGATAGATCACAAAGATGCCACTTGAATAAGAAAATTGTTTTATGGGACCTTAATGAGACTCTCTGGCAGATGTCAGTGATGATTGGGAAGGCACAAAGAGCATTCACCTTGAGGGCCAGCTCATGCAGCGTGTCAATGTCTGAGGAACAGATTCATTAGATGAACAAGCTTCTAGCACAAAGCCAATTTGATTAGGACTCACGTGCACTGCAGCTCTAATAAGTCCCCTCCCTTTGTGTACCTGCTCCGAACCTTTCCAAATATAACTGAGAACAAAGGCTGCAATTGTCAGCAGTAGTGAATTATAACAAATCAAGCCATTACAGTCCTTAATTGATGTGCTTTAGCTGTATAAGATACTATTAATATAAATGTTAATTTACTTCTGATATAGATATTCTAATGCACACAAACTGGAAGAACTGCCTCAAGATTATACCATCAAATGGAAACCATAGGGTCAGAAAAGTGATAAGAGTTCAAACCAGTGGTCAACTTTTAAAGCCACTCCACCTCTCAGACAATTACTTCCAATTGGCCTCTGATTAACCTTACATCCACCTTCTTAGCTTAGACTTAGCCACTTAAAAAGCTATCATACCAATCCGGTATAGGTTGGACAGATGGTTTACCATCTTTTCATGGGCTGCCCCAGCATAGCAGGGCTCATGTACTTGTTGTCGCCCCTCTTAGCTGACGTTAGCGTAAGACTGTTGACACAAATTTCACATGATGCCACCATCATTTGTATGCCGGTGTGCTCAGAACTGCTCAGCCTCATTTGTCTTCCCTATATCTAATATATGCAGTTTAGCAGCTATTTTATAGAAGGTGATGTAGATGGTGTATTGAACGGTGGTTTCCATTTCGATAGTTTAGTCATCAGCTCAGTAATATGTGAGGACATGCGTATGAGGTCACTATGTCTGATTGAAAATTTCAGTTCATCTGCTCCTTGGTGTACTACTCATCTCAAGGAGCTGACATTATCTAGACTAAGACTGTGTAATCTCTGTCTGTCGGGCAATTATAATTTGAATTCTCATAAGACAGAGATTATGCAAACTCTGAAGGGGCCCTCCAGACTAAGATTCAACTAAAGTCTACTATAAAAATGCTGCAGAGACCTCTGGGTTCTTAACTGACGTCCACTCAATCAGAGGAACGGCAGGCTAGAAGTGCTGCCAGCCTAATCTCTGTGACTGGCAGTAAAATACTTACACTGCCTTAGCCCACAGGGGATTAGGGAAATTTCCCTAATGAACTTACAGTTAAAGCCTCTCACCCACTGGACCCAATTTACAGAGCCCTCTTTGAAGCACCCTGGACCCTGCATATAAATGCATCAGTCTGGAGTGAGCATCACGCCAGTGCTGGAAGATATCTTTTCAGGACTCTTAGTTGTTATTTGTTTGTTGTTTTTGGGGTGGCAAGCCCCTTCATGCAGCTTAAAGACTTGAGTTTATAAGTCTGTTCATATCTGTATGTCAAAGAGAAATTGTTTACAAAGTTTCTTAACAATTGTATTGGTGTTTAAATGAATTCAAAGTAATCCACAAGATCAGGGTGTTAAGCAGAATTAGGAATTCAAGGACTGGCCACACCCAAACAATTGTTAAAGCTGAATAACAAGAAGAGGAATTTAAATTAAGGAAAAAAAAAAAAAAAAACAGCAGCACCATTAATTGCAAATTATGCTTATTAATTTAGAATACAATACATAGTAATAAATAATAAACCATTAAAATTATTTTTTTAAACTGGCCTCACAACACCATTATGTCCAACAGACTGTCAAATAAAATAATAAAATAAATATTGCTCATTCAGAATTTACTAAATTGAAAGAAAAAAAAAAAAATAAAAATCACACAGCAAAAACATTTTGATTATTATTTTATTTTTTATTTTTATTATTATTAATTTTTTTATTTTGGAACACATTGTCCAACAAATTGTCAAATAAGGTTATAAAATAAACATTGTTTATTCAGTTACACTTTATTTTAGGCGATGTTGTTACAGTGTAATTACACAGATAAGTACTGTAGTAATGTTTATTAACTACATGTACTTTCTGTAGGGTTAGGGTTTGGTTTAGGGTTAGCTGCTTATAAGTACTCTTATTACTATAGTAAGTACATGTGACAGGTAACTGCATCACTTAAAAATAAAATGTATCAGTTTATCTTATAATTATAATTTCTTTAAGAATAAACTTGCTAAGTATTTGTCATCATAAAGCATTATAGAACTAATGTGTCATGACCAATAATACTGCTTTGGTGGCAAAAGATCATGGCCATCAGAGCTGATAATATTTCCTGTGTTCTACAGTCTATAAGGTCGGAGAGTGAACAAGACAATACACATTGTTTCAAAGCAGTTTTTTTTTTTTTTTAATATCTTCTTACAATCACATTTAGACGATTAGAGTAGGGTGATCATTTCGTATTTAGCAATGATATGAGCAATCAAGCATTGAGATTTGCAATATAGTATACTGCATACATCCAGAAAAAAGCTAGACATACTTATGTCAAGCTTTATATAAAGAGCTGCACTGTAGAAAGTTATGGGGGAAAAATGTAAAACTAAATATCACCATTTTTAGACTGATACAGTGTGTGCATTTGGCAAGCATGTGCTAGAGTGAGTGTACTTGTTTTCTTGAAGATCAGCAATAAATAACTTAATGGACTCATTGATTGGTGTTTGAAAATGCTCCCAGACATTCCTTAATTACACAGAACAAAAACATCCGCTTAGACTGCTTTCATTGCATAATAAATGCTAGCAGAACTCTAGCCTATTATTCTTATGCCCAAACAAAATTGATTTTAAATCATCACAATTGTCTTGCTGAACATTTTTTTAAATGTGCAGGGCAGGCTGACTATGAGAATTCTAATATTGTGTGGTCTGACATACGTAAGTATATTGTCTGTTGATTATGCCACAGATATAAGTGTCTTCAGGATATCACATGAACTTAAACTTTTGATCTAGATCCTGATGCTATATTGGATTCAGTGAGGTGGCCCTCAGCATAAGCCATTGACTGGTTTTCTCTGTCCATTAAAAAGATTGTGATCACTTTCCTTTTGGGGAAATGAACTGATCTTGGGTCAGATTTGATGATAAAGGCGATGATGAAGAAGCGGCTTTTAAGAGCTGATTTCTGACAAAGGCAGAAAGTAACTGGAGCAATGGCACCTCAGGGACAGTGAATGGAAAGGAGCTAGGCCATGCCCTGCAGCCACACACTGAATTAGAGACCCCTCCAGGGACTCGGGGGAGCAGTTCTCATCTCACCGTGAAATATAAGAACATCATTACTCCAACCCGCGATCAGAAGCTTCTAAAGAGATGAGGTCTTTGTGCTCACGTTTAGGAATAGAATAGAGTTAGGTTTATAACTTCTCCATTTCCCTACCATATAAAATGGCCCCCAGGCACGAGCTATTTGCATAACTAATGCTAAGATTGTACGTTAAAATTGGTGTTGGCCATTTAGTGTCAGGTGTATGCAAATAATAGGCATGCACTAAATTTTTGCCATTTTCAGGGGGAAAAATGTCAGTAAAAATGCTTTCAGCGAATAGCTACTGTATGTGGTTGCTAGGCTATTCTGAGTGTTTCTGTTTTTTTTTTTTTAATTATTATTATTATTTATTTATTTTTTTTATTAAAATATTATAATTGTCCATTTTGATTTCATGGTGACTTTATGGTAATTTAGTTCATTAGGTGGCCATTTTGGAAAGTAGCAATATAATCTGACAATGCTATCATAAAATTAGTTTCTTTAGCTCTGACATTTTTAGGTTGGTCTTGGGTAATATACAGGTGTGTTCTGGAGTAAATAAATATAAAAGGGCAGGCTTTTACATGGTTACAGTCTGTACAGCCGCCAGCCTCTACATGTGGTAATGGGAAGTCCTATTCCTTTGTTATATTCCCTGAGGGATCTTTGTGTACTCATGCTTGAGCTCATAATGTCCAGAGAAACCAATGTACAACAATGCCGCCAGGGTTTTACAGCACATAAATGATCACACAAAAAATAAACTGAATGTTTAAACAGGAGGCCAGAGTATCATATGTGGTTTTACTATCAAGTCTTGGGCAGCTGGATCCAGCTACGTTTAACATTAATATTTAGATTTATATCAGAGCGTAATGCACCACATATTTATGCGTAGTAAAGACATCAGATGTTTTTGGACACTGCCTTTCTCCGGTCTCACGTTCTGAAGGATTATAGGAAGGGTGGGCTATAGCCCCTTAGGAAATTGTTAAAACAGTTTCGCTCTGCAGACCAAAAATGGAGAGCTACTTGTAAAGCGGCAGGGCGATAACATTCAGGCTCAGCTGGGGACGTTGGCTCTGTGAGGCTGTAATTTAGAAAGGATCCATAGCTTATCAGTCGTCATCCTGGTGTTGGTGAGAGAGAGAGAAAAAAAGAAAAAACTCTAGGGATGAGTCACTCTGAGAGGGAAACATAGCTAACAACATACACACACATAAGCTCTGGTCCAAAACCTAGTGAGCTGCATTGCTGTCATTCTTAGACAGCATTGTAACTGGAAAGGAAGCTCATTTGGGGACTAAATTGCAATGCTCAGTAGGCTATAACTCACAAGAAGTGCATGGAAAACTGAACTTGTTACCGGTTCCAATATAATTTAATGTTAGAATGTTGCTAAGCTAGTAACATGTGGTTATAATAAAGTGGTTGTTACACCAGTGATGATAACTAACTAGAATTATGAATAATTATACAATCACTATCATTGTTATACTGTATAATTGTTCTAAATCTATGAAAATATTTGAGTGCACACAACAGCTATGTTTTTTTTTTTCTTTCTTTCTTTTTCCAGTGCAAGTTATGAAGTATATTTACATACTTGGATGATATACAATATAAATGACAGGTTTTAGGCACTATTTTCAGTATGTCAACCACAGACATCCTATCCAGTCAGGGTCATATTTCTCAGAGGACCTTCAAGTTGATTTGCCGTCAATTTATTCTACACTGGTTGTACTGTGTATTTTTGATTCCCTCCAAAAACTAACCAGTTCATAGGAGTCATTTGTATGTGAAGGGGACTACACTGGGTATGTTGCATGTGCGTGTAGCCCATAAGGACAGCTTATAGATATACCTGTTTTTCTGCTATTATTTCAAGGTATGCAGTCTTTTTATCTCATCACATTGAAGAGGCACTGTTGAAAAATGGTCCAGTAAAAACTGTTTACATTTATATTTTATATACTGGGATTTCAAATGCTGGGATGGCAAATCCTTTTTCTTAGGGTGGCAGTTGCTCCGGTAGATCTGCCTCTGATATAGTATAAACATTTCTCCAGCTTTGTTCACATCTTGAATTATTATTTTTTTTTCCTGCTCAATTTTTGCAATGCATTCTGGAATTATCTTATCTATGAAGGACACATACTACTACACTGTAAATATTAGGTATCTTAAAAGTGTAAGGAAACTCACTGGGCTTTGAAACAGAGAACTCTAACCAGACTTAACCAGGCTGAAAGACCAACTAAGACTAATACTTTGCCTTTTTATCATCTATAATCTGCCATGTTAAAACATTTTAAGCATTTCTAAAACATTCTAAGCATTTCATTAGTTTATTAAAGTAAAACACACTCCTAAATAACACACACTTTTTTTTTTTTTTGTATCAGGCCTTTGAAAAGAGATATCATTTTAGCTGTAGGGTCAACATCCTGCTGGTGTGGATGTGGTAAAAGGTCAATGGAGTGGCGTGAGGATTGCGTATAGGGAGCACTAAGATGATTCTCTGCTCAAGGACACAGACAGAAACATCTCCATTTATTTTCATGTCAAGAGCCTCTGGGTGTTGTCTGCTCTGAAAAACACAGAGATGCTGTATTCTGCATGCTGAGCCTCTGCAAAGCAAACCAGATCTCTGGAGAGCAGGGTCTGTCATCGTCCTCCAAGTTTGAGGAGAGCTGAGTTGAGTAAGTGGGTGCACTGATTAACTCTTTATACCGTATGATCAGGTGGGCGTAGCTTTTGAGGAATCCGGAACACTGCTAGTAAAACAGCTGTCTAAAACGTCTCCAGAGTGGGCCCAGAGCTCCTTAAGAACAACCTGATCTGAATGTATTTTGGTAGAACAATTTGGGTTATGTGCGCCATTCAAGGATACATTGCTGGCAGGCGGAGGAGGGCAGAAATGTTGGCGTGCACAGCATAAGAAATCTCCAGGCACCCTGCCTGGGACCAGAACCAGTAACTTGACTCTTTCCAACAAAGCGCCAAAACCCCCCGTGGCATATAAATATTCTGAATGCATGAACACCAGAAATTGTTTTTTCTTCAGGATTCTGTTGTACTTTGAGAATGCAGTATAATACTATTGAGGCTCTACAGTAATTTAATTCCATTTCTATATTGTGAGTCTGAAAGAGAATATTGATCTTCTCTGTCTGAAGCTGAACAGACAATCCAGAAGATCAATATCTCCAAGAAACTTTGCTAAGATTTTTGGTTTACTGTCATAGTGACCCACATTTCAGTCATAGGGTGTGTCTTGTGCTTTGAAGAGCAGTACTGCTAATCAAGAAAGAAAAGGAAAGCAATGCTGAAATGAGTCCAATTACAAAATATACAATATATCTGACAAGAGTATAATTTACAGATCGTATTTTCTCCCCCAACTTCAAAAATCATTTCAAAATCATCCTACATCGCTGCAGAAGTTCTGACCCAGTCTTTGCAAAGTGAACATGCAAAGAAGATCAAACACCCTTAACAAAAAATGTAAAACAGCAGTATAGGACAATTTTGAAGTTGAGGGAAAACATGAGATGGGAGTTTCTCGACATACCCTAACTGTCATGACCCGGAAAAAAACAGAGGTCGGGAATAGCAAGACAAGTTGAGTGTTTGACATTAAAAAGTATATAAATTGTATTATTTTTATGAAAATATCGTTTCGCTAGATAAGACCCTTCTTCTTCAGCTGGGATCATTTACAACCGCATTTGGGATTGTTTGAAGCCGCATTTAAACTTTCAAACTTGGGGCACCATATTAGTCCATTATATGGAGAAAAATCCTGAAATGTTTTCCTCAAAAAACTTAATTTCTTTACAACTGAAGAAAGAAACACATGAACATCTTGGATGACAAGGGGGTGAGTACATTATCTGTAAATTGTTGTTCTGGAAGTGGACTTTTCCTTTAACAAGACAGTATGTACATTGCCATGCTAAACCCTCAGAGAACTGTCATGCCAGAAATCTAAAGTGCTGTCATGAAACTCTAGATGGCACAGTGCGGTAGGTATAACTCAATCTGATATTATGACATCATTATCACATGGCGTAGCTGATTGGTTCTTTTTGTATCAGCAGCCAATGGGTTTCCTGCTCAACATTCAAATACTTGGCTATTGCTTGCTGTAGCAGTTGCAGTACACTTCAGAAACCCTCCACTTTCCCCAGCTCCACCTGTATAGATCTGCTACAGGGTGATTCATGTATATAATATGGGGGGGGGGTTAATTCACATGTCTTATATGTGCAGTAGTAGTATTCCTTGCATGTTGTGGAAATATTGGAAGTCTTGGTACTTGCTCTGCCACAGCAGCAGCAGCATACCAAATCTATTCCACTAAGACCAAACGCATTAACATTGTCATATACATTACGATGCTAAACCCTCCGAGAGTTGTCATAATAGGTTTTTGTAGTTTTGTTTTTTTGTTTTTTTTTTACTTAATAATGTACACTGAGGAATAAAACTGGGGTTTTGATTTTTAAGACAGGAAGTGGAGTCAGTTTCAGTTTCATGTTGTTTTCATGGCTTTAAAGGAGAAGTGTGCATAAGTACACACTTGTATTTACTGGTCCTTTTGCTTGCTCGAACACAGTTCCTGAAAAATGGTGCTTTCAAAATATTTCCTATTTTATCATTTGTCAGGTGAAAATAAGCCCAGTTGCTTATTAAAATAGTACACTCTCCTCAATAAATGACACATTTGCCTGTGTCATTGGTGTCTGTAGCATTGGTGTCAAACAGCGTGGGATGAGTTAAAGTTGGCATAAAATCAAAATTGCATTTTATTTATCTTATTGTGAACAATTTATCCATGTTTATATATATATATATATATATATTTTTTTTTTTTTTTTTTTTGACCTCGTAATTTTTTATAAAATGCTTCTGATGTATGCAAGGCCACATTAACCACTCACATTCAGCCTTTATTTCAGTATACAAAGCTCAGTTTCACAATTCAATCAACAATCAATTGATAAATCCAGTCCTACACAGCATTAGCAACATATTATTTCCTTGTGTTGTATTTGACAGGCCAGGAGGAGATCTCCATTTAAATCAGTTCAGCGGCCATCTTGGTAACACCTGTGGGCATTTCTACTATAGACAGCAAGATTAATGTAGTTCTTATCAATTTAAATGGAGAGGGAAAAAAACATTGGGGACAGAGTAAGAAGAAAATAAGTTGAGATGTCCAACATTTGAATATAGAAGGGGTGGTGAGAGTGTAGTACAGAGATAGGCAAAGTCGGTCCTGGAGTGCTACTGTCCTGCAAAATTTAGCTCTAACACTGTCAGAAAAAAAGGTACAGTTCTGTCGTTGGGACGATACCCTAAGGTACAAAAGTGAAAAGGTACAAATATGTACTTTTAAAGTCCTAAAATGTACCTTTAAGGTATTAATATGTACCATTTTGGTGCAGGCAAGGTAGAAAGATGCACCTTTTCATTTTTGTACCTTAGGGTACCGCTAGCAACAGAACTGTACCTTTTTTCTGAGCGTGAACCATAATCAAATACACAAGGCTACAGGCAGGCAAGTTTTTTTTTTCTTCCAGGGTTGGAGCGGAATCCTGCAGGACAGCAAAACTCCAGGACTCTCTGATGTAGTATTTCAGCTATTCTGTATATTCAGTTTTGTGAATGCCAATTAATTTCCTTAAAAACAAAACAAAACAAAAAAAAAAATTGACATGCCCAGGTCACACCCTTCTGTCAGTAGCATTTCTTACGAGTGTCTCCTGCTGAGCATGTTGCTGCAGCTTTTCAGCAATACTTATGATGCTCATTTGTCTCTATCAGACACTGTAGTCACAACTGTGTGCTTGTCAACTAAGCAATTTCAGTGCCTTGGTTTCTTGACTTCCAGTTTGAAAACAAATATAATGAATTTCAGTGATACATATCAGTTATATTGGCATTGTGTGCCTAAAATTATTTTTGCATACTTTGATGATAATACAGTAGTTTTTTTTTTTTTAGCTAAATTGTTAATTAGCTATAATCTAAATATAACTTGAGGGTCTTAGAATGTGAACATTTTACACACTCATATCTGTGGTATGTAAGGACTAAAGAGCCAGTTTCAGGCTGTGAGAAATATTTCATTCAATCAATAATAATAATAACAACAACAACAACAACAACAACAACAATAATAATAATAATCATCATCATCAACCTTTTTGTTGGTAATGTATATTTAATTCAGTCTTTAAAAAGCATGGCAATAATAAAATATCATAACTAGATAGATTTCATTGTTACATGCCACACCCCTGACAGATAGTATTCTTCAATAGGAGCGTAATTGCTTTCCAAAAGCAGCTTTAGTGTCATGGTTAAATAGTACACTTTAAGCAGACAGCTCTGATTAATAAATCAGCGTTACTGACTTTAATAAAAGCTTAACAAGGATTACTTGTCAAAGTATGATTAGTAGTATCTTATTCATTAGAGCTGTATGCAACAGGCAAGCAAATAAATCTCCTTCAAGCACAAAGTACAAGTGTGTTAGTCTCCATGTCATGATTTGTTTTTTCATGAGCTGTGTTCACATGGCCATGCTGATTACTACAAGGACCGTTAAAAACGCAATGATTTAGAGCAAATAACAGTTGCAAAGCGCTGCTGGCATCTGTAAACATAAACTCACACACACACACATTCCATGTGGCTCGACAACCACTCACAACGATTATTGACACTGTCAGCTACAAACATGGCAGGCATGTAACAACAAAGGCTTAAACAGTCTCTCACATAAACGCACACATATGGGAGAGAATTCGGCTTCTCTGTATTCTACTGCCATCTAGCATGTGTCTCATCTCAAAATTGCAATTTTTTGCCTGCATGCTCCATAGCCGCCCATCTGAACGTTGCATGTGCCCTGTTGAGATGTCAGTCATGCGACAGTGATGGCAAACAAGCTCAAGGACTTGAGTGCCACTCCAGTGATCACTGATGGCTGACAGTCCATCATTGCTGCCACACCAGACCCTGTGCGACTGATCGATTCAGTTGGACGACGCTGTTACATGGCTTCCCCACCAATACAGAAGAATACCCGAGAGAGATTTTTTAATTCTGTTATTGTGTGATGTTCACTGAGGTCTGATCTTGAGTTTTGAGGTTTGTTGAGTTGCCGAAACTTCTCCAGACACATAAATACCAGTTTGTGTCAGTTTGCTGTTTGCTGTCGCTGCAAAACAGTAAAGGACTCAAGCTGCCTTCACCCAAATTTACAGCCTTCTCCTCGCAGGCTTTTATGGGAATGTTTATAAGGATTACTTGTCCCAATAGTGTGGCTTGTTGTCTAACTTTGTCACAACAGCAGAGGTGTCAACTATAAAATCAAATGAAGTCGTAGAGTTGTTGTCATCATCCTTGACATTCAAAGAGATTTTAATTCAACCTAATGCATCTTTTAACATCTCCCACAACTGGCATTATCAATTATGAAATAATGGTGTTATCAGTTTCAAAGGGATGAAAATACAGAGTGACGATTTTCACACTCCCCTCTGAGCGAGATACGTTCTCTTCTCGTGTGATGTCAAGTGATTTATTTCTCATTAGTGTCTTTTTCAAAAGGATGCTCCATATTCAGAAGCGTGATTCTACTGCCTTGGTGCCACACCCCTACGGCAAAACCAATTTGTTGCAAAAACAGCTCTCTAGAACTTCCTGCTACAAAGCTAACTAATAATCATCTTCACACCACTGTGACTAGCATGCAGTTTACGCTAAAGTCTACAATGAAATCATCGAACTTTCTCATCATACGCCTTTCTCAGGTTAGTATACCATGACGGTAGCTAATTGTTATTAATTGCTACATAAAAGAAGAGTGATAAGGTACAATATTGAAAGCCTTTGTAAGAGTCAAATACTTCGGTAGCACATAGCACAGCAAACAGAGCTTACTATTGTATATGACATAATAAAATCTAAAAAAAAGAAAAAAAAGAAATCTGATTTGTACACACACATACAATTTAAAATGCTAAAGTAAAAACCTGTTAATGGGCTCAATCTAAGGGATCTAAAATATACTGTAAATAAATAAATACATACTACTACTACTACTACTACTAATATTAATAATAATAATAATAAAACTTTTTGATTTATTCTTTGATGTTGACTCTTAGGTTGCATTTACTTAGAAAGTATGTTTAACTTGACAAATTTAAAGATTAGTTGGAGTAACTTTATTAAAGTAAGCTGACCTTACATTATTAGGTTTACAATGTCAAAGTTCATTTAACTTAACTTTTTGAGTTATCATTTTGCACTCTTACTTAGAATATTAAGTACTTTCAGCGTGACAAATTTAGTTATTTTAACTTATAACGTTCAGTTGGAATAACTTTATGAAAGTAAAGTGAACTTACTTTTTTTTTTTTTTTTTATAATTTTAGTGGTTTAGTGGTGAATAGCATTTGCTTAGTTGTACTATTGATCCTTGGGTTTTTCAACTTGTTTTTTTCTGGCTGCTTTAACACTGTTTTTAGAAGCTGTGTCAAGTCAAGTCACCATTATTTATATAGCGCTTTTTACAATGCAGATTGTGTCAAAGCAGCTTTACAGTATTAACAGGGAAATAGTGTGTAGAAAAAGTGATCTGTTCTTTTCTGGCCAGACGAAACCAGCTGTTTAATTCTAGGCTGTAACAAACTCATCTTGTTTCCATGGTCTTGTCCCGATGACTGTCTAGATGACGAGTTCTTTGAAGGGGATCTGTCTTTGGGGCTCATCTAGTTGACATGAACTCCGCTGACATTCAGGGCTGTAGGGGTCATCTCTAGGTGGTGATCCACCATCTAGACTGAATACGGACTGGATCCGGGTGACTGCAGTGAACATCTGATCTGGATACAGACTGGATCCGGTGGCTACAGTGATCTCGGAATAAGAATAAGATAGACCAATATTAGTGTGGATGCCATTCTTCTAACAATGTAGCATGTACATCAGGTGTTATGGGAAGTGGACCCCAGCTCTGGGTGACCTAATTAATGCAGCCTAACAGTCCTTTAACGGATTTGAATTATAGAGATGTGTTAGTGTGTTATGTGTAAGCCAGGTTAAAGAGATGGGTCTTTAATCTAGATTTAAACTGTGTGTCTGCCTCATGAACAGTGTTAGGTATATTGTTCCAGAGTTGTGTGTTGTGGTAAAGAAAGGCTAAAATGAGATTAGGTGATATTTGCTACTTATTGATGATATACGCATCTTAAAGTGGTTTGATTCACTGATCACATCTGAAACATTTTGTTAATCTTCAGTGTATCTAGACTTTCTACTACTGATCTTGTGGTACGGCAGTGTTTTCTCCTGCAGTATTATGGCATTCTTTTTATTTGAAGAATTTTAAAAACATGCTGGACAAAACATTTAGAACATCTGTACCAATCAAAACTCATCCATGGCTCCCAGCATGCACTGCAGCATGAATTATAGCAGCTTGTTTTGTCACCATTGTTGAAGTTTGTGTAAGTGTTGATGTCTAAGTGTGTATAAATTCACAGGTTGAAATTGTGGTTGTACTTTATTTTAATGGTCCTTTTTGTACATTCTATTGATTATAAGTGACATTATAATGCATATTAGCTAACTCTCGTTGTAGTGTTAGTAGAGTTTTAGTAGTATTAGACTGGTAGGGTTAGAATAAGTTGATATGTACTTGTAAAGTTATTTATAGTCAGTAGAATGTCTGTTGGGAGACTATCAGAATAGTTTGCTCACTTTGAGCAGGCAGTCTACTAATACTCTAATGAGAGTTAGTTGACATGTAGATGCAGCGTTACTTATTGTCAACAGAATTTTCAAAAGGGACCATCAAAATAAAGTGTTACTGAAATTATTGCGCAAAATATGTTGTAAAAGAGATTTTCAGTATTTATCCACTACTATCACAGCTAAATGTGTATAGTTAAAAGATTAAGTGTTAAGTGTTCTTAAAAAAAACACTATTGCTAGCTAACTAGCTAACTAGCAAGCAAGCAAGCAAGCAAAAGCAAAATCACTAAAAGAAACACTTTTCACTATAATGGTGATGGCAAAATAAACTT
Source organism: Labeo catla (assembly GCA_012976165.1). NCBI lineage: Eukaryota > Metazoa > Chordata > Actinopteri > Cypriniformes > Cyprinidae > Labeo > Labeo catla. The sequence goes on from VONZ01000216.1 coordinate 850,552, forward strand.
CTAGAGAGAAAGAGAGAGAGAGAGATAGACAGATAGATAGATAGATAGATAGATAGATAGACAGATATATAGATGTTCAGTTGTTGACATCAGATCACCTACTATTTGCAGTAGAAATGAATTTATATGGAAGTGAAAAAGTTGTCAGCCAAAACATGACTGAAACATAAAATGCTGAAATAAGCCAAATTAGGTTACATGAACAAAAACTATATTAAACTAGGGCTGGGATTTGATTCCAAAAATAATCGATTTCTCAATTCCGAGTCCATTCTGATATCAGTTCAACAAAATTTTTTCTATGAGTTGCTCTCAAACGGAAGGCTGCATCCTACGAAGACTGCACATGTTGGCTGCTACTCCAACAAACGTCACTAACAACATTGATTCATGAAAATAAACTGAATGAAAAGTAAACTGAGCTCATCTGAGTTTGAGGATGCAGCCTTCTGTTTAAGAAGCACCCATTAATTCGCCTCTTGGTCGCTGATAGTGATTAGAAGTCTGATTCGTCTCCACGGAAAGGTTACTTCGGATAGATTGTTTTAAAGAACCATTTTAAAAAAACGATTCAGATGTTATGTTGTACACAATTCTGAGCGCTGCATGACATAATAGATAATCACGTGGTCGAGGGTCTTGATCTTAAATTTTTAGATTTTAGATAAAAATTGTAGATTTACATCTTAAATAAAATGGAAAAGAGATCAGTGGCTGAGAGTGCATCTAAATGACAGATAAACCATAAGCTCTTATATCAGTGTTGTTATTAATGTTCTGGTTATTTTGTTTTGGTGCACAGTTTGTTAATTTTGTGCAAAGCATATGGTTAAAGTAAACATCATTCAGCCGAACTGTGTACATTTTAGTCACTTCATATCTTGTTTATGCAATAAACACATGCCCACTGCTGAGCTGTGGGCTATGAGTAATTTTATGCACAATGCAGACAAAATGACAATTTAAAATCAAACAGAGCTACAGAAATGCATCGTAATTTTTACAAATAAAGCTTCATATTATGAGATGGCCTTTACGACCTTTCCTATCCTGGAGTCATGGTTCCTCCAATCTAAAAATGAATTGAAAAAGAGTTGAAAACAACAGTGAGGAATCGATTCTTGGAATCGGAATCAGACTCGATTCCAAAAATTTCAGAATCAAACAGCCCTATATTAAACGTATAGGTTATAATTTTGTAAGGTAACTATGTATTTATTTATTTATTTATTTATTACAATAAAATGTTACAACTTGTTTTTCTAGTTACATGCAAACCAATAACCCATTTTGTCCCTCCTTATGGTGATATGGTCAAAACATAAGCATCCATAGATCCCACTCAGAAGATTCTAATTATTGTGTAAGCTGTGATGTTAAATAAAGCATCAGAAACTCCTACAGTATATTAAAATGTCTGTGGTAAACTGGAAAGATGACAAGGTGTTCAAAATATGGGTAACTGGCGAAAATTTTGCTTGGTTTCAATTGAGGACAATATAAAGGAAATTAACACACACATTTCCGGCTTATTAAGTATATTTGGTTTAAGAAAGTTTGTGTAAATGTGCTCAGTGTTTATTGCAATTATTTTAGTATCATGCTGGTGTTTTGTCTTTGTCTTTATGACCCCGTGCACCATCTATATGTTTGTGTACTGGCCATGTTTTATACACAGACCACTTGTGATCCATCATGTGGCTTTCATTTGTACCATCTGTATTGTTATTATGATGATTGTCAGTAAATGTTAAGGTAAAAACCCAATTTTGGCCATTTAAGTATATTGACATTATATCACTCAGAGATATTTTTATGGTGAATTTCTGCAACAGGTGTCAGTTTTTGTACCATAAAATTAGGATAGGATATTATTACAGTGGCACCCTACTCGGAATGCATATTATAATGTCATGTTTATTTGAATTCTTTAATTGATTGAACAGAATATTATTCACAAAATCACTGTGAAATCACTACTACAGCACTGTAAAATGCATGAATGAATGAATGAATGAATGAATGAATGAATGAGTTTTACAACTAGTTGTAAGAAAAACAGATTGAGAACTTTTTTTTTTTCACTCCCTTGTTTGAGTAGCATAACTCAATTTTTCACTTTGTGTGTGAGTAAGTGTGTGGAGATAAGTCAAAATGAGTTGTGATGGGCCAGCATAAGTTCTGGGCTGTTTTTGAGTCCCATCCTTGACTGGTGTGTCTGTTGGCATTCAAATAAAGAAGAGACTCTCACTGGATGCATCTGTTGGTGTATTGACAAAATGTCCACAATGAAATATGAATGGTTAATTTAATTATCCTGTGGATAACCACATAAACAGTGAAATCTAATTTATTTGTACACTGACAAACATTATTACATTGTATATATTTATATCTCCATTTCCTTATTGGAATACAGACATAAACATTTTGAATAATGTATTGCTAACACTGTAATGCAGTTATAATGACACTTCAAAATGGATCCCTAAAAAAGAAAAGTCCATACTACTCATGTTCTATATCCCAGGCTTTACAATATATATATATATATATATATATATATATATATATAATTACTTTTTTGTAATTGTTTTTGAAATTTACTAACAGTTTCTGAGTGAAATTGTTTCGACACCATTTTTTTTTTCAGTGCAGTTTTAACCCGACTTCTTATAACCCTTAAACTCCAAAAGAGACACTCTACTCTATTTTTCAACTTTTCGATCTGATGGCTTCCAAGCTCCAAGTGGTCTCATGGGATGGAACAGTGCCCTATGACTGCACACTTTAGAATCTCTGGATAGAGTAGTTATTTTTCACTTACGAATACTGTGTATTTGGACATTTTACTCACTGCTTTTTGATTACTATGTCGTTGGGAAGTATGCATATTTGGACAATTATAATGTTTCCTCTTATCTTTTCCCAATATTTCGTATCTTCTTTCTCCCTTTACTAAAAAGAAGTAACTCAAAAAATAATGTCTGTACTTTTTTAATCCAACAGCTAAACCTTGTGGTGGCATAAGGCAATGGGGGGTTTAGGCTATGTCGGTTGACAGCAATTTGAAAGCAAAAGAAATCCAGCTAATGATACACTAGCGATTCATTCTTGCTGCTCTAGAATATGTGCAGTTGTAAGCGATTCCTTAGGGGGGCCACATATTGTATCTGAGAAATAGGTGTGTGGGTGCAGTCTGCTTCTCAGGGACACAACAGAGGGGAAATGGGTAGGGAGCAGAGAGCTTGCCAGAAGACTTCCAGGAACATATGGTGCCTGCACCACAGCTCCTTGACACCTTTCAAGCTGCAGCTGTTTTGAGAGGTTCATACATTTTATTTACTGTTCAAGGAGTATAACACAACACACTATTGGCACAAGGTGATACTGCCAATATCAACAGCATAAAGAACAGATTTTTATTTATTTATTTATTTGTGAAAAATAGTATAATGAGATTAGAAAAAAAACATCAACAAAAAAATATATATAATGTGTGTGTGTGTGTGTGTGTGTGTGTGCACCTGGTATTCATCACGTTATGGGACCAAATGTCCCCACAAGGATAGTAATACCAGTAAATTTTGACCTTGTGGGGACATTTGTGAGGTCCCCATGAGGAAACAGGCTTATAAATCATGCAGAATGAGTTTTTTTGAGAAAGTAAAAGTGTGCACAGTCTCCTGTGAGGGCTAGGTTTAGGTGTAGGGTAGGTGTAGGGCGATAGAAAATAGGGTTTGTACAGTATAAAAACCATTACGCCTATGGAATGTCCCCATAAAACATGTAAACCCAACGTGTGTGTGTGTGTGTGTGTGTCTTCAAACAAAAAAACAAAAATAAATCAAACTAATCACACTACAAATGACTCGAAAAATTGCAGCTTCTCTCTAATCTCCTGTTTATGTGCAGAGAACTAATGCAGAATGGATAGATATCAGCTGTGGTTCATCCCAATCCCAAGCAGCTGACTGCGAGCTTTGAACCTTTGTAGTAGCCAAATATGAAGTTTTACAATTATTTACAAGTTGGAATTTGGAATGACCGGTTATCACATAAAAAAAAAAAAAAGTTGGGACAGATTATATATAACCTAGATATGACATATTGATTCATAAATTACTTTTTGGGAGTAGGACAACTCATTTTTCACTGTGTGTGTACGTGCGTTTGTGTGTGAGTAAGTGTGTCTATGTGGAGATAAGTCAAAATGAGTTGTGATGGGCCAGCATAAGTTCTGAGCTGTTTCTGAGTTCCATCCTTGACTGGTGTGTTTATTGGCATTCAAATAAATCCTTTGGAAGAGACTCTCACTGGAAGCATCTGTTGGTGTATTGACAAAATGTCCACAATGAAACTATCTGCAAAGAGTCATTAGAATGACTAATTAGTATAGTTACAGCTCCAATAAATATGAATGGTTGATTTAATTCTCCTGTGAATAACCACATAGACAGTGAAATCTAACTTATTTGTACATTGACAAACATTATTACATTGTATATATTTATATCTCCCTTTCTTCATTGGAACACAGAAATAAACATTTTGAATAATGTATTGCTAACACTGTAATGCAGTTATAATGACACTTCAAAAAGGATCCATAAAAAAAGAAAAGTTCATTGGCTCATGCTCTGTATCCCAGGCTTTACAATAATTAACTGGTAATGTAATGTGCATTATTTTTTTATTTTTTTTTTTATTTTTTTTATTTTTTTTGCTGCCAAAACAAAAATGTTTTGTCAAAGATGTCAAAGAAAAAAACATTAAAAAAACAAAAATCTTCTTGCTTATGATCAGTGCTTGGTCCCTGTGTGGCATTTTGGAATTTTCTTCATATTATTGTTAATTGTGGTTTTGGAAGATAATGTTTGCCACTTTTCATTGTTCTTATATTCTTTAGCTTTAAAATAATCTGTTGTTAAGCAGGGAACACAATCATGTACATAAAACACCAGAATAAAATATGAAAGGTTATAATAACTAACTATAATTTAGATTTTTTTTTTTAATTTAGTATGGGCATTCATTCAATGCTAAACATATTTTTGAGATTAAACTTTTCTTGAAGCAAACTTTTTTCAATTTTTGAAGCAAGCTATTTTCATCTTTTCTGACTGATTGATTGATTGATTTTTAAAGACATTAAATGGTTTTTGTGTGTGTTAAATCAGTGTTGTGGGGGAAGGGTGATGTGGAAAGAGACACAAGGGATGACTTTTGTCTATGAAAGTCTATATAAATGTATCCAGCTGAATGGTTCTGATTATTCATGTGATGTGTTAATTATTGATAAGCATAACTGCAGAACTTGGCCTTTTTATAATTTTATCTAGAAATAGGTTATGTTAATATAAATGTGTTGACTCGAATTTAAACTGTATGCCTGCTTGATCTGACTTTGTGGAGCTTTTGAAAAAGCAGTCACTAGAAGGAGAAATAAGACTCCGGTAAATGTTCCTACAACTTATTTTGTTTGTTGGCAAATTATTTATGCATAAAAGTGATAACATACTTTCCTGAAAGAAACAAACTAGTCACTAGCTTTTTTAGCATTAGTTAAGATCATATGTGCATGTGTGATGGTAGATAGCTATACAGATTATAAGTAATTGACTACATGGAATTATAAACTATTTAAAGTTTGGTGTGACCTGTGATTCTTTGTGAAATTAGAGCTTTGTTAATGCGCTGCAGGAAATTGCAGAGACCCAGCTGGATTTTGACATGAATCTCTTTCATTGGCTGGGCAGCAGTGAACTGTCCCACTGCTGCCTCCAGCATTGATATCACAGCTATAAATAATAAAGCAACCCGTGGCCCTGGGAATACATGTATCTGAAACAATGAGAGTGCAGAGACTGCTCTTTGCCAGGATCAGATCAGTATATATTAATGAGACTGAAGCTCAGAACCTGTGATTATTTTTTAAAAGCTTGGCTTCATATAGCCTATTACTTCAGGAGGAATGATTTTGATGGCGGTGGTAACTATGCTGTAATGTTGTAGAGAGGCTAAATTGAGTCCTAGCCCTCAGTAAGAAGAAGTCTCTTTGTAAGGTGCTGCTATTTTTTTGATTTTTTTTTAGTAAGAGTAATTTTCAGACTCTATTTAACATTTGGCAGATTGAGAAAAACACAATAATTTAGACCATTGTTTGTCAAATAGTGAAATCACAGTTGTAGTAATAGCTGGGTTCTGAAGCAAAACCAGCTTTTTGGACCTAAATTCTCTACACTTTCTACAGTCAATATGTCGAAGATAAAAACTTTAAATTACACATTTGCTCCTCTCTAGCCATTTCTGTTTTTTAGGGTTCAATTGAATCTACTTTGAACTGGTCACTGTAGGGACTAATCTTAATTTGTTGCCTTACTGTTACTGAAACAATTTTAACTTGCAAATTAATTGGGGAGCATTTAAGAGCTTCCACATTGTAAGAAAATGGTTAATTGAGGTTCAATGAATTATTAATTAATAAAGCCTATCTAGAGGGAGAAGGGACCATTTGTCTGTCTGTGTGTGTGGTTTGGTTTATATATACTGGTGGGGACTTAAACTTGAATATACACACACACACACTCATGGGGACTCATGTCACGGTGGGGACCTAAATTGAGGTCCCCATGGGTACTGAAGCTTATAAATCATACAGAATGAGTTTTTTTGAGAAAGTAAAAATGCAGAAAGTTGTAAGGTTGGTGTAGGGTTTGTACAGTATAAAAACCATTATGCCTATGGAGAGTCCCTATAGGATAGCTGACCAGACGTGTGTGTGTGTGTGTGTGTGTGTTTTCCTTCTTCTGTAGAGGAAGTGTTATGTGAATATAGCACCTATTGGACAGTTGAAAATTTAAAGAATGCTGAAATAATACAAAAGAAAACAATCATATGAAATCTGGACAGCTGCATCCCAGCTGTATCTGGCAGACAGAAAAAAAAAAAAGAAAGAAAAAAAAAAGCCAAAATGCTTTTTTTAACCACTAATCGCATAATCGTATATAAATAACCCTTCCATAATCATAAACTATTTCAAATTTTGAATTATTATTATTATTATTATTATTAATTAAAAATAGGACACATCTGTGTCAGCAAACAGCATGCTCGAGATGTGAACTGAAATATGAGACGTGACCAGAATAATTTGATTGTGAGTAATTTCCAATCAAGCTGTAATTTTGTCAAATTAAGTGTGGAAATATGATTTAATGTTGTGTATTTAGAGCATTTAAAATGCTAACTAGGAGATTTGCTTTAGTAATACAAATGTGGAAAAAAAAAAAAAAAACAGAATTCTATGTGATGCACAGTTCCACAGTTTGACATTGTTAGCAGACAAATGAAAGAAAATAATCTGGTGTCTTTTCAGAGAATTTCTGAGAATCCACAGAGAAAAGTACTGGAACAAACACCCATAAACGGCATTAAAAGGAGATAACTTTTTTTTCTTTGTACTTTGTACTTAGAAACAATCAAACAATGTCTGAAATAAACAGAACAGTCATGATTACATGATTATATAAACTGTAATAAACTCTGTTTACTGAGCCATGTGTTTTATACTTATGTAAGATTGTGCAATTCAAAAAATATCACAAACATTCAGGGAGACAAAAACTTCAGACACAATGGAGCTGAAGCCACATTTCCATTAGATTTGTTCTCTGCTTTGCCATATCAAGCAAAGTCCACACACTCAGCTTCTAAAGGGCCAATTCACAAGAAAATCATAAATAAATACAATAGAGACCAAAAGCCTTATTTTCTCACTCAATGACTTCCATGACATTTACAAAGCATGCAATGAAAAGGGAACTGGCGTATTTGGTGGAGATAAATGTACTACTCAAATGGCAATGGCAATCGCTCTTTAAAGGGGAAGGCGGTGTTTTCTTTCACTGGATGATAAATGCAGCCATTGTTGTTGTGTAAATTGGAAATTTAACTGCAAAGTTTTGAGGTTCCTTGAGGCACTGCAGCACACTGTAATTTTCTTGCCTTGCCCTATTCTAAACTGTGCATAAAACTTCACTAGGAGTGATGTGAGGGAAAAAAGGCTGGATTAATGTCTCAAAATATGTTGTGGTGGTTAAAAACAAACATCATTTTGTCGTTGACATTTAGGGCTATGGCAGTGAGCGGTGAGCTCATGTTTATTCCATTCCAATTTTACAGACTAATGCTAAAGCTTCTCTTGAAGGCTCTTAAAAGCTTCAGTTCCTTGCAAACGTATCATTATTGTGAGCCCATGCACGACTAACACAAACCGTGGGTAGAATGCACAAACCTTTCAAATATAGTGTTCCGACAAGCCCCTGTGGCAAACTTGGGGTGAACGTTACAGCAAATTTTCACATGCAAATGAGCTTTGTGCCAAACTGTTCGCTGCAAATTTGCTACAAACACTTAAACCTTTGGAAAATGCATTGATGAAGACTGACAACAAAATTTGAATCCGTTGAATATATTTTGAAATTTGGCTGCATTTTTGTGGTAAATTGGAACATTATGATGTTCACTATGTTCATAAAATGTAATTCTTGTAAATAAAAAAAATACATTTTTAAAATGCTTGTTGCAAATGTTTAAGAGAGCATGCATGCAGAAAATGTGCAATTTACAGTCTGTTGCGAAAATTGCACAGGGTAGAAATCCTCTTCTCATACTGCTTTCTGCTTTGGAATTGGCATGAGGAGATATCAGATTGCATCAGGCTTCATTGCGAGTCCCGCAGTCAGTGTAAGAGGCTTTGCTGACTGACTTCTATTGGCAAAAGGGGATAATTCAATGAAACATTATGAGCCCACTCCATACTCCATAAAAAGATTGCCTCCTCCCCTGCAGTGACAATGCAGCTCTCAATTTGGAAAATCTGGAAAGCTTTCTACCAGAAAAAAAATGAGAGAATTCCACAGAGGGAATAGAATGTTTGGGCATTTAGAGAGAAGACTTTATATTGTGTGTAAGGAGGGGCTGGCCGACCTGTGGGGTTGAAGGACTGGGCTAAAGATTTCCTGCCACTCGGGCGTTAGCGGCTATGTCAGTGGTATGCTGATGACTCCCTTACTGTAGTATTGCTGCACAAGACTACTAAAGATATGGTTTTGTTTGAACTAGGAGGACAGGTTAAATAAGATTCTTGTGGGATGATGTAGATTTGTTAGATGTGCTGGAGTCATTTGATAATGACCCAGGCTGTGGTGGGAAAAGTGGGGCAAAGCTCAGAATCAGATTAATTAGACTGAGACACATGACTAGCAACTCACATGTGGGATGACAGGAAGCTGTTGTGGTGTTGCAAAACTCAATTGTGCTTTATACAAAAATGCTATATTTGAATTCATTGGGTTATATTTACAGTTGTTTGTTCATCTATGATTTATAACCTTTGTACACAGAAGTTAATACAGAAGTTTTAGGCGACTGTTATTTTAGAATGTATTTTCTTATTTTCATGGCTTATATTTATTATTTACAAGCAATATATTGCATTTATTTATTTAATTATTTATTCATTTTTCCTTTTTTTTATTTAAATTATTCACAAATGTATTAACTATATTATGTAATATATGATATTCAGATTCAGCAAGCATGAAAGCACATTTAAATGTAGCAGTTGATCACATAACACACCGAATGTTCTATTCACACTGATGTGCTTATACCCTCCAGGGACCACCCTAGAGTGATCACACCAGTGTGATCGTATGTGTGAATAGTGCTCTGAATAGTTGTTGGTGTGTTCGTTTCTGGTCCTAAGGTGTTCTGGGTGGTTAATAGGGTGTTTGGACTGGTTGATACTAGTCCAAGTCGAACAAGCTAATATTCAAATCTCTATGTTGTTCTGATCTCCACATATGGTTTGGGTTCCTCTGTGTATCTGTGTGATTCTTTGTTTGTTTTTATTATAAATCTAAATCAAAGTCTAGTCAGTCCTTTTCTCATTAAGCCAAATAATGCAACAAATAAATAATGCAGGAAAAACTGTGTGCCAGAGAAGGATTAGGGTTAGAGGTTTGTTCAATTCCTTAAACTTAAAGATGAGGGCTAGCAAAAAGTATTGCATTAAACTATATGAGGAACATTTTATGACAGACTTTGATGTTGGCTCGACACAGCCAAAATAATTGGCTGAAATAATTTTAAAAAGTTGGAAAATAATGTGTTATAGCAGTGTTTTGAATATGTTTTAGCAATAATTTTGCTTACATGTTTTAGCACATTCCTACCATGTGTAACCTCTCCGATTCCACTCACCACACTCACCCTTGATTTGAACTGGCATTTCTGGAATGGGAGACAACCATGTAAACATGGATGCTAAAGACCACAGTCTCTAGCATCAGTGCGCCTCTTGAGATCAGGGGAGTGATGTTTACCTGCATAGCTTTTACCAGCTGCCATCCATTACCAACACATTCTCACTCTTAACTCATCACATTTTGACACTTGGTCAGGACAGTTTGGCATCACTTTCTGACACACAGGGTACCTCTTTACTGTCACGTTTTCGCTGTACAGTTCCTCCATTACTTTAAATAAGAAAACTTTTGGTGTCACTATTCAGACATTAAATGCACTGACAAGTCGGTACACAAATTCAAAAACTTCAGAAGACTTGTTTGTAATACTTTTATATTGCTTTTCTTTTGGGGCAGTTTTTGCAATAAATCTCTGTGACTGTACATTTATTTGCCAGTTACGTGTTTCATATTGTTGAGAAGTGCATGCAAAATTGCACGACACTAGTGAGATCAGGGAAGCAGGGACGTAACTTTTTCATTACATTATTAAGCTAGCGGCCATTCATATATTCTATTAGCCAATAAATCAATAAATAAGTAAAATAGAACAAAAATAAACCAACAGCTTGTGATTGTCTACACTGGACATGACAAACTGACCATTGTAAATAATTTTGTGTCAGTACTACAGTAGGTGTGTGCGATATTGACAAAGATTTTGATAACGCTAAAGATAATTAGACAATATTGTACTGAGTGTGTTATTGTGCTGATATCTCAAGGACTACCGTTTTCATATTATGTGTGGTCAGTTCTCAGCAGTGATAGAAATTAATCTTTTCGCCAATTTAAATTGATTTTCACCTTTTATGGACATGTTTCACCATGTTTTAAGCCATTTTTTTTCCTGTGCATAGTGAGTCAAATTTAATCAGTCAATTATAATACACTTGAAATTAGTATCAACAAAATTCATCTTTGCTGAAGTTGATTATGAAGTAGCATTTAGATGTATTTACACATGTTGATGCAGCCTAGAGGGACATGGAATGCTTTAACCTGCAGTTACAAATACTTAAATAATGTTTTGATATTTAAAACATAAAACGTTGAATACTGATATTTTAAATTATTTTAAAAATTAAAAGAAGCCTACTTTAAAGTGCCCCTATTATGCCATTTTAAAGGTTGCTAATATTGTTTCATGAGACTCCTAAAACAGGTTTACATGTATGCAAGGTCAAAAAACACTTCAGTTTTCTCCAAAAATAGATTTAATTTTACCCCATTTCTAAATGATTCCTAAACGACTCGTATGAAGCAGTTCAAAGAATCAGTCTCTCTGAACCCCTCCTTTCTGTGAGCCCTCACTGCTGTGATTGGTCAGATGATGCAGTCCTTTATGATTGGTCTACCGCGTACAGCGTGTCGGAAAACGAAACGCCCATTGCCATAACTGACTGACAGCCCTGGAAACTTGTCGAAAAATGCCGTCCTCGCAGGGCGGAAGGCATTGAAATGAACGGGTTTCATAGCACAACGCTTTCCGCATTCGGTGTGAAAGCCGCTTCGTGCGCCATCCTTTATCATTACTTAAACTAATGAGACAGACAGACAGTCAAGCTGCATTAAATCACTAATTGTCAGACTACAGTGGGTCCACAGCTGAACAACAGAACTACACAAGCGTGATTTAGCCGGTTAGCAAGACATGTGCAGGGTTGTTACACAACATAACATACACAACTACGTATTTTGAACGATTGCCAGAAAATACAATCTTTGTAGATTCATCATCTTTTGGAAGTGAATCTAAAACAGTTTTACTCACAGCGTATGATACAGCGTCTTCCGTATAGTGTACGTGTAAATTTCCATGTGACGTAAACCCCATGGAAATGTATGGGCGGGCAAGTTGTTCGCGGTGTAGAACGTGGGCGGACATTATGCAAATCTGTTACTTCCTGACGTGTGGCCGTAACAGAAAAAGATTCGAAATCCTGACGATTTAGTGTCGTTTAGGCAAATGTGAGTCGACTCTTTTTTTTGATAGACAATAACTTTATGTATCGTGCACTGTCGGCTTCACAACTTTGCAGATAGTTTATGTTCACATACAGCTACATGACACACTGCATGAAAGGACATATTTGAAAACGCATAATAGGGGCACTTTAAATGTAAAGTTAAAACTGCCTGTAGGGTGGCAGCAAGTAACTGTTAAGTGAGTCATTGCAATTGAACCGAATCATTTAAACGGTGGATTCATTCAGGAACGAAACACCATCATGTTGCTCAGAGATGCTATAACTTTTTACTATTTTACTTAAAGTAGTCACATTAAAAGGGTTAACCACTAGGATTTAAAGTGAAATACCAATGCCAGCAAACGTTTGTTCTATGTGTATATATATATATATATATATATATATATATATATATTATTTCTTAGATGAAAATATGTTGAATTAAAGAATAATGTACCCAAAATAAAGTTAAGAAACCCCCAATGTTTTTGAAACTTCTCTCAAAACAAAAACAAAACAAAACAAAATGTCTTAGCTGTTGACTGATGATCCTTTCCTTAAGTTAATCATCAGAAAAAAAAAAAAAAAACTGGTCACTGAATCAAAAATAAAAACAAAAAAACATTGAGTGCGTTGAAATATGTTGATCTACTTTTGCGTTGATTTAACGACTGGCAGATGATTGAGGAATTAAACTTCACAATGATGGTATCCAAAAAGCCAAATCTCATTCAGACAGCACACCAATTAGCAATGTCCAAACAATCAGGTATCGGCGGGACAATAAAGAAGTCCTTCTAACAGAAGAAAAAAAAACAAAAAAAAAAACACCAAAAACAAACGTAAGAATTTCAAACATTCTGAAAGAAGAAAGATAATTTTTTTTTTTAAACATACTCACAGGCTGAGCTTAAAACGAAAGGTTTCCCAACCAGGACTTCACAAGATAATACAAACAGTTTGAGGTAGCTCCAAGGGACCATGCGTTCTCTCTACCACAACTGAATCTACTTCTTCATCCAACCACTCACCTAATATACATTCCAGGTGTGTCTAACCAGCGCCCTCTAATGCCCTGTAGTTCCATTAGAACAGCATTTTTATTTCCATTATTCCATGGATAATAAAAAAACAAGTGACAGACATTTCATTCTGTTACAATGCAAAAAAGTGCTATGGCTGTGTTTGGAATGATTTTTTCATTGTCAAAACAGAGCAACAGCAGCCAATATAACATATAAACATAAGTATCTTGACTTATTGTTTATTGACTGTTGTATAAGATGAATATCACATTTGTAACCATGCTGATTTTTATTTTTTTTTAAAGGGCATTCTTCGTGTGATATTGATTAACTATATGAAATGATTTAAACATACATTTTCTGCCCCCTTATCTTGAATTATGTGATCATTCTTAATGCATATTAATAATCTGAATCATGCAGTGAAAAAACGCACTCTAAATGCGTACGTGCACTAGGTTAGTCTACCCAGACTTCATCACGTAGTTGCGTATGCATGCACTTTGTAGGTGTGTTTTGTTTGGTTTTTGCAATATACTTGATAATGTCATGATATCTCACGAGTTCAGAATTTGCACTGAACCTGCACAGATTTGGCTTCCATGAACTTCCACACAGAATTAATAAGTGAACATAATTTACGAAAAGTAACCCGCCAAATTGGCTAGTGTTTTGACAGCGTTACATGCCGCAGCTCATTTTTACTCGCATTTGGCGGGTTGGCGGGTGTTAATTTCAAACCCTGCAGGGGAGTAAGGTTTAAACAGCTCTTACCAGCTAGCCTCCGTTACATGTTTAGCACAATGTTAGCACATTTCTAGAATGTATTGTCACGATTATCGCATTTTTTTAATATACTGTTAACATGTTTTAGCACAGTGCTATCATCTTTCTAACCTGTTTTAACCTGTTGCTAGCATTTATCAGCTTTTATCACATCATTAGGATGTTTTAACACATAACTAACCTATTTTGAACTTGCTATTATGTTCTAAGCTGCTGGGCTTTTGGTAGAATAGATAGATAGATAGATAGATAGATAGATAGATAGATAGATAGATAGGTTTAATTTTTGCTTGTTTGCTTGCTTGCTTTCTTGTGTTTGTTTCAGAGATCCATATAATGAATCTTCATCTTAACTCTTTATAGTACACTGTCTGCACAACTATGCACAATATTAAGACAACATTAAGATTAATGTTCAAAGCACTCTCCATGCCAGAGCTTGTTCTCCATGATTTGTCGATTCTACATGGATTCCTGTTCGTTCCTTAATGAAAGGCATTGCAAATGGATGTGCAGTGTGAGTTTTTATGCCTTGTACTGGTGAGGGAAGCATGCTAAACCGTACATAATGAGGCCTTATTGTTAACGCTGTATAGAAGGATCCTCCACATTACCTGCATTTGTTTGGCGAGTGCAGTGAGGCATTTCTGATCACTGTGATAATGCGAGAAGCACTGCACACAACAAATGATTGTCTTCATGGAAGATTAACATTTCTGAAAATATATATTTTTTTTTAACTTGCCATTTTGGAAATAAAAATGTGGCATTCAAACATGAGTGAGTATGAGTATGCGAAGCGTGTTTCTGTATTTGAATTATGTGGCCAGTAGGCCATTTGCAGCAGTGTGCTGTTTTCTTAGGTTGCAGCGTGTTGAGCTCTCTCAGCCACCACAGTAATAACATTTTAACAGTTTATTACAATAACCTGGGTGGGTGGGGAGTGTTTTATGTGGTAACATCTACAAGTTTAAATGAACTTCACAACATGTTAATAAGTTCATAACAGCGTTTTTTTCAGTATTTATTAATCTCCATTGATGTAAGTTGTTCATTGTTTATTAATGTTACTTAAAAGTGCTTTAACTAATGCTAGAAAATAAAATTGTTTAAACACAGCTGTGTGTAAGTTATTTAGTTAATATAGTCATACTCCCAGTTGTCTAGTCTGAGCTGCCAGTAGTAAAACTTGTGTGATTACATTTATTTTTATTTTTCAAACTGTAAAGTAACATTAACACTACTTTTGATATCAGTGTTTGACAGCAGTATACAGAAAGCCCACTTATAAATGCTTGAAATCCGTGCCAAACAATTTTGAGCACATCGGTCAGAAACAGATTATGTGAAAAGTAACACCTATTATACTACACTGACATACAACTGCAAACCTTGTGTACAATATCATTGTTCTTGTTTTGTTCCGTACGGCTTATGTCATGATCTTAATTTGATGAAAATGTCACATTGATGGCAAGGTTGAAAAGAGCAGACAGCTTGTAAAAAGGTTTATTGCAACTTTTTGGCAATGCAGAGAAAGAGGTGGTAAATTAAAATATTTCAGATAGTTCCAGTTTGACAATCAATGTATTTTTGTACAATATGCAACTGTACTGCATTTTTTTTTCTGACACTGGCAAATATTGTGACATTAAAACGTCTCAGGTTACGTATGTAAACCCGGTTCCCCGAAGGGAACGAGACGCCGCGTCGAAACACTTTGGGAACGCCTTCAGCGTGACCGCGCTCTGAATCACGTGTGCAATCAGACCAATGAAAGAACGAAACGTCATAGGCGGGTGACGTCACTGACCAGGAAGCATAAAAGCACGTGCGCCAGAATGAGCGTCAGCTTCCAGGAGAGAAGCAGCGCTCGCAGGGATGCAGGAGGATGGCTACGAGACGCGGCGTCTCGTTCCCTTCGGGGAACCGGGGTTACATACGTAACCTGAGACGTTCCCCTTCAGGAACTCGAGCCGCGTCGAAACGCTTTGGGAACGAGATGCCCACGCCGCCAGACCCCAGTCCCTGCCTAGGATGTGCTAGGAACAAGGACAGAGGAACCAGGCGAGACCCGCAGGTCAAGTTCATAAAACCTCACAAAGGTCAAAGACCATCCCGCAGCGTTACAAATATCTTACATGGGGACCCCAGCAAGAAAAGCTTTGGAGGCAGCCATGCTCCGGGTAGAGTGAGCTCTGACCCCTAGAGGAGGAGGAAGGTCAGAGGCCTCATAAGCGGAACAAATAGCGTCCACTATCCAGCGACTTAGAGTTTGCTTGGAAGCAGGGAGGCCCCTCTTAGGGGGGCCATAACAGACAAACAACTGGTCTGACTTTCTCCACCTGGCAGCTCTGTGGACGTATGCATCCAGTGCTCGCACCGGACACATACAATTACGCTTCTGCTGGTCAGCGTCCCGAAAGGGAGGAGGACAAAAGGCCTGAAGTACGACAGGCCGTGGTGTCGAGGAGGGGACCTTAGGGACATAACCCGGACGAGGGTAAAGGAAAGCTTTAGAAAGGCCTGGAGCAAAATCCAGGAAGGAAGGGGCCACAGAGAGGGCCTGAAGATCCCCAACTCTCTTAAGGGAGGAAAGTGCTAGAAGAAGGACAGTTTTTATAGTAAGAAATCTGTCAGAAATTTCCTCGACAGGCTCAAAGGGAGGCCTGCAGAGAGCCTCTAACACCACCGACAGGTCCCAGGTAGGGACACGAGGTCGTACCGGAGGCCTCAGCCTCAAAGCACCGCGGAGGAAACGTGTAACAAGGGGGTCTTTTCCCACGGAAAGACCACCAAGAGGAGCGTGGTAGGCCGCAATGGCCGCCACGTAGACCTTCAAGGTGGAGTGGGATAACCCTGCAGACAGCCGGCCCTGCAGGAACTCCAGCACTGAACCAACTGGGCAGTTAACTGGGTCTTGCTGGCGGCGTCCGCACCAAGAAGTGAAAAGTTTCCACTTCAAGGCGTACAGTTTCCTCGTGGAGGGAGCTCTAGACTGGAGGATGGTCTCAACAACCTCGGTTGAGAGACCGGAAGCTAAGAGGTGTGCCCCCTCAGAGGCCACACCCAAAGCTTCCACAGCTCCGGCCGGGGGTGAAGAATGGAGCCCCCTGCCTGTGAGAGGAGATCTCTCCTGACGGGAATCTCCCAGGGAGAGCTGTCGAGGAGAGAAATCAGGTCCGAGAACCATACTCGGCCCGGCCAGAACGGGGCTACTAGAAGAAGGGACACCCCGTCCCGGCGCACTCTCTCTAGAACTCCCGGGAGCAGAGCGATCGGGGGAAAAGCATACAGACGTAGCCTCGGCCACGTCTGCACCATGGCATCCAGCCCCAGGGGAGCTGAATGAACTAGAGAGCACCAGAGGGGACATTGCGTGTTCTCCCTCGTGGCAAAAAGGTCCACCTGGGCTGGACCAAACACTCTCCAGATCTGCTTCACCACCTCTGGGTGAAGCATCCATTCCCCGGGCCTCGGCCCCTGTCTCGACAGGATGTCTGCGCCCAAGTTGAGATGCCCAGGAACATAAACTGCCCTCAGCGAGAGGAGTTTGTCCTGGGACCACACAAGGATCTGGTGCGCCAGCTTGTACAAGGGGCGCGAACGCAGACCTCCCTGGTGGTTGATGTACGAGACCACCGAGGTGTTGTCGGTGCGGACCAACACATGGCGGTCTCTTAGGTCCGGGAGAAAGTGTTTCAGAGCCCGAAACACGGCCAGCATCTCCAGGCAATTTATGTGCCACGTGAGTTGGCGACTGCTCCACAGACCACGGGCAGGGTGGCCACTCATGACCGCTCCCCAACCGGTGAGGGACGCGTCCGTCGCTAGCGTTACGCGGCGACAAGGAGCTCCCAACACCGGGCCCTGAGACAAGAACCAAGGCTTCCTCCACATGTCCAGGGCATGTAGGCAGCGCCGCGTGACCCTGATCATGCGAAGTGGGTTTCCCCTCGGGGAGAACCCCTTGGTCTTGAGCCACCACTGTAGGGGTCTCATGTACAGCAGGCCAAAAGGTATCACGTTGGACGCTGCTGCCATCAGACCCAGCAGTTGCTGGAACTGCTTCACAGTGAGTGACCGGCCTTCCTTCACTCTCTTGACTGCAGTGAGGATCGACTCGATCCGAGCAGGAGACAAACGTGCCTGCATCGTGGTCGAATCCCACACCACGCCCAGATAAGTGGTCCTCTGTAATGGAGAAAGCACACTTTTCTTGGCGTTCAGTCTCAACCCCAGCGCCTTCATGTGAGCGAGAACGACATCTCGATGCCGAACTGCCACCATCTCCGACTGGGCTAGGATCAGCCAGTCATCGATGTAGTTGAGTATGCGGATGCCCTGGAGTCACAGAGGAGCCAGAGCTGCATCCACACACTTCGTAAAAGTGCGGGGGGAGAGTGCTAGGCCGAACGGAAGAACCCGATATTGGTAAGCTTCGCCCCTGAAAGCAAACCTCAGGAACTTCCTGTGTTGAGGAAGGATGGAGACGTGAAAATATGCGTCTTTTAGATCTATCGTGACAAACCAGTCCTCGGACCTGATCTGAGACACGACTTGCTTGATGGTGAGCATCTTGAACTTCAGTCGCTTGACTGAGCGGTTCAGCAGACGCAGATCTAAAATGGGACGCAGGCCCCCATCCTTCTTCGGAACAATGAAGTACCGGCTGTAGAACCCGGACTCTCTTTCGTGAGGAGGGACCACCTCGATGGCCTCCTTCCTCAGGAGAGTAGCTACTTCCTGTTCCATTACCAGACCCTGCTCGGGGCCCACCAGCGTGGGAGAGACCCCGTTGAACGGCGGAGGTGGTGCGCCGAACTGAATGCGATAACCTCGCTCTACAGTATTCAGGACCCAAGCAGACACATTGGGCAGTAGTTTCCACACTGCCAAATGATCTACTAAGGGAACCAGCCTCTCGAGGCTGGCCTCTGGTGTTATGTGGGCCGCTGGAACGGTGTCCTGAAACGGTTGCCCGGCAGGAAGCACCTGAACCAGCGGTCCCAGAGACCCCCGCGGGGGTGGCGAGCTCCCCAGCC
This sequence comes from Labeo catla, assembly GCA_012976165.1. Lineage (NCBI taxonomy): Eukaryota > Metazoa > Chordata > Actinopteri > Cypriniformes > Cyprinidae > Labeo > Labeo catla. Next base: position 869,691 of record VONZ01000216.1, read on the forward strand.
CCGCTACGTTGCCGGGCGGGAAAAACTGGGGTGAATGCTCGCTGGAGACCGCTGCGCCCTGAAGCACCGGCAGGGTTGGCAGAACGATCTCCCGAGGGCACAGGGGGGACCCGGACACCGAATACTGCGGTGCGACCCGTTTCCCCCCGGATGGGGCTGCCCCCGGCGGTCCCGACCCGTCAGGACCGCTTGGTCGAGGACCTCTTCGACTGAAGCACGACCCTCAGATCGGGCTTAGCCTGGGAGGTCCTCGACCTAGAGCGTTTGACCACTCGCTCTCGATGGGGAGGAGTGCGAGTGGCCACGCTCTGCTTTTGCGCTTCCCTGTATGAGGAGCTGGTAGACGGCCCGTTGCTCCGTTGCAGCAGCCCCGTGAGCTGGATGGCGGCGAGGGAGGAACCGCTGAAACGCCGCCGCTTGCTTACGTGCCTCCTGGTATCTGTCCGCCACATACCCGTAGTAATACGAGGCAGGGATGAACAAGCGGGACGAGAAGGGTGAATTCCATGATCTCGACACCTCAGTGTGGAGATCAGGAAGAAAGGGAAGGCTCTGGCGTGCTGGAGGTGGTCGAGACTGCAGAAACCTCTCGTCCAGTTTACTTTTCTGCGGTTCGACTAATGGCTCGGCGGGCCAATCGATGCTCAGTTTGGCCACCGCCCGAGTCACCACCTCCAACAGCTCCTCATACTGGGGAAACTGAGGTGCTGCAGCCTCATCCACACTCACCACATCAACCTCCTCAGAGGAAGATATGGGGAGCGTAGAGGCCGACCCCCGGGGGGAAGAAACCGCAACGCGGTGAAGGCTCCCTCCGCGGAGAAGAGAGCCTTCCGGGAGCGGAGCAGACGCATGGGTAATACGTCACAATGCGGGCAATCGCCCCCCTCGAGGGCCGATGCCGCATGCTCCGCTCCCAGGCAAGCCACGCATAGAGCGTGTGTATCCCCGCTCGAGATGTAACGAGAGCAGGGAGGAACACACGCTCTAAAACCTGGCTTGCCAACGTTCTTGGTTTTCTTATCACACTTAGACATACTGCCTCAAAATAAAAGTGGCACAAACTAGCAACCAAAAAGAGACAGTAGGACACAACACAGAGCACTGCTGAAAGACAGAAGCTGACGCTTGTTCTGGCGCACGTGCTTTTATGCTTCCTGGTCAGTGACGTCACCCGCCTATGACGTTTCGTTCTTTCATTGGTCTGATTGCACACGTGATTCAGAGCGCAGTCACGCTGAAGGCGTTCCCAAAGCGTTTCGACGCGGCTCGAGTTCCTGAAGGGGAACATTACAACACACCAGGGGACATGAATTTTGTGGGTGAGGTCAGTTTTGAGTTTAGAGTTTGGTGAAGTGCTGACTTTGCAATTATTTTTTACAGGACTACAGGTTTTCTGTGCACAAGACACATTAAACTTCATTTAGTCATGAAATATTGCACTTCATGCTACATAATTAATTAACTGTATGGGTTACACTTTATTTGATAGTCCACTTTAGACACTCTACTAACTATAAGTAACTTTGCAACTACATGTCAACTAATTTTCATTAATTTGCAACTACATGTCTACTAACTCTCAGAGCAGACTGTTAGGTTAGGTTTATGGTTAGCAGAATAAGTTGACATATACTTGCAAAGTTCAGAAGAGTGTTAGAAGATATTAAGCAGACAGTCTACTAATACTCTAATGACTAGTTGACATGCAGTTGCAAAGTTACTTACTGTTAGTAAAATGTCTAAAGTGGACTATCAAAATAAAGTATTACCAGTGTATAAAGTTAATCATGATTGGTAGCCCATAGATCGGAACACCATACTGTAGCATACAAACAGACTGATGCAACACAAACGTGTATGTGTAAAGCAACATATGTGATACTTTCTTATAATTTATCATTATCAACATTAAAATGAAAATCATTTGAAGTATGCAAATGGAATTTCTCATCAGGACACATCTGTAATTGTGGTTACTGTGATGGCTGTAATATTTATCATATCAAACATGAGCATATGGAATTATTAGGATAAATTGATTTCAAGCTAAACATCAGTCCTATTAATATCAGCAATCTCATAATCCTTGGTTTCACAATATAAAGACAAGCAGTGCATTCATATTTCGTAGCTTTCCCTATCCAATCACATACAGTAAATTAACTTTAGGAAAACACAGTCCTGTCTTTCTCTCTTTCACACAGTTAACAAATGGCATGCAGTAATGAATGGTTTGAATTTGAAATCCTTTATCTAGTTAAGTGACTCTTACATAAATTCTATTATGCAAGGTCGTAGCACTTAAATGGCACACTGTTTTGAGCAAAAATATGCTCTGAGCTACCACACAAAAACTCTTGAAGAAATATGGCAATACTGAGAGAAAAAAAAAAGTAAGAAAATAAACAAGTGGCAAGTGTTGTTCCTCTTTTATTCTTTTTTAAAAAATTGATTTTATTTATTTCATTGTTTTATGTTCTGTTGTCTTCTGGCTATACATACAATATATGAATGTTGTTACATGGCTGGCCTACAGATGGATCATCGTGGGCTGCAGCGATCACAGATTCACAAGATATTTACTAACATGTCAATTTTCACATGACTTCTTTTACCTAGAGAGACAGAGAGAGAGAGAGAGAGAGAGAGAGAGAGAGAGAGAGAGAGAGAGAGATTGTAATATTTTTTTTCTAATTTTGTCATGTCCAACTGAGATGGGATGAATTTTTTCCCTGCCAATGGTGGAATTTTCTGGCTTTCATGTTTTCACATTTTATGAAAGATTACAGAGTCTCTGGATAAAAAAAAAAAAACAGGTGAAGAAGAAGCAGAAACAAGTGGTAGCATATGTAAGCAGATGCGTATGTAAAATAATCATCAAAGATTAAACATTACGTCAACCAAGGAACTGGTACGGGACTGTGAAAGCTTTGGGGGTGTTAATGGAAGCGATCTACTCTATCTACATTTTGATAATAATTCTGAATCCGATCCGGACACCTTTTTTTCTCAAAGACTTAAAGTGCCCCTGTTATGGATTTTTGAAAATTACCTTTCATGCAGTATGTAACTTCAAAGCTTTCAGCTCTAAGTGAATGAAAACATCCCTCAAACACTGTAGCGGACTCCTGTGGATAGGATCATGTCGAGAAGATTCTGTGCTCTGCATTGCGAGGGTAAATCCGTTAGGGTACAGTTAGGGTATGTCGAAAAACTCCCATCTCAATTTCTACAACTTCAAAATAATCCTACATTGCTGCAGAAGTACCGACCCAGTGTTTACAAAGTGAATGTGTAAGGAGGGTCAAACACCCTTTAAAAAAAACAAAACAAAACAAATAATAAATAAATAAATAAATAAATAAAACAACGATGTAGGACGATTTTGAAGTTGGTGGAGAAAATAAGATGGGAGTTTTCTGACATACCCTAACTGTCTTGAACCAGAGTGCACAAAGCAGAGCTAGACAAAACAAGCATTTGTGGTCAAAATGCATGAATATTATTTCTTTGCAAGACATGAATATCTTGGATGACATGGTGGTGAGTAAATTATCAGTATATTTTTTTTTTTTATTCTGGTGAAAGTGGAGTAGGGTACAATGGGGCTAAAGGCGCCTTTGATATTATTTTCCTCTAAACCACGAGATGGCAAAAATACGTTGTGCAGCATTTTCCAAAACATCTATTTTTCAAGATACATGTGCAAATTTGCCCAATCTTTAATGCAATCACGGGCAGCAGCGCAAAGTCAATCTGTGCTTGCTTGATCTAATATTTGGTATTTTTAAAAATGTTGTAGAATTAAGTAGCACATGAGTATTGATACATTTTTTTGAATATATCTTGAGACAAAGGTCTTCTTAATGATTTTCAGTTTTGTTTAAGATAATTAAAACAGCAGTTTTTAAATAACAAAACAATATGTAAAAGTATGGTATTTAATTAACATGTTAATTAATAGAAGGTTGACTTTTCCATTTGTTGACATGACATTGTTAGATTCAGATTGTAAATACATATATTATGGCGGGTGTCCATATTAGAGATAATCACCATGTTTAGAATGAAACCATCATATTTAAAAACATGATATTAATCATATTGTATAATAAAATTTAATTTGTTGTTACTACTGTAAATCTATATTCAGTTACTATGGGATCTCCTTCAATGCTTTCAGAATCGTTTTCATTTTAAAATTATTTTGTTTCTGTATTTTATAATACATATATATTTTTCTGCAATCATACACTTTGGGTGCAGTGAAACACACTAAAGGGTGTGCCTTTAGCCCGTTGTACCCTAATCCTTTAAAAATAGTTGTTCTCGTGTACTCTGTAGCATGCAAAATACATATTTAGTTGTTCGTGTTGTGTTTGCTCCGTGCAGCTTGTAGTTCTCTGGCTAACAGTCTAACAGCAATATCTGTTTGCTTGCAATTGTCTAGAAAGTGTCAATAAATAGTGAATGTTTGTCGTTGTTATTACTTGGAGTTGGGATAAAGAATAGAGCAATTTGATGGTGTACAAACTGGCGTGAATTATCAATACGTTTCTGCGTTGGGCTAACACATATACCATGGCTGATTGGGTGTTTAATGTAATGGTAATGGGCATTCCATTTCTGACATGCACTGCATGCAGTAGACCAATCACAACAGACTGGGTCATCCGACCAATCACCGCATATTAGCATTACACAAAGGAGGAATTTGGAAAAAATGAATCGTTGAGTGAATCGTTTTGGAGTCATTGAGCAAATAAGGTCAAAATAAATGCATATTATAAGACAATGAAAGTGTTTTTTGACCTTGCATGCATGTCAACCTGTTGTTGGGGACTCCCAAAACCAAAATATGAACATTTCATAATTCATAACAAGGGCACTTTAAAAATCACAGAGACGCAGGAATTTTACAGAATTCTCAAAATAAAATCAAAGTGGAAATATTTCCAGGGTAATATTTTGGTGGTGTGTACATAAACACAGAGTGTTGTTTCCTTGTGAAAGTGTGTTGATGTGAGGCTAACAGGGTCTAAATTGAGTGCGCATAGGTGATGTGTTACTGTACTGGTGCATTCTCACCTGTGTGCAAAGTCTGCCATCTGTTCCTCGACTGTCCGGATGACTGGAAGCTGTCTGATTATAAGTAAAGCTCGTCTTGACTTGCTGCCAGTGAAGGATGAAGTGAACATCAAAGCTTAAGCCAGACTGTGTCCAAGCAAGGCTTAGATCAGTCTCTCCATGCCTACCAATGCTCCAGGGTTCTTTGACTAATATGAAATGCAGAGACAAGGCCGACCCATAATACAGGCAGCCACCTAAGGCCCTGACATGTCTGGCGGGGACCACAAGATGGTTCATAATGAATGAGCAGATCATTACTTCCGACACAAAGATCTTCTTATTATAATATTTATATTGCTGCAGCCCATTTCATGATCTCATCCAGGGCCCACAAAATACTGGAAGAGACTCCAACATACAATCTGTTCGCAAAGTGTATGGAAAGAATTATACATTTAATGACTCTACATTTTTTTTATTTTTTTTTATTGGGCATTTAAAGCCATTGCATATTAGCTGATATACACATACCTGTGACGGTATATCAATTGAATTCTATATTAAATGTATTATATGTCAGTATAGTTAATGTATTATGCTTATCTACTGTACACAATCTGCAATCAGCGAACTCTGGAATGTTGCATAAATTTATTCTCATAATTATTTTTTTTAATATGTTTAGATATTTATTCAGATTAATCAGTCTTTTCACACATGCTGTTCATAATGTATAATATGATTTTACCATGGTTAAAAGGGGTTTCTGTTTTACAGTCAAACTTAAGAACACCCCAAAAGTAATTATCATGTAACTTCCACACCTCACTGTGAATTGCGAGTCACATTAGATGAGAGATTACATGAGAGTGTTTTAAATAAAACCGGAGTCACTGCATTCACCATTCTGTTCAGCTAATTCAAACATCCTGTTACATCTTGTTAAACTCACATCAATTATACATGTTTCTCGTAGTGCAAATTTCATTATTCAAAAAGCATAATAAGAACTAGCAATATGTTCAACTTCTCACAACTATGTTGTATTTATGTGTATTCAAGTCTATTCACAGGTTTTAATATAAATGCATATCTGAAGACTGGACAAAATGGCATGCACCCAAGTACATTTACTCAGATAGTATTGCTGCTAATGCAGGAATTATGCACTCTCCACAAGTTAACAGTTTCTTTTTATCTGCTGATGTTTTTTTTTTTTTTCATGCACAACATCACAACTGTGAAATCAGAACAGGTTGGAAAACAACCATAAATTGCAGACTCAACAGGAGTGTGATTTTTATTTTAAGTGGTGCCTGGTTTTGGTTCATTTCCCACAGATCTACAACAAAAGAAACACTCACACATACATCTGAAAATATGTGTCAGAAACACATCAACAAAATATCATGTCAGTCTAGGTCTTCATTCTAGGTTTATGTGTAACCCTAGTGAAAAAATAAATATACTGAAATGTTTTTGTAGTATACTACAAATTCATTTACATATTACATATAAAATTACCTTGCAATTGTACTTTTAGTATACTGAACTGGTATATTTGAAGTCTGCTAAACTAGAATAGCTAATTTTGTACTTAATGCATTTTAATATTGCAAAAGTAGTACTGAGGTCCAACTAAAGATATACTTAAGTATATTTGATTGTGCTAAAGTGGAACTAATACTATACTTTAGGTACACTTTAAAAATGTTGCATTTAAAGACCAGTATTATTTAAAGATCATATAATCCTCATCAGTGGTTACATTAAAACATATTTTAGGCTTAATATTAAGAAGTGTGCATTGTGCAGAAGCAGTATTTTGAATACAAATTTCTGGGATGAAACCCTGGATGGCACAGTCTCATAAATCCAACTCAATCTGACATAATGACATTTTGGTTCTTTCCTGTATCGGTAGCAATGAGCTCGCTGCTCAACATTCAAAATATGATTAGTAATTGCTGTAGAAGTTGCAACATGCTTCAGAAGCCCTCCACCTTCCCCAGCTCCACCTGTATAGATCTGCCACAGGGTGATTCATGTATATTATATGAATGGCACAACAATGGGCCTCAAGATCTCGTCGCGGTATCTCTGTGCATTCAAAATGCCATCAATAAAATGCACCTGTGTTCGTTGTCCATAACATACACCTGCCCATACCATAACCCCACCGCCACCATGGGCCACTCGATCCACTCTGTTGACATCAGCAAACCGCTTACCCACACGACGCCATACACGCTGTCTGCCATCTGCCCTGTTAAATGAAAACCGGGATTCATCCATGAAGAGAACACCTCTCCAAAGTGCCAGATGCCATCGAATGTGATCATTATGACGACAAACTGCAGTCCCGGTTGAGAGGTTGAGACCCCGATGATGACGACGAGCATGCAGATGAGCTTCCCTGACACGATTTCGGACAGTTTGTGCAGAAATTCTTTGGTTATGCAAACCGACTGTTACAGCAGCTGTCCGGGTGGCTGGTCTCAGACGATCTTGGAGGTGAAGATGCTGGATGTGTAGGTCCTGGGCTGGTGTGGTTACACGTGGTCTGTGTTTGTGAGGCCAGTTGTATGTACTGCCAAATTCTCTGAAACACCTTTGGAGACAGCTTATGGTAGAGAAATGAACAAATGAACACGGGCAACAGCTCTGGTGGATACTCATGCCAATTGCACGCTCCCTCAAAACTTGCGACATCTGAGGCATTGTGCTGTGTGATAAAACTGCACATTTTAGAGTGGCCTTTTATTGTGGCCAGCCTAAGGCACATCTGTGCAATAGCGTCTTGATATGCCACACCTGCGAAGTGGATGGATTATCTTGGCAAAGGAGAAGTACTCACTAACACAGATTTAGACAGATTTGTGAACAATATTTGAAAGAAATAGGCCTTTTGTGTACATAGAAAAAGTCTTAGATCTTTGAGTTCAGCTCATGAAAAATGGGGGCAAAAACAAAAGTGTTGCGTTTATAATTTTGGTCAGTGTATAGATAGAATTAGGAAACACCTCCAAGGTGTTCCCTTTACCCCAGGTGTATAAATCAAGCAGCCATGCAGGCACTAGTGGGGTCATTGAGTACTGAGGCACATGGTGCATAAAAGTCACCAACGATTTGCTGATTCTATAGCTGAAGAGTTCCAAACTTCCACTGGCATTAATATCAGCACAAAAAAAGCTGTGTGGTGTGCACTTCATAGAATGGGATTTCATGGCTGAGCAGCTGCATGCAGCCTTACATCTCCAAGTACTGTACAATTCCTAGTGTCAGATGAAGTTGTGTAAAGCACACTACCTCTGGACTTTGGAACAGATTAATCACACTTCTTTGTTGGAAGTCTGATGAGTGAGTCTGACTGCATTGTGCCAACTGTAAAGTTTGGTGGAAGAAGGATAAAGGCATGGGGCTGTTTTTCAGAGGTTGGGCTAGACCCCTGACTTCCAGTGTAGTAAAATCGTAATATTTCAACAACCAGCACCACTATATTTTGGACAATGCTATGCGTCCTACTTTGTGGGAAGGGTTTGAAGAAGGCCTTTTTTCTTTTTCTTCATGACTGTGCCCCAGCGCAAAAAAGCAAGGTCCATAAAGACATGGTTGGATGAGTTTGGTGTAAAAGATCTTGACTGGCCCACACAGTGACCTCAGCCCCAAGGAACACCTTTGAGATGAACTGGAAAGGAGATTGTGAACCAGGCTTTCTAATCCAATATCAGTGCCTGACCTCAAAAATTCCCACAGAAGCACTCCAAAATCGTGTGAAAAGCATTGAAAGAAGAGTGGAAGCTGTTATAGCTGCAAATGGGGTGGTGGTGGGGCGGGGGTAACTGAGCAAGGAAAACTGCGCTTTGAAAATGCCATTTTTGTGTTGTAGTGTGGATGGCGAAAACGGAGGCTTTTGAAAACAATGACGCATGTTTAGTCATGTTGTACCAATAGATTTCTATGTTTATACCGGTATTGTGCCTGTTTTGTGCTATTCACTTTCACACTGTTGTTAAAGATATGTTACTTTGTACACTCATAATATCACAGTCCTGCAAAGATGACAGAACATTTACTCGCTGTTTGCAGAAAAACGTGAACTTTTTTGAGGCTTTTTGCATGCACAGTAAAGCGAATTTAACGTTTTCTGACATTTCAGTGTGGATGAGAAACTTTTGGAAAACGCTTAAAAACACTAGTGTGGACGGAGAGTGTTTTAAAATGAAAACGTAATTTTCAAGTGTATCTGGATTAATGTACACATAGCCTCAGTAAGTGAGTTGCATAAAAATTGCTGTCTTCATTTGCAATGATTAAATTATTTAATACTATGTGTTCATGTTTCTATGAAAAATGATATGGCAAAATGTAAAATATTTACAAATTGCCATTGTGTTGGACGTTGCTTATATAAAACACTGCAAGGGTAACAATGCATCCTGCAACATGACAAGACAACAAGTTACTGATGTGACAAATTAAAAAACAGTGTAAACAAAACTGTCAAATGGTCAAACAATGCAACCACATAATTACTTATGTATACAGAGAAAAACAACAACAACAGACCACACCAACAAAACAATAGAGAAAATTTGTTCAATATGATTTACTTTATGTAAGAATGACGGGTCATTGGTGGTTTCTTCTGAGCCCTTGGTGAAATGCCATGGCTTCCCCAGCATAATACGTATTGATTTTAGATGAATAGGTGAAGAGGTCACACAGTAAAGTAGTCAGGGACAAGATAGACTGGGGGGAAAAAATCCTGCCGATTGACTGTGAAGCGATGTCATACATGAAAAGGTTCTGTTTTAGGTTCTTCCTGTCATTATGTCAACAATGTACTGTACAAATACCTTTGAATACTAATGAGATCACTTTCCATATAATAGAGCATCTGGGTTTCTTCAAGCAAGAATATCACACAGCACAATACCGAAGACAAGGAAGAAACATCTCAGCTGGTGGCTAGCAAATGAGTCTAGAAAAAGCTGTTTTGCCAATCATATTGAAAGACAGATTCATTGGGGAATTGTTCGAATTATGGATTCTCAAAGAATTCCTCATCCCTGAGACAACTTACAAATTGGGCATTGACACTTGCTTTGTGGGATTTTTGATTGCAGAGTGCATAAAAAAGAGAGAGAGAGAAAAAAAAAACAGTCTGCCTTATCCTGTGAGATTGTAATGGTGCTTATTAAACATTCCCTGAAGGGTGCACGTTGTGGCAGATGTACAAGGTGTGTTGCTGAAGCATGTAATGAAAGCAGAATTTCCCTTAGTGCATTGTTTTTTTTGTTTTTTTTTATTATTATTATTATTATTATTTATTGGAGTGATTAGGTTTCTGAATTATTTATTGTGATTAGTCATTTTCCAAAACAACACACAGGAGCTTAATTTTTAGTACCTATGCTTTTATAGTTTGATCTGGCTCTGAGATAAAATGTCACAGTTGAGGTACAATTTCAATCAGATTATAGATTATGCAGACAAGATTTGAGAAATGAAATCTGTTAGAACTAATCCAACAATATAACTAATCAGCTTACTCTCTGCCTCGCTGCATATGCAATATGGTTTGCGGTAAAGATGTTTTCAATGAAAAACAGGATGAAAGAGCATCATTAGGACAAAATCATTTATAATCTTAAATATTATGAAAGCCTTTCTTAAAAATCCAATGTATCAAACTCAAATGTGTTTGTAAATAATGCATTGTGTTGACGTGAATGAGTCAGTAGGTCACTATGATAAAACATGTACAGCAATTGGCCTGTCTTGAAGGTCATCACTGTGTGAAGCATCATATCATAAAATTGGATCTCTGACCAAAAACTACTCCATCATCACTCATGAATATTTCAGACCCCCGACATAAGTTGGCTGTTTGAAAATTTTATTTTACAACTGTGTAAAGATATGCCTCAGAAATCATAAATATTTATGCCGTTTCTCTGCCTCAGTTATCTAAAATGATTCCCGGGTGTGGATGCTGTGTAGTATCACATCTCTGGGCAAAGCTTTGCCAGCAACATTAGTAATTACTATAATTAATTCTCTATGTTTGGCATCTGTGTATGTCACCTAATTAGCAGATGTGGTTCTATTCACTCATATTTCAATGGTTTGCAGTATGAAAAAAAGGACACATTAGCTTTGCAATAAGGCTCTTTTGACCCTCTCAACCTTGAAAGACAGCAACATATTTTTATATTTTCAAAGAACATATGCAAGATTGGTTCTTTTTTATCACCATATCCAGCTTTCAACTAAAAGTTGTGAAGGTGATGACAGAACGCATTTTGTGAGCATCTGCTCTCAAGTGACTGATGAAACGTTCTGTCCTGTATTGATAACTTCTTGGCCTGCCAATGCTGTGACGAGGGTTTCATTCCTCCACTTATCTCTTGTTCCTGACTTCAGAGAAATGTATGATGGCGAAACAATGAACAGTAGGGACTGTTTTAATGAAGTATCACTGTAATTGCTGCATGAGAGAGCAAGAGAATAACTTTAAATTCAGTTGAAATTCAGTGCACTGTGTTTAATTGGCCATTAATAATGTTGAATATTGAAACTGGACTGTATGAAGAATTGGTTTTATCCAGTCTCTGAGAAAATGTGATTGCTAATATGCACCTCTATAGTTGCTGGCCTTTTTTTCAGGATAAAATTAACAAAAAGACTAAATATCCGCTACATATTTGCTAAAGTAATGCTTTTCAGGTATATTTTAGATGTGCCATCAAGGGAAAAAAAACACAAAGCAAGTTAGATTTCAATATTATACTGTATGTGTATCAGTTGACTTGCTGTCTAGAAAAAGGGCCCGATTTACAGCTTGCACCAGCACAAACCCAATCTGGCATTAAAAACTACTGTCAGGATTTACTAAAGATGTGCTGTGAAAAATTAGCTATGAAAAGGCATGGGTACAGTCATTTTTGTGGCTGACCTTATTGTATATGCATTTGTAAGCGTTTACCTTTCAGATGCAAAATATGGGAGTAAAAAATATGGGAAGAGAATATTTAAATGAATTAAGCAACATCAGCACCATTATTTACCACCACCAACACAACAAAACAACAACAACAACCAACAACAATCAACAGCAAAAAACATGTCTTAAACCCTTGTGCTTATGTTGTTAGTAGATTACATGAACCTTGCCATTGTCTCTTCTTGTTTGTGCTGCTCTTGGTGGATTGCGATGGTCATTATGGAAATGTGCTGGCTACGTTCTTAATTCTGTGCATTGCCAGTAACTCACCCACAGAACTTTCCACTCCCTTTGGCATTTTTATGGGGTTGCTGATTTGCCCTGTTTAGTACATTTGGCCCATAGAGTGGTGCAGATATGACATCAGTACCCGTTGGACTAATTTGGCACTGGTTTCTTTGAGAATGTCCTATGGGGTTTTATAATTCTATTTTATTTTATTTTTTATTTATTTATTTAGGTCAATTTATGAGCTAAATAATGCCTGTTGTAAAAATAACTTGATGATATTGTGACATTTTGTTCTACAATATAAATTGCATACTCCGATATTGAAAATCTAGTTACTTTTCACGTTTTCAAAAATAAACATTTCAAAACTTGCATTTTCAGTATGGGTGTGTGTGTCACACACATACACACAGGAGGAGACGAGAGGTAAGTAACAGTTGAGTGTAAGATTTCACAGTTAAGGATGAACAGAGCGGTAGTTTGAAATGCAGAGAAATAGCTTAGCTGACTGTCCTGGTAGTGATGAGCAGATATAAGTCCGATATTGAGCCACAATAAGTCCAGCCGGAACACGGAGAGCAGAGTCCAAGGGGAAAGCATAAGAAGCCAGGAGCTGACGTAGGAGGTGTAAACGGTAGACCCGACAAACTGAGAATGGAACCAGTGCTCTATATAAAGGGTGGAGTTAATCAGCTGCAGGTGTGCGTGATCAAAACTCCGGTGATGAGGAACGAGTGGGCGGTGCTCCGGGTGGTGTGGCAGGTGAAGGTGGCTGTGGTGAATGCCTGACACTACCCCCTCCTCCAGGGGCGGCTCCCGACGCCCTAACACGCCGCCGAGGACGGCCACGACCGCGAGGGGCAGGACGATCTGGGTGGTCGCGATGGAAGTTGGCGAGTAGCATAGGATCCAGGACATCGTCTCTAGGCACCCAGGAGCGTTCCTCTGGTCCATACCCCTCCCAGTCGATGAGGTATTCGAGGTGACCTCCCCGACGACGTGAGTCCAGGATCTCTCTGACCGCGTAGATGGAGGGTTGATCCAGGACTTCAGGAGGAGGGGGTTCCAACTCCGCTCCCGGGGGTTCTGTGGCAGATGGAAAGAATGGTTTAAGCAGTGAAACATGGAACGTGGGGTGAATGCGGTACCTGGGAGGGAGCTGAAGTTGGAACGTGACATTGATCTGCCTCAGGATCTTGAAGGGACCAATGTAGCGGGGACTCAGCTTGCGACAAGGCAGCCGTAACCGTAGATCCCGGGTCGACAGCCAGACCTGATCTCCGGGTTGGTAGCTAGGTGATGTTTTGCGTCTGGCGTCAGCGAAGAGTTTGTTACGGCATACCGCTCGCTGGAGATGGTGATGAGCCGAGTCCCACACTCTCTCGCTCTCCCGAAACCAGTGGTCTACAGCTGGAACATTGGAGGGTTCCTCCGTCCAGGGGAACAGCGGAGGCTGGTAACAGAGTACGCACTGGAAAGGTGTTATGCCGGTGGAATCTTGGCGAAGAGAGTTCTGTGCGTACTCGGCCCACGGGAGGAACCTGCTCCAGCTGTGCTGATCTTCAGAACAGTATGCCCGGAGGTAACGTCCGAGCTCCTGGATCTTCCTCTCTGTCTGGCCGTTAGTCTGTGGGTGGTATCCAGAAGAAAGATTAACAGTAACACCAAGCAGCTTGAAAAATGCCTTCCATACATGAGAAATGAATTGAGGGCCCCGGTCCGACACAATCTCCTCAAGGATACCGAAGTGGCGGAATACCTGATTAAACAAGTGTTCTGCCGTCTCCATGGCAGTGGGCAATCCCTTGAGGGGTACAAACTTGCAGGTCTTGGAGAATCTGTCAACAATCACCAGGATACAGGTATTACCTTCGGAACTGGGTAGGTCGGAGACGAAATCCACTCCTAGATGGGACCAGGGCCTCTCCGGGATGGGTAATGGGACCAGTTTTCCTGCGGGTAGCATGCGGGCAGAGTTAGACATGGCACAGACAGAGCAACTCTGGACGTACCTGATGGTATCACGGCGCATACTAGGCCACCAGTAACGGTTCTGGAGAAGCGAGAGGGTCCGCTTACTGCCTGGATGTCCAGTGCCCGGAGACCCGTGAGCTGTGCCCAGAAGGTGGGGACGTAGGGAGTGAGGAACGTAGATTTTACCTTCAGGGCATTCCGGCGGAGCTGGCTCCTGGAGAGTGGCTTGGTGGATATCCTGGTCGAGGCTCCATATGATAGGGCTGACGATAAGATGAGGTGGGATGATAGGTTCAGAGTCCGTGTGCAGGTCTGCCGAAATCTGACGTGAGAGTGCGTCTGCGGGGATGTTCTTGGATCCGGGTCTGTAGGTGATGGTGAAGCGGAATCTTGTGAAGAAAAGTGCCCAGCGTGCTTGTCTCGGGTTTAGCCTCTTAGCATCACGGAGATATTGGAGGTTCTTGTGATCGGTGATGATCGTGAAGGGGTGGACAGCGCCCTCCAGCCAGTGTCGCCACTCCTCCAGGGCCAGCTTGATGGCAAGCAGTTCTCTGTTTCCTACATCGTAGTTCTGCTCCGCCGGAGACAGCTTACGGGAGAAGAAGGCACAGGGATGGAGAATAGAGGACTCACCGACCGCTTGAGACAGTACTGCACCAACTCCAGTGGTGGAAGCGTCCGCTTCGACGGTGAATGGGAGGTTGGGATCAGGATGATGTAATAAAGGTGCAGTACTGAAGAGCTTCTTGATGTGTTGAAATGCTTCGTGGGCAGCGGGGTCCCAGGTGAGGCGTCTTGGCTTACCCCGCAGGAGGGAGGTCAGAGGAGCTATAATGGAGCTGTAATCCTTGATGAAGCGACGGTAGAAATTAGCAAAACCCAGGAAACGTTGAAGAGCCTTGATGCTGTCAGGTTGTGGCCAGTTCTGGATGGCATCAACTTTGCCCTGATCCATAAGCACGCCCTCGGAATTGATGTTGTAGCCTAGGAACTGAACAGATGACTTGTGGAATTCACACTTCTCCAGTTTAAGGTAGAGCTGATGCTGACGGAGTTTCTGTAGGACCTGCTGGACGTGCTGGCGATGTTCGGCCATGTTCCGGGAGTAGATCAGGATGTCGTCAATGTAGACCACCACGAACCGATGGAGAAACTCCCGGAACACCTCGTTCATAAACGTTTGGAAGACAGAGGGACTGACCGATAAGCCGTACGGCATAACCAGATATTCATAGTGCCCAGTAGGTGTTATAAAGGCGGTCTTCCACTCGTCTCCCTCACGGATACGAACGAGGTTGTAGGCACTCCGCAGGTCCAGCTTCGTGAACACCTGGGATCCACGAAGCTCTTCGAGGGCGGCAGGAACCAGGGGGAGCAGATAGGGTTGTGGTATGATTTGTGAATTCAGCTGTCTGTAGTCAATGCACGGACGTAGACCTCCATCCTTCTTGCCCACGAAGAAGAAGCTCGAAGCAGCCGGTGATGTGGATGGGCGGATGAATCCTTGGTTTAGGGCCTCTGTGATGTAATCCTCCATCGCCTGGCGCTCCGGGATGGACAGGGGATAGATCCTTCCCTTAGGTAATTGGGCTCCAGGCAGCAAGTTGATGGCGCAATCCCATGGCCGATGAGGTGGTAATTGGGTGGCTGCTAGCTTGCTGAAAACATCCTGGTACGCCCTATATTCCGCTGGGATCTCTGGCATAAAGACCGGTTCAGGGCTTTCAATCTGGGTGGAAGCGACAGTGGAGTGAATACTGCGGGGATGAGGCAGATGAGACATACATTGGGTGGAACATTTCTGGCTCCAGCGGATGATGTCGCATGGATCCCAGCGGATCTCTGGCTGATGTACCTGTAACCAGGGTCGTCCCAGGATGATATCGACGGTGGAATCCTCCAGTACCAGAAACCTCAATTCCTCGCGATGAAATAGTCCAATTTGCAGAGTGATGAATGGAGATGAGTAACGTACTACCCCACGCCCGAGTGGTTTTCCTTGAATCGTTGTTACTGAGTAAATCTGGTGATGCCGATGGCGTGGTAGATGAAGTTCCTTTAAACATTTCGTGGAGATGAAGTTGCCGGAGGAGCCTGAATCGATCAAGGCAGATACAGGGAGAGAACGATTAGAAGTATGCAGGGTTGTGGATAACAAAGTGAGTTTAGCTGTTTCAATATCCGATAGGATTGTACTCACCACCGGACGTGGGGGCCTGATGGGGCAGTTGCGGAGAAGATGTCCTGGCTGACCACAGTACAAACATAAACCTTGAGAAATCCGACGATTCCGTTCGGAGCGTGAGAGCCGTGTGGAGTCAACTTGCATCGGTTCTGGTACTGGAGAGCTAGCAACCACCGAGGCGGACTGAGGAGCAGTTACCGTTGGCTGGCAGGCGGCTAGCTGTTGTGCGACTCGGGTGGTGCGCTGTAAAAAGGATTCCAGACCGATGCTGTCATCGTATATGGCCATTGCTGCACGAATTTCCGGGTTCAGGCCTTGCCGGTAGGCCCCTAGCAAGGCGATCTCATTCCAACCGCTAGCCGCCGCCAGCGTGCGGAAGTGCAGCGTGTATTCATTGACCTCAGTTGAACCTTGACGTAAGCGGAAGAGCTGATCAGATGTGGAGAGTGTACCGGTAGCTGTGTTAAACACCTCGGAGAAATGATTAGTAAACAGTTCGTAGGAGTTGATAATAGGATTGTTAGCATTCCAAATGGCCTTGGCCCATTGTAGAGCTTTACCCGTGAGGAGGGATGTGAGAAAAGCTACCTTCGACTTCTCAGAGGGAAACTGTTGTGGTTGCATCTGGATGTAGAGATTGACTTGCAGGAGAAAACCGCTACACTCAGTCGCCTCACCCGCGAATTTAGCGGGTACAGCCATGGGAGATCCTGAGGCAGGTGGCGGCGTCGGAGTGGGAGTTAACGCCGCCTTGATGGCATTCACCAATTCTAAGAATGGATCCGTTGCGGCTGGTGCTTCGGTGCTCATCTTTGTGTGGTCGGGTCTTCTGTCACACACATACACACAGGAGGAGACGAGAGGTAAGTAACAGTTGAGTGTAAGATTTATTTCACAGTTAAGGATGAACAGAGCGGTAGTTTGAAATGCAGAGAAATAGCTTAGCTGACTGTCCTGGTAGTGATGAGCAGATATAAGTCCGATATTGAGCCACAATAAGTCCAGCCGGAACACGGAGAGCAGAGTCCAAGGGGAAAGCATAAGAAGCCAGGAGCTGACGTAGGAGGTGTAAACGGTAGACCCGACAAACTGAGAATGGAACCAGTGCTGGGTGGAGTTAATCAGCTGCAGGTGTGCGTGATCAAAACTCCGGTGATGAGGAACGAGTGGGCGGTGCTCCGGGTGGTGTGGCAGGTGAAGGTGGCTGTGGTGAATGCCTGACAGTGTGCAGTTTACGTTGTAAAACAAAACGTTAAATTATCGCTAAATTATGTTTACCACATGCTTTATTTTACTCATAAATTGGGTAATTAGGTTGGACTGTTTTGACTTGGGGCACCTATCATACACCCATAAAAGCTAAAGACAACTTCAAACATCTTGGTAATCACCTACAATACCTTGCTGTCACATTTGGTTGCAGCAAAGGATGAGTTGAGGCAGGATCTAAAAAGCAGCAAGTTTCTTTTTATCAACATACCAAAAATGAACAGTATACTCAGGAATCAAAATAGCTCTTAACATACAAACATAACAACCAAAACACAAACAAGAACAGACAACCAAGGATGCAAACAGGACTATATATACACTGGAGAACTAAGGAAACAAGATAACAAGCAACTCAGCTACAAACAGGTGTGCAACTTGAATCAGTAACCAATGCAAGAAACAAACAAACAGACAATCCAAACATAACCCTGACATTAGCAATGTGGTGGCAAGTTTTACACTTGCAAGCACCAATCACATTTTCTTTAGATAATATCAAAATGTAGTTTTGATCAGTATACCGATACAACTGATTACAATTTCTGAGGCGAATCTTCACCTCATAGCAGCATACTGTAATTGTGGTTGACTTTCATCCCAGTGATAGATTGCACACCGTCTTATAGCATAAATCATATTGGCCTGCAGGTGTGTCCTTGATACTGTATCATATTTGGATGACACATTTTAGTGTTGTCTTATATTGTTTCATATGATAGAATTATCACATTAGTATTGAAAATTTCCCTTTGTTTGATGCTTTATAATCTATCTCAACAATATTTTATATGACTCAGATGTACCCAAGTGCAACTAAAGGCAGTGTTTAAAGAGAAGAGGAATAAATCTTGTTATTTTTTGTGGCTTATTGTAGCAGCAGCATGTGATCAGAACATCAACATGTCATGGCTAATACCAAAATAGAATGTATTGTTCATGACGTTTGTTGTAAGTTACAGTGAGCAAGAAAAACTGCGTCAATGAAACACATGACAGGATGGAACAGACTACAGCTTCAGATAGGCCTATGTGACAGTCAAAGCGACATTGATAGCAGCAGCATTATCACAAAAGTGTGAATCTCTAGATGGATAATAGTGTTGAATCCCTGAAGAGAAAGGCAGTGGCAGAATACTGACTTTCCTTGAACTAATATGAAAAATAGAGTAGTGTGATAAATGTTCCATGCCATAGAAAGACACAGATTTATACGCCGTATTGGTCATTAAATCTATCTATGTCTGTCTAGAATTTACTAAATCATGATCTTGCACTTACAAAAAGGGACTGAGGTGGTACCATGGTACAGTGACAGTGTCAGAGGGCAAAATTATATATTCCAAGGCACTGAATGATTAGCATATTCATATGCCATGACATTGAGCGATTACCATATTTATGTACATATATATTAACATATGAATCCAAGGAAAATGTACTTCCAAGTCAAGACAAGTCAAGTCATATTTATACACACTTGTAAAAATCATCAATTATGAAACAAATTTAATTTCAGTAGAAAAACAACTCTACAGTAGATCAATTAAATGATAACTGTATTATTATTAAAAAAAACAAACACACAAACAAAAAACAAGGTAACACTCTCTACAATAAGGTTCATTGGTTAACTACATTAGTTAACATGAACTGAAGAATTAACAATAATTTTACACCATTTATTAAGCTTTGTTAATGCTAATTTCAGCATTTACTAATGTGTTATTAGTATCATAAGTTGTTTGTTAACATTAGTTAATGAACTAACATGAACAAACAATGAACAACTGTATGTTTATTAACTAACATTTACTGCACTATTTATTAATGTTTGTTAATGTATTGTTGATTGTTTGTTCATGCTATTTAATACTAATGTTAACAAATGACACCTTATTGTAAAGTGTTATCAAAAACAACTGTGTCAGTGTTTCAAAATGCATCTTTTTTTTTCTTCTTTTTTTTAATAATTCAATTTAGCTACTGTATAAGTAGCTCTACAGAAGACAATAGTGTCAGGAGTGCCAATGGCGTCAGCTAAATTCACTGTTGATTTAATTTATTTCAGTAATGGTGTCAATGTTACACAAAAGTTACTGTCATTATCCAGCACAATTCAGTAAATTTACCAACCATGGACAATGTCTTGCTGGTAGTGGTGCAAGTGACCAGAATAGCATACAGTCTGACGACTTGGGCCAGAGCAACCACCCCATAATACCTTAGCTTAGTGGTTTTGCATGTGCACACTCACATTTTGTTCTGAAAATGTCAAATCTAGTTTTTTACATACTTTGAGCTACCAAAACACATGTTCAGACAAATGTATTTTCTCTGTCTTGCAGGTGAACGAGTGACCCAATGAGGTGGAATACTACTTTAGCGGAGTGCTGGAAGAGAAGTCACCTTGCCCCAGTTCTCCGAGAGCACAGGGAAAGAGACAGACATCTCTGATTGTTTGTTGCCAGTAGGGAGACGGGAAGGTCAGTAAACAAACTAGACTGCATTTCTTCTGCTGCAGTGTGTCATTCTGCCTGATGTTCAACTCATGTCAGCACAGGAAGAGATGTTTGGATCCCAGCTTGATATATCAGCAAGTGACTGCTGTCAGTGTAAACACTGCCATTCAAAATGCCAGGCATGAAATGTCAATGAATACAGATTAAGATTTGGATTTCGGCTTCTTTCAGCAGGTCTGAAATCAAATTTTACTATAACAAAACTGCTGAATAATGATAATTTGACTAATGACTACATCTACTACTACTACTACAACATGGATTTCCCCCCCTCTGAATACTGTGTAATGGACTGCACAATTAATAACATTTAAATTGAAATTGCAGTATGGAATAGTGTGATTGTTGTACCACAAAAAAGTGTATTAAATTATTATTATTATCATTATTATTATTTTTATTATTATTATTATTTTTTTTTAAGTTTATTCTTCAACATATTGTTTACTGCTTGTGAATGAAGAGGTAACGGTCTGTTCTGTCATCATGATATAGTGCTTTTAGCAGACTCAAAGCATCTATATTAGTTCAGTTTATTTGGTGTGGCTATGACGTGTATTGTAAGATTCACTCTATTTTTATTAATTTGAATGCAGTGAGAACTGCATTATTTTTTTCAGTCACTTTAAGCTTGGGGTCTGCTGAAAGAGGTTTGGGTTTTGTTATTTTACCCTTCAAGAGTAACTCAGTATTTTGGGCAAAACATGATGCAATTTGGAGACAAAACACATCGCTTGCAAGTTTGTAGTTTTTGCACACCCTTTTAAACAAGGTTGCAGTTTCCATGTGGTTTATCTTATTTTACCCTTGGTATCTAAGCAGCAGTAATATGATACATTTGTACTGTCTAAAAATGTTAAACTTGTCTTGCATACATCACTTGATTTACAACTGTAGGCAAAAAGATTAAAAAAATAACAAATAAATAAAGGAGATAAGTCATATATATGCCCCAAGTCATATATATATATATATATATATATATATATATATATATATACTGAACAGGTTACAACTTTGAACACACGAGCACCAATGATGGTTTTAAGGCTTCTATTATTTAGAAGGACACAATTTATTTAATGGATAAGTGGAAGACCATGAGTACCAGCAGCAAAGAATTGCCATGAAAAACAAATATATTTATATGTGAATCAAAACTGGAAAAAAACAAACAAAAAACTAGGGGTGTAACGGTACGTGTATTTGTACTGAGCGGTTCATGAGATAAGCGATCATCCCTACGCCCTACTCCCTTCGAAGGGCAGAGCCTTTGGAGATTTTGGCGAGAGAAGCCACTCGGAATGCACTTGGCAAAGGAAGTGACGTAATTTCTGCATTATCTTCAGCTTGCATGTTCCCGTGACAACGCAGCACGGTGTCTGTCAGCAGATGTCACTGTTTTAATGACATAAATGTATTTTTTTTTTTTTTGTTGTTGTTTTATTTAATATGCTATATAAAAAATTAAATCTAACATATACAAATCTTTTTAAAATAGAAAATGCATGTTTATTTGCAACCATTATGCTAACAACAATAAAAAGACATTTATGTCATTAAAACAGCAACATCTGCTGATGGACACTGTGCGTAATGTATGTTTGACAGTTAAATACAATTATTACAAGGCTTTTTAGAGTACTTCATTCTGTAGTGAATTTGCTTTTGCCAACCTAGGGAGGCGAAATTGAGAAGTGATGGGTATTGACATTATGATTATTGGATTATGTGTCACTTAATGGAGAGGAAAGGAAAGAAAAGGAAAGGAAAGGATGTGTGGTCAAGTATGGTGTCCCATGCTTGGAATGTGTGCTCTGCATTCCACCTATCCAAGTACACACAGACACACACACACACACAACGTGAACACACACCGTTCACCCAGAGCAATCGGCAGCCAATGCTGTGGTGGCCAGGGAGCAGTTGGGGAATTGATGCCTTGCTCAAGAGTCTTACCTCGGTCATGGTATTGAGAGTGGAGAGAGTGCTGATAATTCACACCCACTTACAATCCCTCCTGGACCTGAGACTCGAACCTTGGTCAATCTGCTTTGTCCCTCTAGGATGGTGACTCTAGGAGGTCATGCTTCATCTGTTTTTGTCTTACTGGATGAAGACTCTGAACGTAGAGTATCTCTTTCCTCACAGGCTGGAGGCTCAGAACGTGGTTGTAACTGTTGCTGGCTCAACAGCTGGAGACAGCATGGAATGCCTATGTCTCACTGGACATGCCAAAGACTCAGAACGGTGTATCTGCTATTGTCTCACACTTGCAGGCCGGAGACTCAGACCTTGGTGATCTGTTTCTGTCTCTCTCCTTACAGGACCAAGACTCAGAACGAGTATATCTGTTATTGTCCCTTCCCTTGCGGGACTCAGAACTTGGTGTTTCTGTTATTATCTCCTACCATGTGGTCCGCAGACTCCGAGAACGGTGGTGTTTCTGCTATTGTCTCTCTGGATGGGAGACTCAGAACTTTGGTTGATCAGTTAGTATTTCCTACCATGCAGGCCAGAGAATCAGAACAAAGAGTGTCTTTTGGAAAGGTATCTCTTTCCGATGAGGAGGAATTTGCAATTTGGCGCTTCTCTGTTTCTGTGCTGTGATTGCCTGTTTCCATGAGAGTGAGGGACACAGTGTGGTCCACCCTTCTTTCCTCCTGTGGAACTTATTTGCATAATCCAAACACACATTTAGAAAAGTGTCACTAAAGTTTTATTGGTGCATTTCTCACTTTCCAAAACCACAGCCAGAATACCTTTGGCAATGTTACAAACACATTAAGTCCAAACATGATGGAAAAATATCGAACTGTCTTGCATGTATTCATTTGTCCATTAGTAGCTGAGTTTGTGTAAGATGTTGCACTACAAATCGCTGTCACTGGGAATACTCTTTTCTCTGAATAAGTATAAGATGGACGTGTTGTGGTTTGCATCAGTTTAGTTATGAATGAATTTGCATGGACCTCTGTGATCTCTTTTCATTTCCTCCACTGCTTTGTTTCCTCCACTATATATATATATATATATATATATATAGTATGTGAAATGTCCTAGATCTCACTCTGAACAGTGTTATATGCTTTAATTAAACATAAGTGTGTTGTTATTGTAGTTGTGTTATGTTTGTGAGCATCTTTAGAGTAAGCAGGCAAATTGGTTTTGAGTGTAATCTTAACTAATTTGATTACACTTTATTACCTAATTTACTTGGACTTGATAGTCCAATTTAGACATTGCAACTACATGTGAACTGATAGTCAGCAAAATGTTTGTTAGGGGAACATCAAAATATAGTGTTAGCAGATGGTCTACTAATACTCTAATGTCTAAGGCAGTTGCAAAGTTATTTATAGTTATAGTTATTTATAGTAAATCAGACATTGGTAATGTACCAGTACACCATTACAGCCTACATCAAAGGTCTGCCTTTGTGCCAGCAAAGTAATTTCTTTAGTGGGTTGGATAACAATATTATGTTAAGTGCATTTTGTAAAAACAATGCACCATTTATTTTATAATTTTAAAACGATGTATCCTGTGACATTCACATTCCACAATCCACATTTCAATATGGGTGACCACAAATAAGCTCTTTAAAACAAAAACGAAACATACCTTCCCATTTAACACATACAAAGTGTGATATAGTGGTGTGTAATTTAGATTATATTATTTGTTGTTTAACAGTTATTTTTTGCAAATTCCAGATATTTATTTAGATTTTATTAGGTGTTGCTTTTTCGGAAACTCCAGCAAGGGTTAACAAAACATTTTACAATTGCAGTGGTTATTGCAACTAGGTTCTGGTAGTATAAAGACAACTCACAACAGGAAGCAGTGGGCTTTAATTGCCTCCCAGCAGATTGCTGCCTCACAGAGAAAGCGGGTTAATTGTGTGGGCTGGGAAAGCCATTTCATGACCTTTATCAAGCATTACCAAACACAACATTTCTGAAGCTTTAATGTTTACAGGTTTGTCTCCTATTGCGCATGAAATGAGTTGGCTAGCTTCCAAAATAAAAAGGCCAATCCTTCAAGACAACATTAATTTGTACACATACTGTAGTGTCACACAGGACATTTAAAAACAGCCCAGTCTCATTGGAAATGCATGCCTGTGGCGACATTTCTGCAAAATGATATTACATTGCTTCTTGCATGTTTCACAACAATTTCAAAGTTAAGTGTCCAGTGAATGTATTGGTACTAAAAGCATGTTCAGTTGCAACCAAAATGATTGTGAATCTGGCAATGTTTTATTACCTTTATTGTTACAACTATTGTGTCATTCCAGGGGGAGAGGTTTTCACTTGCCTGATGACAAAATGGATGAAAGAACTTACACTGACTTACACTGAGTGTTTACATGCACAATTTTGCAACAATTTTCTTAGCAACAGTGTATACAATCACAAAAAATAAATAAATAAATAAATAAATAAATAAATAAAACACTTACTTTTTCAGATGATAGATGTTTAACCTGATCAAAACACTTTTTTTTTTTTTGGTCATTCATCAATATGCCAAGACCACAGATAAACTGGAATGTTTCAAAATGCCAGATGTTTTTTTTTTTTTTTTTTTTTTTGGTTATGGTATTTTCAAAATGTGCTATTATTAATTATTATCCCTTTTTTTGTTCAAATTAATATGCAGCTAACAGAACACTCTAATAATTGCTTAGCAACATACTAAAAACTGCTCATAACACAATACCAACAATTACTGTTGTGGTGGCTGGTTTTTGCAACACTTATAAACTGTTTTAATAATGCAGTATTATTAACAATGTAGTAAAATTAACAATGTCAGACAGTACCTTGCCAAGTGCCCTATCAATTGTTTCTGACATGGTAAAATATGACTGTAAAGTACATTGAAACGATGGCTGATTGTCAGCCGTCAGCTTAGCCAATCCCCCTCAGGAGACTGGCTGTTTCCAGACTGTATAAATGTTTAGCACTTCAGGTAAACCATTAGCTGGTGACCTGCCAGTAAACTGCCTACATGCCACATGCTGTCTGCTGACAGTCAGCCAGTATGTCAGTGTACTCCGAGGGTGGATGTCTGTCCACCACCTGACCACTGTCTCTGCTGCTGTACTCGGCCATCTGGCACTGCTCTCTCTCTTGAGACGGGATTAAGTGCACTCGCCTGTCACACAAATGACAACAGTTCCACTGCAAACTCCAAGAAACGAGTGTGAAAAACTGCTTAGTTAGAGTGCTAAGAGTGATGTGTGTGTGTATGTGCCCACATACACTACTGAGTCCTTCAGCTTTTCACACAAGTAGCAAACTCCCTTGAGTGTCATTGGTTTTGCCATTTCTGTCCTTTGCCTCATGTGTAAGTTTTGCACATTGTGTTTGTATCAGCATGTTTTAGTAAGTTAAATATTCATATTCATACATTTTAGTTACACAGATGATATTGCACCATATTGCAACTGAGCAGATATATTAATGTGCTATAGTGATGCAATTCCCTGAGAGTAATTGCAAATGCACATTTTATGTGTGTAAAATTAATCATTCTCTTCATATTTTCTTTTCAAAATTTTGGCTTAAATTTTGACATATTCGTGTTTCTTTTTTATTTCTCAAAAAGAAAAAATCACAAAATAGAGAGAAAAAGAGTGAATAACATAAATGCTGATTAAAATAAACAAATCAACACTTCATAATAAACATTGTAGAATGCAATTAAAAAATGTACAGTAGATAACACTGCTCATATTGTAATTCAAATTCTGTTTTGCTGTTTGTCAGAAAAAATTAAGAATATCTGCTCGTCAAAAATATGTTAGAACTGTCATATGTGACCGTGGACCACAAAACCATGTCTTGTGTTTTTTTTTTTGTGATTGTTTTTTAAGCTGAATAAATAAGCTTTCAGTTGATGTATGGTTTGTTAGGATAGGACAATATTTGGGCGAGATACAACTATTTGAATATCTGGAATCTGAGGGTGCCAAAAATATAAAATATTGAGAAAATCACCTTTAAACTTGTTGAAATTAAGTTCTTAGCAATGCATATTACTAATCAAAAATTACCCTTTGATATATTAACGGTACAAAATTTACAAAATATCTTCATGGAACATGATCTTTAATTAGTATCCTAATGATTTTTGGCATGAAAGCAAAATTGGCATACAATGTATTTTTGGCTATTGCTACAAATATACCTGTGCTACTTAAGACTGGTTTTGTGGTCCAGGGTCACATATCATAATCCTTTAATGTGCATGTATGTCATTATTCAATGCATGATTATATTATTACAATATTTCATCATGCCTTGGTCAGAGATGCAGTTATAACGCCATAGGTCATTAATAAGGTACATGATGAATTCTGGTCCATGGCAAAGCTCTTTTTCCATATTAGTCATTACAAATATCCCCAACACAGTTTCTCATGTTGCAGCCTCAGGAGAGGCGCAGCAGTGTAGACCACAAGTCTCTCTACATTTAAATAAATGGGAATGGGAAATCCTGCATTATGAACATGAGATTTGATGCAGTGATTAACACTGTATACAATAGCCACAACCTCATGCCAAAGTACAGTCCCTGTACAAAGATCAAATAGTAATCAGAATCAGATATTTACCTTGCTTTGAAATTAGGAAAGAATTACAACCATGATTAACAGCAGTTGGCGTCATCTGCTGCTGTATTTAAAGTTTTCTATGTGTGAACTGAAAAAAAAAAAGACTTCATAACGCAAGAAGTGGAACAATGTGCTTACAGTCAATAGTCTTCATATTTTTCTTAGATTCTTTTAGCCTGAAACGATAACCTTGAAAGTGTGCAGTGCTTTAAAAAATCTTTCAGTTTTCTCTTGGAGCTTAAAAAGGAACCCAAATAAAAAGATAAGATTATAAAATGTTGCTTTATCTTTTTTTATTATAAAAGGACTTTTTCCTTCAAATAAAGACAAAACAACAACACAGTAGTTGAATTACATAATTAATTCCATCTTAAAAGCGCTGCCAGTGTTACATAAAAAAAGAACTGAAAGGATCAAGTATATTTCTTTAAAACATTATATCATCTGCAAGTGTCAATAAATGTTGGAGGGAAAAATAAATAAATAAATAAATAAATAAATAAATTCTCTCTTTACTTTTTGCCTACAACACTTACCTGTACAAAATCTCAGATAGAGCTATTAAGTGAATGTAAATGCTACTACAGTATAATGGCATTATTTTCCACTCTTTCTTTTTAAAGGACTTTCCTTTTAAAACACTAACACAGATATACACACAGATCTGACAAACAGCAGCATTTGTTAAGCTTCACAGCTACAAGGAGAAGCTATCTGGTATTCAGTAACTGAGTCTAAAACCATCTTTACAAAGGCTGCACAGAATCTGAAGTGAAATAGCGTGAAAGCCATGGCTGCTTAACACAGAGCTCTCATAAATGTGTTCACCTGAATCAGAATCACAGGAAAGAATGTGTACGCACTGGATTATGATGCCAGCCCACAACAAAGAAGCACACAAAGCTTATTAGATTAAGTGAACATCATAAGTGTTGATAGTGTATAATGTTCCAAATCAGGTTTTCAAACAGAGCTTAATAAAAAGGTCATCTGATGTGGTATTTTATTTATGCAGTACCGACGGCTTATTTCAGTTGCCTCAATACAAGTTTAGTGTTTTAGTAAGGCTAAAATTGGGATATATAAACATAATTTGGAGCTCTTACAGAGACACCCTAACTTCTACTTCACTTAACTTCTACTTGCATCAAAAGTACTTTGAAATAATAGATGCTTAAATATGAAATTTATTATAAAATAATAACAGACCTTTTCAGAATCTGAACAAATGGTGCCTTCTTATCTCAGCAGGGGGTTCTTGGCCAGAATGAGATATATGCTGTATAGTAATATACACCAGATGCAATGCTGATAAACTTTGAATTGCAACTTGCAGACTAACAGTTTGGTTTAGTGAAGGAGACAGGCCAGACTATCTTAGTGAGTGGGAACAAATATTTATAAGAACTACCGGTCCGGAGGCATAATTCCTGATACTTTGAAAAGTATAATACAGTATTGCTGGCCCTTTGTGATTGCAGGCTTTAATGAGGAAAGTTATTTGGAAGGGATCTTTGGAAAATCTGAACATAGCGTTTCAGAATTACTTGTTATATATCTGCCTTGGAGTTCAGTTCTTGATATTATACAAACTGCTTTTCAAACTTTAAAACTTTTATTATTTTTCACTAAACTTTTTACTTCTTACATATTTATTATTTCCTTTCCTTAGACAAAACTTGCAAAACAGGTGAATTGGTTACACAAAAGTGCCTATAGGTGTCATAAATGAAGGTGTGAATATGCTCTATCCCCATATGCATATGAATATGTATCCCCATGACTTTACAAGCGGTTTGAAGAATAGATGAATGAATATAAGAACCTGCATCATGTCCATCTAAAATGAGAAAGACACTTTTTGTTATTTGTTTGTTTGCCTGTGTCTGTCTGTCTGTCTGTCTGTCTGTATGTATGTATTTTCCACTTCACCTTAACAAATTATGTACCATGGTAGTATTTTAGCCCTCTATGGGATATTTATAAATGACGCTAAGAAAACTGCATTTAAAATAAAATTATGCAAAATGTTATAAAGTTAATGTTCAACCAACGAAAATATAATTATACACCCAAAAGTGTTTTTTGTCATTTTTAATGCACTTTTATTAAAACAATAACTCAGAGACCAAAAAATCTGAGCGTCATGGATAACTATGGATGCATATTGGTGTAGCTGGGACAATTGACCAGCACTGGCAGGCAGTATAATAGCGTTTATGTAAGATTTTTGGAAGATCTATACTTATTTTAGAAGGTATAGCAAATCTGTACTTATTTCAGAAGGTACAGTATTGATAATAGTTATAGGAATTCATCAGAAAATCAAGTTGTAGTAATAAAAGAATTTGTTGAGGACTAAGGAGGATAGAAACAATGAGGGTGAGGGCAGTGATGAAGAATAGGTTGTTGTGGAAGTCAGGCATTTGGGTACATTATAGTATGTCAGTTTGAAAGATGTGATCCATACAACAACCGGAGGTCAGGAAAGATGCCAATGTTTATTGGCATTACTATACTGACAGGCAGCGATGTTCCAATGATGACTGCACAAGTTAACATTTACTTGTGGAATGTGTGGGGTAAACTGAAAAAGAAGAGTCTTTTCGACATTCACTTGTGCTATGATAATTAATTTGAAATTCCAAGATAAAACACAATGTTGAAGTTGTTTTAATGCTTTTAATGCTAAGACATGTTTTTTTTTTTTTCTTTTAAGCAGTAAAAATTGAATTTGTGTCAGTTTTAGACATTTTCATGCGCAAGTTCCAACTCTAATATAGCAGCTCAATAAGAAATTAAATGCTCATAAAGATTTTAATGTTTTTGAAACAGTAAGACCTTTCCACGTCTTTTCAGATAGTGAAAAAGCATTTTAGTGTGTGTGAAGTTTCAGACAATTTGCCAAAAAATCATTTACCCTAATTGGACAAAGTCAGTTATAAATGACAGAACCCTAAAAAAAAGGTGAAAGGTCAGATATGGAAAACTATTTTTGGAAAATGATTTTACTCCTAACAATATGTAAAAAAAATAGTCAACTATTTTTATTTTTTCAAGCTGTGAATTCACAGTTAATCCCATAGAGCAGGGATGGGGAACTTTGGTCCCTGCAGAGTTTAGCTCCAACCCTAAAAAAATAAAATAAAAAAAAATAACCTGTATCCTGAATACCTTGATTAGCTTGTTCAGGTGTGTTTGATTAGGGTTAGAGCTAAACTCTGCATGGACATTGGCCCTCGAGGATCAACGTTACCATAGAGGGTTAATACATGAGGCCATGCACCTGCATATGCTTCTTCCTAATATGTCCTGGAAGATGATGTAAGTCTATTTATTTATTTATTGTTTGTTTGTATTCTGTGAGGCAAAAGCTGTACAATGATTTCATAGTAGTTTCAGAAAACAAGACACAAGGACATCTCGTTTTGAAACTCATTTTTTCCCATGATGACATATGGTTAGTGGTGGTCCTGTTCAGTGGGGATTACTTTTTGTGTTTTTCTGAGAGATAAGTTGCCATGGCAATTGGAGCACTTCAATGGTGTACCAAGTAAAATTGCTAATAGCAACGGAAGGAAGCATGCATTTTTGTTGTTAGTGTTAAAAAAAATTGACACTGTTTTTTGCAATTTAAAATCAAGAAGGTTATTTTGGGTTTCACTGAAGGTCCTACCTCTGATTGGTTTGGAATGTTGCTAGTGTTGCAGAGTTTAGAATTTGAAGGTAATAAAAACAAACAAACAAACTAAAAGAAAACGAAAGAAAGAAAGAAAGAAAGAAAGAAAGAAAGAAAGAAAGAAAGAAAAACTGGATTAAATAAATATCCATAATCACACCATAAAATGTGGAGTACTGGGTTTATCCACTTTGAGACATGTTCAATTTTGTTGCATCCACTCTGAAAGAAAGTCTGCATGTTCTGCTA
The DNA here is from genome assembly GCA_012976165.1 of Labeo catla. Classification (NCBI taxonomy): domain Eukaryota; kingdom Metazoa; phylum Chordata; class Actinopteri; order Cypriniformes; family Cyprinidae; genus Labeo; species Labeo catla. Next base: position 900,510 of record VONZ01000216.1, read on the forward strand.
CTGCAGATGGATATTGTGTTAAGCTTAAAGGTTTAAAATGGCTGAACAGATGAAGCCTTCAAAGACTTCATTTTTAGATGTCAAGTGCTTTACTAATGGTCGGAAACAACAATGGAGACATTTTTAGTTGTGTTTCGGACAAAAAGAGTGAGGCTGAGCAGCCTAGAGCTGACAAACATGTCTGTGTTTAAAGGAAGGGCGTAATAGCTTTCTATTTTAAGCCCCCAATAACTCCCCACAACCACCCCACCCCACCCCCATAAATTTACTACACCTGCACATTATGATCGTGTGATCACATCTAGAGATTTCGTAAATGAAATCAATCACTACCATCTCTGCAATTAGTTGATCAGTTGAATATGTATCATATTTGTTTAAGGACTGCATTTTGCATCTGAGGCAATTTACAACTGATTTTGAATAGAACATTTTGTTTTGGGTTAAGTTAATAACAAAATGAACAAAATGATAGCAGAAACAAGTATAATTCAGAGTTACATTCAAAGTAGTGGAAAGCAGCATGCAAACAGGATTTTACTATATTATGTAAACATCTCTATCCACTTTCCTTACTTTCATCACTGACAATAATCACACTGCTCATGTACACATGCTCTAAATGTAGCAAATGTTATCAGACAGTGGCTTGTAGCATCTGAATCACTTACAACAAAATCGGTCTGTTACATCCACATTAAATGTGGGTCATGACTGTGTTGCTAGAGCAGCACAGATCAGATCAGATGACCCTGTTTCATTATGTATTAATGTTCTAATTTTCACCCATCCATCCAGTTTGGATAGAGCCTATCCTAGCATTTTGGTCCAAAGGCAAGGAAACAACCTGGATGGATTTCCAGTCTATCACAGGGCTAACACAGACTCACATGTTTGTAGGCGGAAATCTAGAGCACCTAGAAACTTACACCAACACAGAGACAAAAAAACTTAACGAAAAAGGCCTAAAAGGCTAAAGCAGGACTTGAACCATAGACTTTCTTGCTATATGTGAAAGCACTACCCACTAAGCCACAGTGATCTAACTAGTCTTACCATAATTGTCAATTCCTTGCCGTATTAGATGACCACTGAGAATTGTTTTTATGCTTATTGAAATGGATCAACACTTTCCCTCTGGAGAGTCTCTTATAAAATGCTCTGCTGTGGCCTTGCTTGTTGTTGTCCCTGTCTGTCAGTGTAGGTCGAGGGTTATCTAACCCTAGGCTGTTAGTTTTGCCACTTCAAACATGTTTATCTTGGATAGTAGTGCTCTTCCTGGAGTGGAAAGCAGTCAGGATAAAAAACTGAAAGCGTGCTTCTCTGAATAAGCAGAGAAAGTGCAGATGAGAAAGCGAGGTAGAGAGCGAATCACACTCAACTTGGCAGCAAATTAAGTCATGGAATTCAAGCAGAACAGCTGCTCAAAAAAGATGATAGGAGCAAACAAATTAAAACAAAATCAAATCTCCTTGTCACACAAACAAAAGAGAAAAAGTGGGTTGATGAATCATTCGGTAGAAAAAAAGTGTAAGCGAGCCAAAGGTGGAGGAAGAAGACTGGTTGCGTTAAACATTATGTGGCAGAATGTTCTCATATTTATGTCAAGCCCTTTGCCTGATAGTATAAAAAGGTGGTATAATTAGAAACAAGGGTGGCAGGCAGTTGAGTCTACTGCCGCAGAGCACGGCTCCTTTCATTTCAATTAGGTTCCCTGGTGTCAAACTGCTGGCTCCGACATCTACAAAAGAATATCAGAGGAACATTTTCATGCCTATCTATTGTCTAAATGTCTGAAAAGACATTTGCACACTGGTGGTCTTTCTCTCAGCCCACAGAAGTCATTGCATCTGCAAATTCAAGATGTTCTTTAGTTTCTCGCCAGCTATGGTGTAGTAGGAGGTCACAGTCATAACAAGAAATGGCTCACTGTGGGATCTTTCCCATCTCATCACCTATCAGTGCACCGCACCATTTAGCGAGTGCTTTTGTAAAACAAAATATGACTCATAATTCAGTGTTTGCCAAGAACATTTTTGAACAATACGTGTCTTAACTGTAAGGTGAAAATAAACCAGGATGACTAGCAGAATGTTGGATGGCAGAGTTTGGACCAGGACCTTTGGTGCATTCCATTCAAAATCAGATGTCGGATATTTATACTTGATTGCCTCATTCTTGGAAGATGTTTAGCCATTCTATCTTGAGACTCGCTAACTTACTTTCTGGTAAATAAAGCAAATAAAACTCATGTTCTTCCAGGTGTAACAAATTATAAGCTCTGCATTCCTTGGATGATGTTTTGCCATATCCATCCCTCAACATAAAATTAATCTGGCTACAGATATAATTAAGCAAAAGGAAAGACTTGGTTAATGTTCAGTGGTTATGTCTGAAACAACTCCAACACGCCTGCATTTTAGATAATATTTTTTTGAGGCAATATTCCTCCAAATTTGTTACATCAGCAATCATTGCTGCTGTATTAAGGTTACATAGAGCTCAGCATTAGAAGAACCTCCAGCACTGGAGGATTCTCCATCTGCATCACCTAAAGAGCAGGTGATGGGAAGCACTTCCCTCATGGCATTACAGGATACTTTTTGTCCTTAGGGCAGGTGATACAAAAAATAAATAAATAAAAATGTTCTCCGCACTAGAATCGGACCACCTTGTTAGCAATCACTTGGACATGTGCCAACTACTTGGCATTTTTTTTTTTTTTTAAGCTCTAGCCAAATCAGTGGGAATGGAAACAGGTTTTCCACTATGTTATCACCCTCAGAAGTGCTATGGTTACAGTTGTGCCAGTTTGGTTGGAGGCCAGGTGTCCCTCAAAGATGTATCCCCTGTTAGCTAAGCATTACACAAACAAGGCAAATACTAGCAGTACTCCAATTTCCCATGCATGTTACTTCAAATTTGTAACATTTGTACATGGACTGACTTTGCCTTTTAAGGTTGGAGTATTTATTTATTTTTTTAACTGTTTAAATGAATATAAGGGAAATGCAGTTTTATTAGGATACTCAATGCAGAATAAATGACGTTTAAGCTTACAATACAGTATATTTGCAAGATTTGGCAGAAAGACAAAGCATTGCACTTACACTGCGGATACATACAACAACCAATATAATTGCAACCATCTCATTCTGTTTTTTATGTAATTTTCCCTTTCTGAGTTGTGATTGCTAGTTTGTTTCCACGGTTGTGCACCTGATCCCAGTTCCGTTGATTATGTTTCTGTGTATTTAAGCCCTCAGTTCTTTCTGTTTATTGTTTGGTGTAAATTGGCCTGCATGTTCTGCTGTTTTATTGAAGTCTTTGAATTCAGTCTGTGTCATGCATATTGGACTACAACTGTGATTTAAAAAAAAATAATAATAATAATAATAAAATACAATTACTACTATGGACTTACAAACTGTCCAAATCTGCACTGGAGCTTGTGTGCATCACACATTTATCATTCTGCTCATTCTGTGCCTTTTTCCACTTGGACTCGACCTCGGCCCTCTGAACATTCTTTGACTTCCCCCTGGCTCCACACTTCCTTAGCTCCACTGGGGTCTGTTAGTTCTTGGGCTCCACAGGGCTTTCTTGGTCAGTTGTCACCCAGCACCCACCATGGTCTTCCAGGCCTCTGGATCCTTTGGGCTTCGTCTTTATCTAGCTCTCCCTCTATCATCTATTCTCTGGCTTCTCTTTTCATTGTATCCCTGGCTTCCTCCTCCATTGTCTCTCCTGTGGTGCTTTCCTCTGCCAGCCCCTCCTTGGTCATCATCCTCTCCAGCTGTACGTTCTTCTGTAGAATCACCCTCCCTCCTCATTTGGAATCATTATGGAGAAAGGACAAGTCTTCCGGAAGAGGGGAGTTACTTCAATGGATTATTTCTGTTTTAGTGTTTTCTCTGGTTTTCTGTTTGTATTCTGATTGCTAGTTTGTCTCCATGGTTTCCGAATAAGTTACACACCTGTTCCACCCTCTGTTGTTTCTATTTGTTGTTTAGTGTCTTTAATTTAAGTGTTGTTGCCCTGTTTATTCTCCTGTGTGTTCTCCTGGTTTATAAAAAACTTTAAATTATATCTGAATGATGCATGATTGGACTACAAATCCAATAGTATGAAAACTTTGCCACATTTATGTTTATCTGCTTGTTATGATCCAGCTCAAAATCATAACATTAAGAAGACATGTAACAAAGCTGGTTTAACTAAAGATAAAGTATTTATTTAAAACAAAACAAGTCTAGGGAAAACAACACAAAAACAAATCAATAAATTATTGGAAATGGGATTTTTCAATGAAGACTATGAAGAGGTGGAAGCAAGATGGGAACAAAGAAAACCCCAAATCTTCAAACTCTTCAAACAGAAAAACAAAAATGAGAAAGACTGAGACAAAGACCAGGAACTTCTTGAATAGGGTGCCACAGGTGTTGCACCTTCCCAGCACATCAGTCCCACCCATCAAGGAGGAGTCTCTGCCCTGGAACTCCCACCAAAAAGAAACACACAAAAAAGGGGCAGGGTGTGACATGCTTCAAAGTATATTTAACATGCTTTTAGCACCACTCACTGGATACTTCACTTTAAAAGTGCCATGAAATGTGAACAATGTGTGTCATTTTGCACAATTGCCTCCATGAAAAAATACAATGTTTACTGTAACTCCAAGTATGCCTAACCATTTCTATCTTGACAACTCTCAGAAGATTTTAGGATTGTAATGGATATGACAATGTTAATGTATTTGGTTTTTAGCAGAATAGATCTGCTCTGCTGATGAATTGAGGATGCTGTTGGTTATTGCCGCTGTTGTATATCATTGCTGCTGCTCCAAGTACAGGAACTTGCTACTGCCAATACGAAGATACACTGCTATGAGTATGTAAGACATACTGCTGCTGCACAAGTAGCATATATAATAACCCGTAGCAGATCTATACAGGTGGAGGGTTTTAGAGTAACTCTGAAAGTGTGCTGCAAAATGTTCTAGTGGATGCTAACCAGCCATTTAAATAAAACGCAGCAAGTTTTAGCTGCATATGCAACATAAACCAGTCAGCTTGTTCCAAATAGTTTACCACTCTTTATATCATCAGTTTGCATTAACGACCCATCAGCCTGCGCCATCTAGAGTTTCATGACATAACTTGGTATTTATACTTATATGCTTATTTATACTTATATACTTGTAAGTTAAAATCAAGTTACATATCTGTGAGAAATAGCATGCAACTAGGCTTGAATATGGTTTGAATGTTCTAATCAGACATTCAATGCCAGTTAACTTATTTACAAAGCATTTACAAAATAAGTTATAACTTTATAGCTTTGTATTTATAACCTTTTCACCTTGACCATTACTAGTTTCGTACTTTCAGTTACACAGAAGGTCATTAAACTTAAATCTGTGCAGGAATTGTTTATTTTTGTTTTTGTTTTGGGAATCAAATGGAACTAAAGGTGACATAGGCCATGGCAAGACCGAATGAGCTGGCCTTTAAAAATGTCAACCTTTATACAACCTGCTCTCTGACCTTCCTGACAGAAAGGATTCATCACATTCTAAACAATGACATATTCACATAAGTATGTAATGCAGTGGTAAACTTGAGCAAAAAAATAAATGGACAGCAGTTTTATATATGTTACAATCTCTCTTGTACTTTATCTTTACCTTTCTGCACTGAAAACTGTACCAGGAGACGTCATTGCTGTTTACAGTAATAGTCCTAATCTCAAAAACACCATTATCATTATTAGATGGAAAGTGTTAGAGGGTTTGAGACTCTGTTATTCTGGGCTACATGTTTCCATCATTGGCAAATGAATAATGCATCAGACATCACTCAACTAATGCAACAGTGTTGAGTGTAATTCCAAACATAGTGGGAGGCAAGTACGTAACCCACCCTACACTCATTAAATCAGGCTGCAACAGCAGTGAGGAACAGGCTGAGCTTTCTGCTGTTTACAGACTGGAGATAACATTCATCACTGTGTGTTCTAGTATACACAGCAGTCTCAATCTGTATGTTGCAGATTCCTATGGTGAATGTTGATTGAGATACTCCACATAGCCTCCAAGACTAAAACTTTACAGTACATTTTTTAAATGTTTTGCATCATATAGTCATTGCCGGTAGATCCCATAACTACTCACTGATAAAATTATTATTATTATTATTATTTTTTTTTTGATAAAGCTAAAAACATTTTGTTAGTCATTGTTTAATTTAGTTTACTTACTCTAAATAAAGTTAGAAAGACCTTAATCTTTACAGATGCCTTTTTTAAAATATGCATCATATTTTCTGTTATAAACAGTGCTTGAACTGGGCTGGTACGCACCGGTACGCAGTACTGGCACTTCTGTATTTTAGCGTCTTGCGTACTGGCACTTTTTCGTGCATACCAGTGCCCATTTTCGACCCATGCCAAAATATTACCCCCTCTCATTGAAATCGCTACCTGATTTGCCTAATCCTAACCTCTCCCCCACACCTAATGCTAAACCTACCAATACTAGGGGGGTAGTAATCCGGCGGGGGTCCGAATAAAAACATGGGAAGTAACGAAGTATAAATACTTTGTTACTGTACTTAAGTAGATTTTTCTGGTATCAGTACTTTACTTCACTATTTATTTTTCTGACTACTTTTTACTTTTACTCCTTACATTTTTACACAAATATCTGTACTTTCTACTTCTTACATTTTCAAGCCAGGCTCGTTACTTTAGTTTTAATCAGCATTTGGTGGATCACCGTTCGATAACAAATATGTAATAAATCATGGATCGGTTAGTCTTGACTGGCAATGCGATTCTAATTCTAATTTACTTCTAATTTAACCAGAGTATTTTTAAACATGAGTATCTGTACTTTTACTTGAGTGAAGGATATGTGTACTTTTGCCATCTCTGAATAAAAAATAAAACTCATAAAAAACAAGTCAGTATGTGTTCTGCACATCAGCAGTCAGGTGTCAAGCAAAAATACAAAGTAAACACATCATTTGTTTCTTAGATTATGTATTTGTGTATTATTCCATCCATCCATCCAGTTCAAGGATATTTGCTTTAGAAAGACTGGAAACCATGATTTTAACTGGAAACCATGATTTTATTATATTAAGTTTTTTTTTTTTTTTGGTTTTTTTTTTGGACAGTAATATTTGTTCTTACCCTACTTCAGTATCATTATAGTTACTACTAAACAAGGTTGGAAGCATGTGATGCACACCCAAGGATGTAATAGTCAAAACCCCACACTAGGTATTGTTTGGCACATTTTCCTGAATTTAATGCTTCTTGGCAAATTACCAAGTGGACAGTGACTCTCAGTTAACTTGAATATGACATCCCCAGTAATTCCTCTTCACAGAGTTCCCCCCTCTGTCACCATGGTAATTTAATATGGAAAACAGACATATGCCTTCTATAAGGCCTGTACTTTGATGTCTCCTAAAGACATACAGCAACCAAGCTTTGTCTTTGAGATCAGACACTACACCATAAGGTGACTGCTGGACTGCAACTTCTTTGAAGACTTCAACCATTTCAATTCAAAGGGGTTCATTGTGCCTCACCCTCAAAAGCTCTCCATCATTTCTCTCCTGGTCACATACTGGCTGGTCGTGTGCTGCATCCTCGTGTCCTCTATCAGTACATTTCCACTCACAATATCATATGCACAGTCCATTTGATTTAATGGCATACAGCAAGATTTCCTCCTCCTTTGTGAGTGTGGAGGGGTCTGTTTACATTGTAATGGTGCAACAATTTCAAAATTACAACTAATATGAAACATGTTAAATCATGAGATTGCAATTAATAATTTACATTGAAAATGTCATAGGCAGTAACCTGTTAATTTGTCACATTATGTATGTCTCTCAAACTTTCATATAGTATTCCTATAGTAATCTGTTACAAATTATAATGCTTTAGAAATCAACAAAACTAGTGTACATTTAGGTATCATGTAAAAAGTGTTCTGCTGTTGCAACCTATTTTACTTCTGGTGTGGAGTGTAACACTGCTTAAAATTATTGTGGTAATGGAAATAAACATTATGCCCAATGAAAAAAAAAAAGCGCCTATGGCAACATTTCAGCAAAATGATATAACATTGCTTCTTGCACGCTTCACCACACTTTCAAAGTGAATTTTCTGTGAATAGTGTTGAAAGCATGTTCTGTTTTATCCAAAACAGATGAATGTGAATCTGGCAATGTTTGATTACACTGGTTGGTGTACATATCGTGGCAGTTTGGAAATGAAATGCCCTCTGATGTTAAAAGTGAATGCTCTCATTTAAAAATACCTACACTAAACAGTACCCTAAACCCAACCGATAGTGTTAACAAAGCAAAATTGAGATAAAAATGCATTTGTTGAATTAACCATGTTAATTTAGTTTATTTTAGTCTTTGAGTTAATTTATCATGAGTCATGTTTCATGGGCATCATCAAGTATACATGTGGAGTTGGTTTTGTGCAGATGTCAAAATGTATTTGTTTACAAATCATGCAATGTAAAATGTTGTAAAGTCATAATATAGCATTGTGCGAAGTGTAGGTCTTTACAATAAGCCTATATCGTTTATGCTCTATCGCCATCCCACTCCAAGGTTTATTTGTTTGTTGGTTGGTTTTTCCCAAACATAATGCAGGAATAATGCAATTCAAATCAATCAATCAATCAATCAATCAATCATATATATACACAACAGTTAGTTCAAGTCATCAAATTTGACTGGTTTGTTCGGGTGGCTTTCTGTGCTGATATAAAGTATAGCAGCCCTGGTATTGTCACTTTTTATTATTTGTATCACTACACTTCAGATTTTAGTTCTAAAAAGTGTAATTGGTATGAGTCCTGCCAAAAATTTGAGGCATTTCTGTTTTCTTTTGCAGTCCTGTGTGTTTCTTGGTGATATGCAAAGCTTGATGTTTTGACTACTCTGCTTTTTTTTTTTGATGCATAAGGTAATTATATAATAATATTATTTGTTGATTAGAAATAAAAAATATACTAGCATTTGTGTTGTAGCATTTAATATCATCACAACTTGTGATGGAAACCAAGTGCTGCAGGTAATCACAGCTGTGCTGGCATTGGCATATTGCTTAATTAAAACATAATGGACAGTGGATATTTATGTGAGTGAGTGAGTGTAATAACACATGATCATATATATATATATATATATATATATATATATTAGGTTGTAGATGAGAAGCTTGTGTGGAGGATTGTTGTATATTGACATACATTTTCCATGTCTCATTTATTGGCTAGTAATGTGAAAAATTGTATCGTAAGTCAAAATTAGACAACAAGATATGTTCCTCCATGTTCATGATGGCAATGTGCTGTTTGTAAATTGTTTTACATATTCAGGGGGACTCTATTTCACTTAGCCCCAGTGCTAAGATAGCACATGGCAGAAACAAATCTATGATTGATTCCATCTCTTAGTTTGGAGTGACAAGAGAGCACAACAACGCAAGCATGAAAACAAGTTTGCCATTCTCAGTGGATTGGTAAATCAAAAATCCTGAAATCTCAAAGTCAAATGTAATCACAGTGATATCGAGAAGCGCCTCAGACTTGTTTTATGCTTGGCATCTCTGGTAACCATTGCTAGCCTTATTACGTTGCATGACAACGTCACTTTGATTTGCAATGCAGTCACTCACTCATGACTGGTGCTGAGATGTTCTACACTGCCATTGTTAGTAAGCTGTGCAGACAGATGGATATGTCAAGATTTGTTTAGAAGAAAGAAAGTTAAAAGCCTTTGGCAGAGCAGAGGTCTGTCACTCTAGCCTTGGTTAGATAACTCAGTAATGTCTTTGTATTAGAACATGGACACAAGCTTTAAGGAATCTAAAGTATAAAATACTTTGAAGTTACCCTAACACTGAGTTTAAATTCAGGCTTGTTATAGTCTTTGTGTGCTCATAGAATCATGGTATTTTGTGTAAGTGAAAAAGAAGAAAGTGTGTAGGAGATTCAATTACAACTTGATTTCAATTATAGTATGCTTTGTGTTGTTGTGTGCAGTATAGTTTTGCTAATCATCCAGTTGTCATGCACAATATAGACACATTCCTGTAATTATTGTAAAACCCTAAAATGTATAAAACATAATACATAGTACACATAGATGTAACGTTTTATTTACGATATTTAGTATTTGGCATATTGTACTATAAAGTATATAATACTTACTATATATTACTATAGAAGTAAACCAAACTAAAAAGACTTGACTATATTATCACTCATCTCTTATCTGCTAAATGTGACTACGCATGACGATGTTAAGATATTATAAACATTAAAATGTTTTCATATTGTAAACCTTAACATTGTCATGTTTTCCTGTAATGCTGCTTTGAAACAATGTGTAGTGTAAAACACGCTATATAAATAAATATGTCTTGACTCTGCCTTTTGGATTATACCCAAACCCCCGCACTAAGGTTGTTGCAATGCAGTCTTGAATTGTCTTCACCATGAAAGATACAAGCAACTCTGTCTTAGAAGATGGCCAAATGAAGTCTTTGGAAGCAGCATAAGTAACCCCTTCAGACCCTGCGTCCATTGAAATGGACATCACATGATTTTTTGTTTAATCCAATAAAATGTTATCTTTTTAAAATATGAGCAATGCCTGGTCACTGATTGGTCCCTGATCAACCAATTACAATGAAGATCTGACTCCTAACTTAATCTGATTGAGCTACAGACATCACAAAAAAGAAACATGATAATCAACTAGACAGGAAGAGGAGGAACCCCATATTTTACCTTTTATATGCAGAGTTATGTTAATGGTAGCCTCATCAATGTGCACTGGTTGTAAAATTAAGACTATATAATGATAATATTCAAAGTTATTTTGAAGATCTTTCAGAGTTGCAGAACAGGATTTTTTTTTTTTTAATTTACTGTCCATCGCAATTGACATCAGGTCTTAGCAGAAAGCTCATAAACTAGTTGTATAACAGGTTGAGAACTTTGTGCAAGCATTTCAAAGCTAAATACAGAGGTACAAACTCTAATGTTAATGTTTTATGAACATTGATGTTAATTAATGAAATTAATATTAATATGATTTAAATTATGTCTTCAAAGTGACTATAACCTGTAGATCAATTTTTCATTGGTTTTATTGAGAAACAGCCATAGTGGATGTGAGATCAGTGAATACACAGCAACACACACACTCACACCACTTCGACACACATTGATGCCTTGATGCTATAATGCACACAATCATATATTTATCAAAACAATCAGCAAGTACACATAAACCCATACATATGCACGCAAAGACATTTATACATATACTCAGATTCACCCACACAAGTTTTTTGAAACTTCATATCATCTTCCCTTTTTTTTTTTTTTGACATTCTTACGGCATGAACGTCTGAGTATGTGTTCTGTTCAAAATCTTGAACACTAGTTCAACTATAGTGCACAAACTCTACTTATTATGTATGGTTTGGTTTTTTTCTTCAGTCCTGGCGTCCATTGTAGTGGACATGAGAAAAGTCTAATAAAAAATGAGTTTGCACAAATCTTTTTTTTTTTTTTTTTAGACTTATTTATATGTTGGAGAAGAGCAAATATCAAGAGGACAATTTTTTTTTTTGTTCAGTGAAAAAAAATTCAGGTCTGAAAGGGTTAAACTTCCTCTTATGCCTTAACATGCAGATTCTATATAAGCAGTTCACTTGGAACAGAGCTGTAATATTTAAATACGCATGTGTTCGGTAACTAGGTTTAACGGTATGTTAAATTGTAATGACGCTAATCTAAATGGATTTATATGGCAGCAGGCAGAATCTTGATGTTCTGATTTTCTCCATTCATAACCATTCACAAGTAGTTATCAACATTTTTGTGAGCACTATAAAAATCACCTCTATTTCATTATATTATGTTTTGCCTGTGGCAGATTTTCCTGGAGGACTCTTAAAACCGTGAAATAGACTTCCCTATCTGCTGTCTTTGACATAACATTTCAGAATAGTCGGTAGTGAAGGGCTGTGCACATTCATGTGGAGCCATCAACCAATCAAACTTTAGCAACTTTAGCCAGAATGTCATTTCTGTGGTGAAATGACAAGGAGAAATGAGAGGCCATGAGCATGGATCGCAGCATTGGATAGCTTCATGTACAACATTCTTCGTTTTAGCGAATCTCTATGGTTCTTATCTTACTGTCCTGAGTTAAGGTAACAGATGTTCATTAGCTTATCCTTACTTAGTCCCTCTTTATATGAGGCTTTTGGACACAGAGAGGGCTTAAGGCACATAGATTTGCAGCACAAATCGAGTAAAAGTAAGTAGCTTTACAGAATGATACAATGCTTCTATTTTTTTCAATGCACTGTAAGTAAAGACAGCTTTTTTCAGAGTAGGTGTTAGTGAATAGTCTTCCTTCTTCCTTTCAGTGCTGGCTGCCTTCTCGCCTACTTAGTGGTCACCACTTGAAAAAGGAATATGGTAATAGTGTTTGGCAAAGTGTGAAAGCAGAGACCCTGGACTCAGTAGCAGGTCAGCACACCTGATCTTGCATTAACAACTCACATCTACACTTCAAAGGAATAACACAGAACAGCAGTTCTAAGACTGTTTTGAACACCAAATATTGCTGGTATTATCGATTCCTCTGAAAATATAGAGGGTATAAAAGCCCTTTAGTAAGTCTTAGCATTCATCACTGTATGGCCCCATGGGGTTTTCGAAGTCTGAGACCCCAGGGTTCTTCTCTGACAAAAATTACAAACATAGATATGAACTTTTCTATCCAAAATGACAGAAATTGGATCTAATGCTGAGCTTCTGAATGTGGAAGTTAAGAGAACATGGGACGAAATATTTTAAAGGTGGGCATTGGGGGTTGTTTTTAGGTTCCAAATATTCAAAATGAAACTTATAGCTACTGTACTTGCAGAAGAATATGGTTTGCAACATTCATACACATTGTCAAGTTGTAAAACCTACCAGTTTACACCAGTGCACCTGGATGATAGTGTTTTGTTTCCATAGCAAAGACACTTGAGCTTGTACTTGTGTGTTTCTGTTAGCTTTCTGTTAGTGATGGGCACAGATAGCTGAGTACTCGACTACTCTCAAAGTTTATCATGAAAACAATGATTGTGAAATCTGATTGGTTAATGCAAAGGCAATACACCATTCAGAAGGGAGAACTGAATTGAAACTAAGGCTTTAAAAGCATGCATTGATGCCTAGATTCACTAATGGAAAATACAGTTAAGTACGAGGTGTGCAGTGCCAATCTAATTAAAATCATGTCACGTCATGGTTTCAAAAACCATAACCACCATAAAATAGATTAAAATACAGTTAAATAAAAGATGTGCAGTGCCAAGATTTATATACGTAACATGACAATGAGAACACTATTGTAATACAATGTTGTGATGTAACTGCATGTAACTTAGATCAAGTTCACTTGTGCATTCACACCATGTTGTGTAGAAAGATTTAAGTTGTAAAATTACATTTATGTCTGTACATCTGAATAATCTCTTATAGTATGTGTTTGGCTGAGCTTTGACCCACTATAAAAGCACTATAGTTTATTCACTCTGAAGTTTTTCCATGGCAATGTCTGATTGTTGACCACGGCTGGAAACAATCATAATCCTTTTAGATGTTTCTTTAAAAAAAAAAAAAAAAAAATGATAATGCATTATTAAGAATCTATCAGTGTTCTCACATGATGACCACTGATGTCTGTTCAGTCTAACAGACAGCTGGCAATGTAATGTATACACTGGTGACAGGTTTCAGACTGAATTTGTTTTCTAGCTACAGAAACCTGCATGACTTTTGTTGCTGAACTTTTGGTATATTTGATTATGTTGTCTACTGTCTGTTTTTAGTTCCGGGATTTATTTTTAATTTGGAGACAAAAGACAAATTAATCCCCTTGAAGTCATTTTCCCATTAGAAATAAATAGTAACTGAGATTCATTTTCTCACTAGACCACATCCACAGAGGAAGAGTTATTCACTTTGAATACATTTATAGTTTTTATTTTATTTTATTTTATTTATTTATTTATTTATTTATTTTTTTTTTTTTAGTTTATTTTTTTTTTTAGTTTAGTTTTACTTGGTTGATTTTTTTTTTTTTGGTTTGGTTTGGTTGACCTTGGTTGATACCTCACACTTTCAAAACGGTGGCTTTAGGCCATCAGCTCACGATCAGCTCTTTCAGGATAATAACGGTCCTGAATGTAATTATGAATGCAATTATTGGGCAGATGATAAAGTATCAGAGATCTGTTCCATCAAAAGCCTGCCTAACATAATACAGTCCCTGGACTCTGAAAAAGCTTTGCACAGCAAAATTCCGGGGCAAGGAAAAAATCCTGCCAAAGTCACTTTTCAGTTAAACATAAGAACATGCCAACTAAGGGAGTCTAGCCGTTTTTCATCCCCTTTAAAAGAGCTCTTCACTGATTGGATTGTTGCTAGAAGTTACACCACTGGCTGTGCTGTCAATGGACAATATGATTTTTTTAAAATCAGTATAACGACTCGTGTCAGCAGATCTGACCGGGTTCTTTCTTACTAAATTTGGTAGCTGGCATAGGCCTTGTCCCACAAGCACCTCTTGTTTGAAAACCAGGCTGAATTACCTTTTACATAACTTACCCATGAGGCAAGTTGTTTCCCCGAGGCAGAGGAAACAAAACCAGCATGGCATTGAGTTAGTCTATGTTAGCTTTATTTTGCTTGAATTACTGATAAGGTATTGCAGGTGATGGATAGAGAAGACCACAGCACCCCTGAGGAAATTGATTGTGGGATGCTGTGATTGCGGGATGTTCTGAGCAAAGATAACAGCTGAATTTGAGGCATGGCATATCGACTAGATTGAGATGTCAGACTAAATAGTGCTGGCAGGGGAACTGATAGGCTTATGCTCAGAGTTTGTTGGCATGGAGGAACAGGCCTTAAACTCTTAATGGCTGAATAGTCTCGTTGATATAAGTCAAAGTCATGTTGACTGATGCAGCTAACAGGTACGCACAGGACATTTTAAGGTAGAGCTGAAGGGCTTTCATTCATGTATAGGATACAGATATGGACCATGTTTAGAAATGGAATACTTGGCAAATACTGTGCCACATACACTGCACAATTCTTGTGCATATGAATGCATATGATTCATCCAGTGTACACTTATTTTGGACAACTCACTTTTGGTAACTGTTTATGTTAAACTGTTGTTAGCTCAGTAACATAATGGTGTGTATAAGTTGTCAACATAAGTTATACTGAGCCATGGTATAACAGTTAGCTCCCATGATCCAACTATGCTGGGTCATGGCTCTCATATTAGGGCACAGCTTCAAATGGAGCTCATCTTTTTTTTTTTTTTCCTCCCTTCTGCTCTATCTTATAAATGAAGAGATCATTATTCAGTATTACATTATGCTAAGTAGTGAAATTTGGCAGGCTGTCTCTATAACATGCTAATATTTCATTCACAGCATAGTTTATTACTACAAAGTAGTTCATGATAGAAATCTTGAGCGTCTTTCCTCTGTTCTTCTATCAATTTTCAGAACTCCCCGATGTGGGCAGAGACATCCATCAGTTTTATGCTAGTGCCTCTTTTCATGGCCTCCAGTGAGCTATAAGATGTCTGCGGTGAATTTCCTGATTTCCCATCAACTTTAGGCATACAATTTGCCTCAGGTTTACAAATTTATCTTTGTCTAATTCTGCTTGCTACCCCGCATATCGAGTTGCACTTATGAATATACAAATGCATATTGTCACATTAATTTCCTGTCAGAGCTCTGACGTCTTAGTCATCTTAGATAAAGATGTGATGTGTAATGTGAAGGACTCGCAGGATTATTTGCTATGCTGTTTGATTTCAAATATAGCCCCAGGCTTCATCTAAAAACACAGCCTTTTAAAAGGCATCAGCATAGTTTCAAAAGGAGGTTTTGTTAAACCAGTGTTTGAACTGTATAGTTTTTTCCTCAGAATTCTCCTTTCTCTAAATTGCAGCTTTTATTTGGACAACACAAGAAAGAGGCACCCTCCATTTACTGAGGCAAAAGCTAGTGTAAATAATGGTTGTTATAACTTGTTGGGAACAGAGATTTTCTGATGCCAAGCCAGAGTTGTTTGGAGACCTGACAAGCTCTTATTCTGCCTCTCATGCGTGACTCTCTTGCCTTTTTCAAGCAAAGAAAATGTTCTTTCTCATAAAAATTCACACTGATAATTAAATATCCTCCATGGCACCGGGTAATAGTGTTAGTACGGTCACATAGACTGAGGCGTGAATGGGTTACTCAATGGTGGGCAGCAGCGCTGTGGCTGAATTTAATTTGGTGCACTGAATTTATTAATTAAACGGTTAAATCTGGTATTCTGGTCACAAGACCCTTTGAGTAGAGCTTCTCTCTGCTACAGCTTCTTTGAACTGGTTTGCTAAATTGGAGTTGGAGTTAATCTCAGAAAAGCTATAAAGAAATGTCTGGGTTATAGATGCTTTAAAGATATTGTTTTGTTGTTGTTGTTTTTAAGAATATAGTTTGTAGTATATATTGTAACATTATTTGCATTACAATTACAATTAATCTATCTACAGTAATTTCCTGTGTTATATTTGTCTCTTAATCTATTTTGCAGTATAATCCAACACAGCTTTAGTGAAAATGCGTGCTTGTGGAAGTGTTTTTGCAACATCGATATTCCTTGCCTTATTGCATGTTTCGCAGGAGTTTCAAAATGAAATATCTAGTGAGTGGTGCTAAAATGCGCATTTAGTGGCCACGACTGTGGCCACGTTTTTATTCCGTTGGCACAGGCACATATTACACCATATTTATTACGCTAGTTCAGGCATGTATACCAGCAGTTTAGAATTTAAAAGTCTGTGGAGTGTCACTACAAGGTTAGAGTTCTGTTGTGTTGGAAAATATCATATCCCCTACACCAAACCCAACCCTAAACCTACCCGATAGTGTTAGCGGATGCAAAAGTGATAGAAAACTGCATTCGCTGATGTACCCATGCTATTTTAACTTCCTTTTATGTAGGTTTGTGCTGTTTTGTTGAAGTGTTGTTTTACGGGATTTGTCCTGGAGTGCTTCACCTCACAAGTGCAATGCGGTATCGTGTGAGCTACCAAGAAACCTACTGAGTTATAGAAAACCCATGCATATGAAGCTGTATTTGTGATGCTAATGTTCAAAAACATCTGTTTTTTTTTTTTAAATCTCACAGCACATTACAACTGTTTTGAGGTCATAAACATAACATTGTGCAAAGAGCTATTAAAATTAGAATTTCTTAATCAAGACTTTAGCCCTGTAAATCATAATTTGTGTGAAAAGGAATAAAAGTTGTCAGAGTTTTATTGCCTCTAGTGTTCAACTAGAAACTGCAGCAATTCATATGTATAGGTACCTTTTTTTTTTTTTTCAATTTTGCAGAAATTGCTAAAGTGCCTATGTGTTCCGCTATCTTACACTGTGAGAATGTAATTGTCAATAATTTGTGGATAATGTCAACTTTAATTAGAAACGATGTGTCTTGTCTGGACTGTAAACCAAACTGAGAGAGAGGGACACAGATGATCCGGTTGATATGTGACCTGAGACAACCAGTATAAATTGAGCTGGACAAGGATGATGAGAGACACGTGATGGGACTGGAACCAAGAGAGTGTCTATGAACTAAAGTCATCCATCTCTCTCAACACAGAGGACATTGCTATGCATGAAAAGGGAGACCATCTCACTAGAATCTTGGGAAAACACGCATTTCTTAGCAGTTCATTTCTTTATCTAGCTGGAGGGCTGTGTTGATATTCCGATACGGTAAGGCTGAGATCTGTGTCTTGTCCCCGGGTGTCTGACATTTCATTCGCCGGTGTCCAAAGCATTGCAGCTGTGAGCTCACTGATGTCTCAAGGCATCACACATACTGAAAGAAGAACAAACATGCCACTGTTAAGACTGCACAGTAAGTCTCTCTCACTCTTTCTCCGCCTCGATCTTTGACTTCTCTCTCATATATACGCACAAACAGGCAAGCGCACTTGCACACAAACTCCCACATAACCATGCTCAATCTGCAACATCTCATATCTTCAGGACAATTGCATTTTCAAGTGTCACTTGAAGAGCAGGATCCTGTTTTTTTCAGGGCATAAATGACAACATCAAGTGTTTGTATAAAACAAGATGATTTATACCAGCATAATTTGTTTAGGGTTCTGGGATTGCAGCAATTGGTTGAACATATAAACAAATCTTGGACATTTTTGAGGCTATTTACATTTGGTCACTTTTTTGCTGATTGGGCAGCTACCCGAGAAAAGACCTAGTGTAAATGCCTGTGGAGACAGATTTGAGTCGGATAGCAATCAGGATGTGGTTTGAGTTGCATACAAAGTGCCGCCTGGCCAAGTGTAAATGTATCTGACCAATGTGATTGCATCTGATTGCTCAGGTCACATACGCAAACTCCTCCCAAATGGGCTATGACAGCATTGCAGATGTTTGGAAGTCACATGCGTGAGCAATCATAAATGAGACAGAAGTGTTTTGCAAGCAATGTCTGCTCACAAGACACATATGATAGGTCCTGCTGTCTATAATCACAAAGGTAGCACTTAAGTTTACATTCATGTTCTGCATGTATTTACTCATTGTAATAATTACAAAGGTCGTAATTTAGGTATATTTTTGAAATGGACAAATGTGGTTTCACAAATGCTAGAAATGTGGCTCTCGAAGGAAAGAATGCTATCAAATAGCCCTCCTAGGTTCTTAACTGATGATGAAAAATTTACAGAGCAGCCTTTAAGTATTAGTCAGTGTTCTAGGTTATTACATGCTGAGATGTTTGGTCCGATAATAAACACCTCTGTTTTTTTTTTTGTTTTTTTTTTCCAGATTTTAGCATTTAATAGTCATCCAGTTTTTTTTTTTTTTTATCAACTATGCATTCCATTAGCTTTGTAGCAAATTGTTATATTTCGTCACGAAATATAGAGCTGAGTATGATCCGCTTAATAGTGAAAGCTAACACCAAGTTTCCTGATGATATCTCCCAAGAGTAAAGTGTGAAAAGTAATGGTCCTAGTACTGAGCCTTGAGGTACTTCATACTGCACTTCATACTGTGATTGGTATGATACTTCTACATTCATTGCCACAAATTGATGGCGGTCAAATACGTATGATTTGAACCATGCCAATGCACTTCCACTAATGCCTACAAAATATTCAAGTCTATTCAAAAGAATGTTGTGGTCGATAATAATTAGGTAGTAGCCCTGAACCTACCCCTAAATCTAACATTAAACCATATAATTACTAGGGATGTGCCCAAAGCTGAACACCTCATTCAGAATGGCACAGATAATGGCTTGATAATGACTAACAGATTCTTCCAAATAACAGGAAAATATTCGACAGACACGGTCACTCCTTTTGTTTGCTTGATAACAGATGAGCCAGGGATAGTACAATATTATACATACATAAACCTCTAAAATCACTATGCAATAATAAGTGTGTGAAGTGAATGAGTGCAAACACTATGAATTAACTGAACACAATTCAAATAGTTGCATAGCTGTCTATGTCTGTGTCTCAGAAACTAGATATAAACTAATATAATGAATTCTACAAATTTTCCATAACTTGATATGTAATATTTAAATTTTACATGCTGTAGTGATAAATAATAACTACACTGTAAATCCTAATAAGTTCAGCTTACTTAAAAAAACTTTGGAAACCGATTGCCTTATTTTGTTAAAGCAAGCTTAAAGGTAAAACTAAAGTTAATTTAATAATCAGTTTACAGTAAATAAAGCAAATTAACTAATAAATTAACTAATAAATAATTAAATTAACTAATAAATATCAAGTTAATTTAATGTCATTTCTAGTTAACATGCTCCAGGACATTTACTAATCTTACTTAAGATTTAATAGTAAGATTACTTTATTAATTCTATTTAACTAACAGTGTTATTTTGTGTTGTGCAAACATCTTAAATGCTGTTATTCTCAACATGGATTTAATCTGCCATTTTAAGCTATGGGAACTTAAAACATTTTGTGCAATCGGTTTCCACATTTTCTTTAAGTACACTGAACGTATTTTATTAGTTCAACCAGCATGAAATGAACTTAACACAAGTTTGAAATTCTCAACAGTTTAGTTTTGTAAAAAATATCTAGAAAACTTTAAGAATATCACAATAATAAAAAAATAGCTTTTAAAACATCTGTGTTCTTATAATACTCTTTACAGACTTCTTGACTAAACAACATTTTGTTGTCATAACATTATCTGGACCTACTGAAACACTTAAACAATAGAGCATTTTCAGAATGGCATGCAAACAGAACAGCAAAAATAAAATACAGGCCTTTAAAACCCATCCATGACAATTCTTCCCTCCATGACTGCCTTTATTGCATTCACAATGAGGGCATGTCCTCTGGTAGAACTGTGAGCAGGTCTACAACTGCTTCACTGAAGTCTACATCCACATCCTAAGTAGAGAAATAAAATAGGTACAGTGTAAATTTCTTCATTTTAATTCTGGAAATGTTCTAAAAGCATACATTGACAAGGAACTTTTAATGCTTTTAATTTATAAGCAAATTGATTCATATTGATGACCAGAGTGAGCAAGGAAATGTAATTAAGCTTTAAATTATGATCACCAAAGAAAGATGATGATATTTATAGTGTGATAGTGACATTTCACAATACATGATTTAAATCAGAGAGCAAAAGCGTAAATTATAATTTGTGTCAACTATTACTGCATGCCTTGTCTTGGAAGTCTTGGAATATTACACACAACTTCCATGGACTACATTTTATTGTTTTCAACATTATAGATGTGAATTTACAGAACTTTTTTTTTTTACAATATGCTAAGAATTTAGAGCATTTTCTCTCTTGTTATGGAGTGATGGATCACACCCATCATTTACATGATTTTATCTTAAACGCTTTGTTCACCCAAAAATTAAAATTAGCCCATGGTTTACTCGCCCTCAAGGCAGGTGTGTATGACTTCATTCTTTCAGACCAATCCAATCAGAGTAACATTAAAAAATGTCCTGGCTCTTCCACGCTTTCCATGGCAATGTTTCTGTTCAACAGTTCAAAAGGAGTGCAAGAAAGCACATCCATCCATAATAAAATGTGCCTCACACAGCTCCTGGGGTGAATAAAGGCCTTCTGTAGTGGATCGATGCATTTTTCTAAGAAAAATATACACATTTAAAACGTTATAAACACTTTTCTCTCACTTCCACTAACTTTCATACATGCAAGCCTTTCCGGGTGGATGATGTAGGACGTTTGTGTAGTGCATGCGCTGGTGTAAATATGCTAGTCGAAATGCGAGTTTGTTTACAGGAGCAAAGGAAACAAAGTTTCCTTACTTTAGCAAAAGAAAACCAGTCTCCTCTTGGTTTATATTGAAACCCTCCGACATTCTTCTTTATGGATCTTTGTTTTGTACTTCTAATTCGTTACTGGTGTTTCTTTTCGCTCTGTCCTGTGCTTCCATGTCACTAATCACCGGCGCATATGCACGCGTACATCCTACATCAGCTGCCCGGGATGGCTTCTGCCTGTGACAGTTAGCGGAAGTGAGAGAAAAGTGTATAGTTTTAAATATGGACATTTTTCATACAAAAACACATTTATTTGCTACAGAAGGCCTGTATTCACCTCTCGGAGCCGTGTGAGGCACGTTTTATTATGGATGGACGCATTTTACTGCACTTCATTAAACTGTTGAACAGAAACACCCACCCACTGACATTATAAAGCTTGGAAGAGCCAGGATATTTTTTTTTATATGACTCTGATTGTATTGGTCTGAAAGAAGAAAGTCATACAATAGGGCTGCACGATAAATTGCATGCGATTGTCATGCGCATCTTGTCAGTAAAGATGGTTATGTGATTAGTAGTAAATCTCCATCAAGTGCATTCAGATGGAGCGGAATTTAACACACAGAGCCTTAGTTCGCTGACAAGCTATGCAACATCATGTTCATACTCGCAGATGAATCGCATTCGATTATGAACGCGATATTGCGTAGCTTGTCAGCGAACTAAGGCTCTGTGTATTAAATTCCGCTCCATCTGAATGCACGTGATGGAGATTTACTACTAATCACAGAACCTGTCGAGGTTCTACTGTCAAGATGCGCATGACAATCACATGTGATTTATCGTGCAGCCCTAATATACACCTAGGATGCCTTGAGAGTGAGTAAATCATGGGCTAATTTCCATTTTTGAGTGAACTAGGCTCTTTATTTCAAAGTGTGTAAAGTGTGTAATGATGTTTGTGACCACTCAACACAGTTTCATGAATTTAAAGCATTTACACCAATTTCAGTAATAAACTGTTTCACAAAAGACAAATATAACATCTACTGCAAAACTAAAAAAAAAAAAAATAATAATAATACACAGAACCTTTGACAATTTTTCATAACCTGAACTATATTCATATTGAATAAAACAAAATGATGAGAGCAGAAAATTCAGTGATACTTACGAAACACATCCTGTAAAATTCCTCTGGGTCATCCTCCAGGATGACTGAAAGGCCCTGAAGTACTGCAGTGGAAACATCAGATGACTATGAAAAAATAGAGACAGGCTGAGGATAACAATCATAAGCAAATCATGATTTAAAGATGACAACTACAGTCAACATGATAAAGAGATACCTTTTAATTAACTTGATGTGAAATTTAAAATCCGTTTTTCTAGAAAATGTCAAAAGTGCAGAGTCTGTGTCCAATGCTGCGCAGAACTCAGATCCGAGATATGCGACTGAATCCTGCAAAGATCTAAGAACAAACATTGAGTGGCTATTAACATTTTGAAGGACACAATCCATAAACAAACTTTTTGAAAAGGAATAGGGTTTTGAAAATTTTTGAAAAGGAAAAAAAAATGGTTTTGATGAGGAAAGTAAATCTTTCAGTAAAAAGTCATCAAGGGCATTAAATACACATTTGTATTAAATTTACAGTCTTTGAAAGGACACTGACATTTATTGTTACTTGTCAAACGAGTATGCAAATGGAATAAAATCTGACACATCATCTGGCTTAGTTAAAGAAAAAGTTCACCCAAAAATAAAAATTAGCTATTAATTTACTCACCCTTACACCACCCAAGGTGTTGATGAGTATTTTTCTTCAGCAGAACAGCAAAGAAGATTTTTAGCTGAAAATGTGGCCTTTGGTGATTGATAAAATTTAAGTCAGAGACTGTCCATTTTTGGAGGGAAAAAAACATATCAAGGAGCACAAAATTAATACCTGTTGCTCCTGATGATATACTGAGGTTTAATCAAGCAAGATGATCGATCTGTGGAAGAAAATGAAATAAACGCTTTTAAGTCTCATTTACTGCATTCATTTTACATTTATCTAAGTAGATCCTCTCTGCAAAGTAAACACAAATGTAAAGAGTGTCTGTTATGTCACAAACATAGCACTTGTAACAAACATAACCTAAAGCATCTGAACTTACATTTCCACTGCACAGCAGTCATCAACTGGTATTCTAAAATAATAAAAAAAAGTGTTATCCCATCAATCAAAAATCAGTGAACACTGAACAAATAAAACCAAATCTATAGAGTGTTTTTTTTTTCTTATGTAATGTAAATGGAAACATCTAGTATTTTAAAACTAAGATCGTTAACTTACATTTAAATAAGTTTCAATGTTATATATACTCTGCTTGAGGAGGTGGGGGGATGGGTCTGCTAAAGACTCGTTGACAATCTCAGAATGCGTGTTGTTTCTTACTGCCTGCACATTACCGTAATTATCATACTAAGCATGCATACTATTTTCGTCGCAACCAGGTATTTCTAACAAATAATGCTACGGCTTGACTACAGTTTAGCACTCATAGTTGCTTTCAAAATCGCCGTGTCAAGTTAAAAAGAGTTATTTTAAAAGAACCCGTCTGAAGATGTAGCGTTCTTTTCCATCCGTTTGTACACTGACCGAATTGCACGCTCCCTAGCATGAATGCGGCCGTGTCTCTGAGCTCCTCATTCGAATGTGCCGCGTTCAGAATAAGATATCCTACAGCATATGCTAAGCGCTTACGAAATTAAAAACGATCTCCTTGTTTGAAGTGTTTTGCATACTTCTCACTGAATTTTGAATTCTGCAAAATGTCACATGAAACAACCGTCGTTCAAATTACTCCTATTCTCGTAACTAACTTATCACTAGCACAAATGCGACATTTGGGGGCAGCCGTGGCCTAATGGTTAGGGAGTCGGGCTTGTAACCAAAAGGTTGCGGGTTCGAGTCCCAGGTCTGGCAGGGATTGAAGGTGGTGGGAGTGAATATCCAGCGCTCTCTCCACCCTCAATACCACGACTGAGGTGAGTCCCTTGAGCAAGGCACCGATTCCCCCAACTGCTCCCCGGGTGCCGCAGCGATAGCAATATGGCTGCCCACTGCTCTGGGTGTGTGTTCACGGTGTGCATGTTTGATCACTTCTCACTACTTTGTGTGCCCACTTGGATGGGTTAAATGCAGAGCACAAATTCCGAGTATGGGTCACCATACTTGGCCACATGTCACGTCCTTTCCTTCCTTTCCTTTTCCAAATGGATAACATAGTCATTAATAGACAACCAGGCAGCTAATTTTACAGATATGAAGCAGACATTAACTGGTTTGAACAGAAATCGCTTCAAATAATATGCAGGGTCAACCCGTGTTTGAGTTCTTTGAATGGGCTAAGATGTTCCACAAACATCAACAAAGTGCATGAAATCTAACCATCATAAGGACTAGCAAACAAAAAAATCAGAAAATGAGACTTAAATTAAAAGCTTTTACCTTGATTTTACCGAAGTAGATCCTCTGCAAACACACGTTGAATCCTCAGCCGTTGTGTATCTGCGACTTGGGGGAGGGGCAATTGTCGCCCAGTGCGCATGCGTAACAGCATGTCTTGGACATTTTGAGTAATGTTACTTAAATTTCATTAGTTATATCTGTTCTAATATTTCAGCAACAATTAAAAAAAAATAGTAAACTCAACATTTTGGTTAAAATAGAGTAAACTTACTAGTATTTTTATAGCAAGGAATACTATTTGGTTTTACAGTGTATAGGCTAATTATCTTGATATTATTTCTATTTATTCTATGGTGCGTTTTTACTGTGTCATTGTCTTTCACAAAGTGCTCACAAAGTGTTTTTGCAACAAATTATCAAAATACTCCTGTAAACTCCTGGGAAAAGCGTGGTTTAGTATATGTCTGCTTAATTTTTCTTTTGAGAGTGGTATTATTTTTTCGTTTTTTACGTGAAATAGAATGGGTTTCATTCATACTGGACACTAGAGGGCGCCCTCGTGCAGAAAATCCACATATGTGTCAAACAAGTATCACTGATGACATTCCGTTCCAGCTTCTCTAATGTGGATAAAGGCATCACTATTGCTGAATAAAAACAAGATATAATGTTAAACGTTTTGAATGATGAAATGTAAGGACAATAAATAAAGAAATAAAACAAGGAAGTTATTTAAATGCAAAACCAAAAAACCGCAATTCACAAACGCGTATTGAACCGTGAATGTCGTACCGAACGGTCTGATATTATATTGAGAATTGTGACATCCCTAATATATATATATATATATATATGCTGTTTTCTGTTGAATTTTCGCTAAATATTTGTAATGCACATGCCATCCAATAATCGCAAACAGCTTTGTGCTTTGTTACTTTCAATATGAAACAAATTTAAGACATTCTTATAACCTCTGACCATTTCTGAATGCAGATACCAAAACAAATAATTTTGAGATTGTTACAGACACAGACACTGGCTCTGTTGCTCACCCCTATTTACCTTAAATTACCAAGTAATTTCTTGGGTGAGTACACTGTAAGTGCATGAGAAGTAAGTGCAACCATCACAAGCATGGAATGAAAGCATTTTTCATTAATGTTTACAGCCAGTCTGCATATGCTTCCCGAAACCATCATTCATGTGGCTTGCTCAAGGGAACCTCAAGGAGCAAGAAGCTAACCACAAGAAACATCCCAGTATTTCTATTCCAACAAGTTTTCCCAGTATGCTGGAAAAAAAAAAAAAAATCAAGCTTACATATCACTGTAATGGGGAGACAGCATCAGGCAAGAAGAAGTGGCAGCTGGCTGCTTGTAATCCACCGAGACGAGCTATCAGAAAGTTAAGCGAGATTATACGATGTATTACAAATATGCTTAGAGTGATGAGATGAGCTACTTATAAGTCTCGGAGAGGAGCTTTTCTCAAACCTCCACAGGAAAAAGGGATGAAGTGTTGGGCTTTAAATTCCATGTGTAATGCTTGCCAGTCTGAAGGGTGGGTAAGTTAAGGTTCAGCAGAAGACTGAGGAAAAGGCATTAAAGTGTTGAATATCAGGAGCTTAGGGAAAAAACAAAAAAAAACAAAACAACAACAACAACAACAAAAAAAAAAACACGAAACATCTTCCCGTTAACACACTGGGTTGAGCTTATTCACACTGCATGTCATTTTTCAGGCTTTAAATAGTTTACACAGAACTGGGGGAGGGAAAGGGGATGGGTTGTGAGTAGAAATAAATTGAAAGGTATTGTGAGGATATTCTGCAAAAAAAGCTCCCTTCTTAAATGTCAACTTAATGTTGCATGCTGTGAAAGCAAAAGCCCACCTTGCTCGCTTTTCTTTAATGTTTTTGGTGGTTGCCAGGGGGCACCCACTGAATTCACTGATTTATTTTAGCAAACAAACACGAAATATAATTACATGTGCTTTAACACAAGATTACACCATTGCTAAGACCTCAAGCATAGATATACCTGCAAAGGCCAAATATAGTATCCACTGTCCATAGAGTGTGTTTTAATGGTATGAATTTTCTTTAATGGGCAGATGTTTTAGATTTGCTTTTGATTACTTTTTTTAGTGTTTAAACTAATCTTTTACTGATGTGTCTTGGACGCAGCACCTTGCAGGTCACGCTCTCAGTGTGAAGGCTGTAATCTCTTAATATGGGCACTAAACTGAATATGGGCCACTCATGCCCTATTTAGACGATATGTAAAACAGGCCTAATCCTGCAACACCAGCATAATTTTGAGGTCTGCTAATAGGAAAAAAAGCTATTCAGTTTATATATATATATATATATATATATATCTTTTGGGTCAGGGTATGGCTGATTTACACTCTTGGTTCACCCTCAGTTTGATATTATTTATTATGGGTTATTGCTGACTTTATAACAGCTGTTGTCTTTGTGAGATGTGGATAGACTGATGTTTGCCTCACATAGTTGGAAAACAGTGCCAGCCAGTCAGATCTTTTGTGATTGTATCCATCAGCTCATCATGCACTTTACAGTTCTTTCAAGGCAACCAACAGAAAGAAAGTGTTATGACAAACAACATTTCTTTACACAGAACCTCAGTTCTAAGCTTGTAAGACTATTTTATTGTTGCCTTGCAAGCAGCATTTCCTTCTGGAGATGTAAATCTGGTTAATGAATATCTTTCAGCATATTGAATAAGCACGCAAAATAATTATTACATGCCTAAGTATTACTGCAATCTGATCGATACAAATAACCCAGAAAGAAGCTGTGTGCCAAGTTAAATGGGAATTCAGTTTGGCTTCATTTTGTCATGCTAAAGATTTATTGTTTTACCTAGAACCTTTCATGTCATGCTACTCTACCCCTGAGATTTATTTTTGTCTTTTCAGGTAGGGGTCACCGATATTGAGCTACAAATAAAAATTAAGCCTCTTTATTATTTTCTGGCAGACCCTATAAATCTGGTTCTGAGTAAATTTTTATCAAAAACTGTACTGACCACATTAAGCTTTCCAATATTTATTGTTTGACATAATACACGCATTCACATAATACAGTGAATGTTTGAAGTCCAGCATGGCAGTCTGCATTAAAAAAATAAAAAAATGTAATATTTAAATAATGAAATACAACATGTGAACTTGTTTTTATTACTTTTGTGCAGACCTTCTGTTAATAGAAAGAAAGTTATATTTTTAGTTGTTTTTTTTTTTTTATTATTATTATCTAGGGAACCGTGCTGATGCCAAGTAACATCTCTTTCCAAAATGCAGCTCATAGCAAGGAAAGAGACAGCGCATTGAACCCAGCGGTCCCTCTCAAATTGCAGAACCCAGATAAGTGGACATGCCCATGGGCCTCAAGCAATAGGTACATAATGACAACATGGAGGAATATGATAAGCTCTTATCTGAGGGACACTTGTCCCAAACCTAGTGGAAAATGTGATTACACCTCTCCACAGGAGAACCAAGAGTGTAAGGTAGTCGTAAAAAAAAAAAAAAAAACAGTTTACTTGCCTTCTGAACACAGACCTTTCACACTAAGGCTATGCCTCACATAAGCTCTTGTACTGAGTTCTTGCACTGAGAAGTAAATTGTGTAGTTGTATACGAATTTGTAAAGAACAGTGGCTTATGATTTGTTTCTGAGGGACATGGGTAAAAGTTAGCTGTAATTCTAAGTATTAACTATGTAATAAATATGTTATTACGCAGTCATCACACAGCAGACATAAAAACAACCTCTGTGGTTAAAAATTATATAGTAAATGCATGTCCATGGGAGCTAGCATGTCTTTGTGTTCTGTATCTATTTCCCTTTGGAGCTTCCCCTCTATAAGCTGTCATGCTGTTGAACTAGCTTTACATCAATATTCTTGAGACCAAACACAAGGTCATGAGCAAAATGAAACTTCGTAAAATATGATAGTCTAGACCAATACACTTCATGAGATTGATTCTTTTCAAAGGGATCTTGTTTGATGTTAGGACAAGTACAATTTGTATTTACTGTCTGCTTTTATAGCAGATAGGTACAGTAATACAGTAATGTGCACATGTGTGCGGCTTGTTCATTTACATTACTAGCAACACAGCAAAAGAAGAAATAGTTAAAAATAATGACTTATAATATAGGCATACAGGATTTATTTATTTATTTGCTTACTTTCTAACTTACTTACAGAGACTGTGAGTGATGATAGTCTAGTGTATGTGAAGTTAGTAGTATATTTTGTAGTATGTATATTGTTTATTGTTGTTAACTAACACCAGAACTAAAACCATCAAATAGTTGCTAAATAAAATAATGTTAACTGAAATAAAATAAAATTATATTACAGGCAGTTGAAGTACTAAAATAACAAAACAAAGTCTAATAAATAAAGTACAAAATAATAATAATGACAAAATACAACAAAATTACCAAAATTGCAGAGTCTTGATTTAAATCCTGATATTATCATAATGTACAAAGCACAATTTTAACTAAATAAATGTAACTATTATTATTTATAATAAATCTGAAGCTCAACTACTGCAGTGTTTTCAGAACCAAATAACCATTAATTTCAACATTAGCACTGGACACTGCAAGGCTAAACTGCACCTTATCAATGTTAGGGACTTAAATGCATGCCTTTTGTTAGCCATATTAAAAGCAATAGTAAAAGTTTGGTAACCCTTTAGTATAGGGACAAATTCATACTGTTAACTAGCTACTTATTAGCATGCATATTACTAGTATATTGGCTGTTTATTAGTACTTATAAAGCACCTACTCTACATGACCATTTTCTGGATTTCTAATCCTACCTGATACCTAAACTTAACAACTGCCTTACTAACTATTAATAAGCAGCAAATTAGGAGTTTATTGAGGCAAAAGTCAAAGCAGAAAATTGGACCTTAAAATAAAGTGTGACCAAAAGTTTTATATATAGCATATATAAAAGCAATTTTATTTATTTATTTATTTATTTATTTAGACAGGAGTGAAAACTGTGCTGTTGTTTAACAAAATACTGATTGTCAAAATGTCTTTCTGGGGAACAAAAAAAAAAAAATAAATAAAAAAAATAAATAAATAAAACAAAAATAAATAAATAAATAAATAAACAAACAAACATAAAACTAAGACCTGTGTGTCATTCTAAAGACTGTAAAACTCAGTTGTGTTTTTATCTGCAATAATGTATTCACAAGGAATTTATTTTGCATTTGATTCTAGATAAAACACAGGTAATTAGTGCAACGTTGCTGCTCACTCTGCACCACACAATAACATGCTATGCCTTCAGAGTTGAGGAAAGTAACATCTATGTTTCCTAGCTCAGTCAGTATAACTTATTGAAACAGAGGCATGAAGGTTAGTCCAGGTTACTTCTATAATAAGAGTGGGCTTGTTTTTTGTCAGGTGGCTGAGCAATTCCCATTTTGTGTTTGGATTTGTGTGCGCAGCCTGCTCTGAAAGCACTGACCCTCATAAAGTCT
This sequence comes from Labeo catla, assembly GCA_012976165.1. Taxonomy (NCBI): domain Eukaryota; kingdom Metazoa; phylum Chordata; class Actinopteri; order Cypriniformes; family Cyprinidae; genus Labeo; species Labeo catla. The sequence goes on from VONZ01000216.1 coordinate 930,994, forward strand.
CTGTATTGACGCAGGCAAATTGAGGCTGTCTACAGACCGTGTGGAACAGACTGTTCTTTCAGCTGCATCATTCTCAATATTCTTGCTCATGTGTGCCTTTTTGGTCATTTATTTTAAGAAAGTACTCGCTTTAAATCTTTTTCAACATTGCTATTTTTCTTTTGTTTTGTTCTATTTCTGCACACTCATTCTGTTTGGAGTCTCTATGGGATCTACAGTATACCGTTACTCTGCACTATGAGGTTGGCTCCATTGTTACGTTGTTTCTTCTGTAGCCAGACCTTCAGACTGACGCCAGAAGCTCTCCATACCGGCTTTCATTGTCTAAGGACTACCCAAGAGAACGTCTGGCCGACATGTAAAGCAACTAATCATGGTTCATTTTGTTCAGCATCATATTTAAGGGTGTGAAAATGTTACATCAATGCCCCTACAATAACAGACTCTTTATTCAAGAACGTTGTGTAGGTGTAGGTTTACTACATCAGTGGTGCGAAAGCACGTCACATAGGCTACTTTTGAAAACCCAGTGTTTAGTTGATCCTGATAAGTGATCATTGTCACAGTTGTAAACACAGTGCCTTTCTTCTTCCAATAACGGGATTTGGAGTCACGACGGCTTTGTTTCTAAGCGGACCCATCTCCCAAAAATCCAATGATGACTCAGACGTTCAGCAAATGGTCCATGCATGTGACATCTGAAGCTGAGACTAGGTTGTTTCACTAGTATGCATAGTATATTATCGTTGTTGTTACATAACTTTTATGTTTATGCCTTGTGAAGCACAATGACTTGAAAGCTGTACACTGTACAAAAAAAAAAAAAAAGTGTAGAAACAGATTTCATTCAGAAATTGCTAGTCAGTTTTACAACCAATTACAAATAAACAGCAAGCAATACACTAAATTAAATGTAAAATGTTAACATTACCTTCTAAAGCTTTTTTTTTTTTTTTACAGTGCACATAAAATAAGCCTTGTAACCTTGTAATTAGTATCAAAACTAACTTATAATTAATAACAATTGCATTGCATGGGTGGGCAGGCATAAGGGGTGACCCACTAAATGCAGAATATTTATTTATTTATTCATTCATTCATTCATTTACAGACCTTAGCATCTTTGTATTGGGATAAATCATCCATCAGGGGAAGATGAATCTTAGACTTTTCTCACTATGACTTTAAAACACAAAGACACGTGCAAAACAGACAAAGTGTAATGATATGGAACAATATTGTGGAAAATCTGTCGTCTTAGAGTGTGAACGGCCTGAGATGTTTTCACATTTATTTATTTATTTATTCTTTTAGTTTAATCTAATGTTAATTGATGATATTTCAACAGTTGTTCTCTTGAGGCTCAGCAGCAGAGTACTCATCTCAAGAGCCTCTTTTGGCCAAACAGAGGTGTTTGTTTATTCTGAATGCAAATGTCAGAGTCTATCACTGAGCGTTTTACAGCGTCTTTCCTCATTTATCTCTAAAGTCTCTTTAAAAAGGTCAAATCCCTCCATTAGATGCTGGTGCTTTTAGATCTCACCGGCAATTTATACTGCTTTATTTAATTGTGGTTATTTATCTACCTTAAATTTGTTTTGTTTTGTAGTCATTTTTAATGATTTATTTTGGTGTTTCATAAAGCATTTCAGTACAGGTCAACACTTCTATGTCACTTCACATGCCACTGAGTCTGAGCTAGGATCATAGTGAGATCTAGACATATGTTTCTGACAATGCCGGATGGCTGATTTTTTTATTGTTTTTTTCTTTATTCTCCCAAAAAGGGAATTGCATCATATTACAATGTGCAAATACGCACACATCAGTTCTATTTCAAGAGCTGTCAATACCCAACCCATCTGATGTTGTCTGCATGACTGCACTGACTTGAAGCTGAATAGGGAATACGCTTGACATGTGATGCGGTAAACTGGTGAGAAGGAAATAAAAAAAATAACACTAGCTAGACTTTGAGCAAGCGTGCTGCTAATCCGCCACTGAACATATGGAAATTGTTGGGGCCTCAGAGCAGAAAGAAATGCAAATGGATTAGTGTGGAAATTGCTTTCCAAATTGTTGTGTTTTGCTCTTATCAGCACCCTCACTGGAATTATTTGATAAACTAGGATCACAAACAAACATTCTAACCCTGATGTTTGGATAGAATTAAATTTTAGTCATTATTTACTCACCCTCATATTGTTTCATATTGTTTTCGCATGACTTTCTTGTTTGACACATAATACATGAATACACAAAATCATGGTCACACGTTTCCATATCATGAATGACAAAGCACATTAATAGCATCTTAAATGTTGCACATATGACTTTTTTTGTCTTCTGAAGCTATAGTGATTGTGGGAGGAATGCATTATTCACTGATAATCTGATATTACACTCTATTTGACTGGTAATCATTGTACATTGAGACTTAAGACCCGTAAAGGTTTAATTCATGAGAACATCATGGTAACACTTTCTATGAAGTCCATATTTATAATATATTATAAGGGTATTCTTAAGGCATTATAATGAATGCATAATGCATTATAAAAAAAACCTTATAATATGTTATATCATCTTATAAATAATTATAACAACAACAATTATGATACAATTATAATGCGTACACATTTGTGGTTATCATTATATTATATATTATATAAGATCATATATATTATTATATATTATATCATATAAGATTATGATTATTTATAACACACAATAAACACCATATTAAAGCTTATTCTACATTTATAATGGGCTATATGTCTTGACCAGTGTTGGGGGTAACGCATTACAAGTAACACAAGTTACGTAATATTATTACTTTTTCCAACTAGTAAAGTAACGCATTACTTTTTAAATGAAAAGAAAATATCTGAGTTACTTTTTTCAAATAAGTAACGCCAGTTACTTTTCCCCCATATATTGATTAAAAGCTCTCCTGTCCCCATGTTGAGAGAAATCGGGAGTAAGATTTTAGTTCTAGAATAAAACTGAACATGCATTAATTCATCTCACTCACAAAAAAACAGATTCAGTATTCTTCAAAATGAATAAAAACAGTGAAATTCAACTCAGAATATGACGCAAACCTGCAATAATTAAATATGTTAAATAATACAAATATCCTTTATGCATTTAATCGCATTTTATTAACCAATGTCTTTGCTGCTGACCTTCATGATCCAATTCAACAATTTAATAAGCAAAAATTACTCAGGATAATCTAACATTTGTTTTCCTCTTTTTTAATTGTTGAAGAGTTGATATTTTCTTCTGCAGTCTACTGTACAGATGTGAATTTACTTTTCTCAAAGCCTGAGGCTTTTGGTGTAAAAAGGCTTTTACAATGGCTAAAAATAGAACTTTTTACATTAAAAACAAACAAGCAAGCCCTGCCCAGATTTAAAAAGTAACGCAAAAGTAAAGTAACACATTACTTTCCACAAAAAAGTAACTAAGTAACGTCATTAGTTACTTTTTTAGGAAGTAACTCAATATTGTAATGCATTACTTTTAAAAGTAACTTTCCCCAACACTGGTTTTGCCATTGCTTATTTAAGATCTGCACAGTATCTTACTACATCTTTTAAGTGGTTATGTGTGGAGAGTTATCTGAGTGTTCCCTGTGAGGCTAATATTAATTTTGATGTGAGCTAGTTCATAATTTCAACTGAAAAAAATTGCAATATTTATATGTTAGGTTACATTTTATTTTGATTTTGAACTTTGCAACTACATATCAACTAACTCTCAGAGTATTAGTATGGCTTATGTTAAGGTTAGGGTAGGTAGAATGTCGATGTACTTGCAGAGTTACTTATAGTCAGTTTGTCTTTTGGGGAACCATCAAGCTAAAGTGTTAGCACATATTTAGCAGACATACTGCTAATACTTCTATGACTGCTAGTTGACATAGTTGCAGAGTTACTATTCAACAGAGTTACTAATCAACTAATCAAGGGTACCATCAAAATAATCAAGTCAAGTCAAGCTTTATTGTAATTCCGCTACATGTGTGGACATACAGTGGAGCGAAATGTTGTGTCTCGCAGGACCACGGTGCTACATAAATAAGCATATATATGAACATACATACACTAGACGTAGAAACAATTTTTTAAACCTATACATGTAACTATACATATACTATAAATAATTGACTATACATACACATAACCTAAGACAGACTATACAAGTACTTTACATAATAACTGTGCATGATAATGTGTAGAAGAGGTATTTAAAGATTAAGAAGCAAATAGTGCAATATGATTTGTGGTGCACTGACAAGTAAACATTTGTTAAGTCCTTATTAGGTCCTTGTAACGTGGATATTACAGTAAAAATAGTTTACTACGTTCATCTGATCATCTGATCTAATATCTGATCTTATGGCTGTTTGAGAAAAAAAAATATTATTATTATTATTATTATTATTATTATTATTATTATTATGACTATACCTATAAGTGGTCACTGATTGCTTTAAGTAAAGTAGCATACAAAAGATGGCAAGATATGAGACTTATAATACATTATAACTATGAGAAATATAATCCATTGTAATTTAAGTGAATGCATCATGTTCATTGTGTGTTATAAATCACCATACTCTTAAGATATAACTACAAATAAGTAAATATTAGAATACTTTAAAACTGTTCTTATGAATATTCATAAGATGATATAACATATCATAAGGTTTTTTTTTAATAATGCATTATACATTCATAGAAAGCGTTACCAAAATCATTTAAACTAGCTTCATAAACTGGATCAGTCAAGTCATTCTGACAATTGAAATTATGAATCATGAATTCAAAATGAACATCAAAGTTTCTCACATGAATGTGCCAAGGAGACCTTGGGTAGAAGTCCTTGGAAGATTTTTACTGTGTTATTGTTTATTATAGTTTTCTTCTTCTTCTTCTTCTTCTTCTTCTTCTTCTTCTTCTTCTTCTTCTTCTTCTTCTTCTTCTTCTTCTTCTTCTTCCTCCTCCTCCTCCTTCCATTTAGGCAAACTGACCAAGGCAGTTTAAACCAGAAGCTTTTATTATTTTATTTATTTTAGACAAAAAAACTAAACAAAAAAAAAAAAACTTTTTTTCCTCCCCAGTGTATGACAGTTTTGGAGGTTAATGTCCCCAGTCCTTATACATCCTTTATTACATGAAATCAAGTAGTCAAGCAGTATTTTCTCAAAAATCCCTAATATGTGGTATGAAAGGGTACTTGAAAGAAAGAAAGAAAGAAAGAAAGAAAGAAAGAAAATGGGCAACAGAGAGTTATTACTTGAAAGAGTAGAAAGAGGTAGAAAGATAAGAATTCATACACGGAAACAGGATATTACTGGTGCTCTCTATTATTATTGGTCTCATCATCTGGAATGACATCCTCCCTGTTTCAAATAAACATTTCTTGGAAATGAGGGTGTTTTTGTTTGTCCAGCCATGACAAGTGAAGAGACTCTCTCCAGTGAGGAACAAAGATTACGGCACATTACACCGCCTCCACACAGCCATACAAAAAAAAAAAAGTAATAAAAACAAGCTGTGAGATTTCAAACACATACTCACTGCCAACATGCCATGTTCCATTATAGTAGAAGCACATTGTGTGTTGATAGACAGGCCATCTGACAGTGTGGAATATGCTATATATTCTTTATGGAATAAAACCTGTTGTGACCACAGAGCTGCAGTTTTGCTGTAAAACCCCTGTTGTAAAATAATCTCATGTAATTTCATAAATACATTATATACAGTATGGCCTTCCTGAGGATTGAATTGACATCACACTGTTGTAGAAATAAAATGGATGTCAAAGCAGAATAGAATTACTCACCATTTTAAAGACAGCATGAGAGTTAAATCCAAACATCTTGGAATATAAGTGCAGAAATCAAAAACATTTAGGTACCTTTTTTAGGTATTGCGGAAAGACACTAATTGTGTTTTTTTTTTTTTTACTAAGGTGTAAGCCTGCCATCTGAGAGCGTTTGAAATCAAGGCTGCGAGAAGGAACCATATGGCACAAAACACAATATAGGTAAGAATGAGCTACTTGTTGATGTGATAGTGTTCATGTATTCACACCCTTTGATTCAGCCAATTTACACCTGCTTCACCAGTCCTTTTTTATTTCTTGACTGCTGAAGAAAGGTAGAGTGATGTTAGCTATAAGCATATAAATCACTCAGTAGATATATTTAGGAGAGAGACCTTGAATACCTTGGATAATTTTAAAGATCGTATTATTGTTCTACAGGTTTGGTACCCGCAAGCAGGGTGCTGTTGACCCTGTAATTATTCACTATAAATAGAAATAGTTACAATGGGGTTAGTGGTATCTCTAAAATAAAAATTAACCATATGTATACAGTATTAGATGAGGATGCTTACATAGAACAAATCACTTTATTTATTTATTTATTTATTTATTTATTTTTGCTGGGTCTGGGAATTTATTTTTACACACCTTCTAGATATGGATGGTAAATGTGTATGTAATGAAATATGAAATGGAATATGTAATGGTCCATGTCTGGTTGTCTTAGGATCAAGGTTGAAGAATTGCTTTCCTCTTGTGGTAGTAGCAGAAAGTTTCTGTTTATTTTGTTGTCATATATAAACAATTTGTAACTGGTCAAAAAAAAAAAAAAACATATATATGTATATAATATATATATATATATATATATATAATACAACTAAAATAATACAAAATAAAAAAGGATACAAATAAAGTATATCTGCAGTGTAAATAATGATAATTAAAAATGATGTTTTATTTATTAGTATTATTTATTTATTTATTTATTTTATACACTTGTAACTGCAAATAGTGTTAGTGATGTCGTGTATGCTCTTCTCACATCCCTTTGAAGTTATTTATAATCTCACAGGTCTCTTTTAGTCAAAAAATATTATGATTAATATATTAAGGATCGGTAAGATTTTTAATGTTTTTTTGTTTTTGTTTTTTTTAAAGAAGTCGCTTATGCTCATCATGGCTGCATTTATTTCATTAAAATACAGGGAAAAAAAATAGTGAAATCTCTCTTTTTTTTTCTACAAATCTTTTTCCAACACTGTAAGTCTTTACTATTTTTTTTTTTCTTTTAATGACTAATTTAACCTTTCTGAATAAAAGAAAAATACTGACCCCAAACTTTTGAACAGTAGTGTATATTGTTACAAGAGATTTCTATTTTTCTATTCTATTTTAAATTATGTCCTTTTTAAACTTTTCAATAATCAAAGAAGGATAAATAAATAAATAAATACCAATATCATCATCACCAAAGATTTCAAAAATAATAAGCATACATAATAAGCTGTTTTGAACAATGATACTAGATCACCATAGTAGAATTATTAATAAAGGATCATGTGACACTAAAGATTGGAGTCTAAAATTATGCTGAAAAATCAGTTTTGCATAACAGAATAAATTATATTTTAAAATCTATTAAAATAGAAAATCATTATTTTAAATAGCAAAATTATTTCACAGTACTGTTTTCTTTTCTTCCTGTGTTTTTGATCAAATAAATGCAGCCTTGATGAGCATAAGCGACTTCTTTACTTTGCAATTTTAGCACTGGTCCCTCATATTTACTTACTTGACAGAAAAATGGAAAAAGAAATAAATAAATAATAATAACATTATCATTATTATTATTATTATTATTATTATTATTATTATTATTATAGTACGTGTTATAATGTACTGTAAGCCTCAGACATTTGCTTTAACCACATTACTGACAGCTAAAATGATTTGTAAGATAAAGGCATCAATTATTTAATAATATTAAAATGTAATTTAAATGTACTAAAGCTATAATACTATTACTTTGAGATGTGCTCTTATTATGGGTTAATACTTTTTTATTTTATTTATTTATTTATTTATTTATTTTTTCTCAAGTATTACAGTTGCTCTTAGCTACAGTTATAATCATACACCCATATTGCAGGGGTGATTATCACACTAGGTCTCTATTAAATTCTAAATTATAATTTAATCTTCTTAGAAAAAGTATATTAATGGTGCACTTACTTTTAGCACATATAAATGGTTCTTACACCAAAAGATGGTATTTGTAGTCTGTGATTTGTAAAAGAAAATGCAACAAATGTCTCTGGTCTATTTAGTGCAAAATAGGAACAAAAGCTAACAGCAAAAGAGGACACTTTTTGCATTCCCAATCAGTTCATGTATTCTGTCATGGCAGTTTTTCTGGTAATAATGTAAAACGACACATTATTGAAGTGCACATAGTGTGAGAAAATGTGACACAGTGGCTTCTTCACTTTTTTTTTTTTTTTTCTCGCCGTCAACTGTCAGAAAAAGGACTGTTGAATATTCAGAGATTGAAATAACTGCGCTATATTTACTCTGTTCTTTCAGTTCAGGTGCTGTTTATTGCATAATCAGAGATGTTGTCAGTGTTTTTGTATGACTTCAGTTCTTTTAGAATTAATGACAAGATTCTAGCATTTCACTCTGGGACATTCAATGCCACATATATTTTTACCCCTAGAGCACTGAGTCTACTTTGTGTATACCTATCAAAATTAAACTGGGAATTGTTTGCTGTTCTCGGTTTGCGTCGCCACTCTAAACTACCAGAAGCAACAAAGCTTTGTACTATGACAGATCTGTCCTAATGACAACATATGCACTTTCAGGGAAAATAACACAGACTTTCTCAAAAGTATGAACATACCTACAAAGAGACCTTTAGATCTACATGAAAAAATACTTTCATCAGCAGCCCTTAACAGCTAAACTTTTAATGTCTATTCTACCAAGAATATATTCTTCTACTTTCCTGTTGCAAATTAGCTTGTGTAGGCACAAACACTGTCAAAACAGATGTGTTACACCAAGTTAATAAGCAGAAAAGAAACAACAAAACTTGAACTTGGCTGGACATCTATATAATAGCTAGAGAAATAAATCTGTTTGAATTTCACATATATTCTGAAAGTTTTCACTTTTGGGGGTATTCAAGTATAGCAATCGCTTAGCTAACAGACTTGAACCACAAACCTCAAAATCTAATTTTCTTTAAGGGTGAAGTTTGAAAATGCAGGTTTTATGAAGATACTATTGTTTTTCCTCTCTAAATTTGAACTAAGCCCTTCTACATTGACATCAGATTGATGCGTGTGCCACATTACTCTTCATCAAGGAGTTTGATAAAGCCAGTCAATTGTATTACCATATAAAGGTCAGCCAATTAGAAGTATACAGGTTTCTTATTCCTATTCCTTTCTTATTCTTATTCCTCTGAAAGTGAAAAGATCTATGGACATTAAATTAGAATTTAAAAAAAAAAAACTTCTTCAGGCCTTCTCTGGCATACTTTGATTTGTTGGTGGATATGATTTTTGCACATTTGCCTTAACCAACAAAACTGTTGCACATCCCTGTAGCTATTTTGTGGTTTGGCAAAGCGTAATGTACTTGTTAGTTTAATATACTGGCCTGTCACTAAAACCTGTCCTTTTGCAGGTCAGCACTGTTCCAAGCAGGCTGAAGATGATTTTTGGGAGGCTGAGAGGTTGCTGTTGTCTGACAGCTGTCACTCAATATAGGCCACCACTCATATTCCCTAAAGGGATTCATATGTCACTTGGTTCTTCACCTGCGCCTGCATTTGATCCTTGACTGGTTAAACTTTCATGGACCATGAGTACAAGCACCTCTGTTGGAAACCTGGAATGAATGACAGTTTTTAAGCAAATTGCAAGCCTTCAGTTTTAATATATATACATTTTGCACTTATTCAACCTTCAATTCTCAATGCACTGAACACAACTGTGTAGGCTACATATACCACTGACTGTGAATACAGTTTTACACTTGGCAGACACTTTTATCCAAAGCAACTTACCACATACATTTTTATCAGTTCAGCAAATCTACTAAAAAATGTCTAAGATACATATGGGAGCTACAGAGAAACATAAGGTTATTGCAGACACATAGCACCTGGCTACTAAAAAAACTCAATAGCATATTTATAGCTGACACTCCATAACCTAAAACTGCACTGGGAATTTAGAAATGTGCTAAATAATAAGAGGCTAAAAGAATACATGCATATTTCTCCAAAGAACTATTCAGAGTTAAGGCAGCAGTGCCATGAGAAACCATCAGCAGACCCAACAACATCTTAAAATAAACAGTACTTGACAAATGCATGTACACATACAACCTCTCACACAACTCTAGCTTTAACCTTTAATATAGTTGCTAAAGGACTGGGGACAGTTCACTATAATATTTCACTTACTCACTCACTCACTCACTCACTCATAAATCAATAAAGAGCCACTACTTAAAATTGGCACCAACTTGTGTTTTTGAGGCTGGTTTGTTCCCATGTTCAACCACATAAACTGGCCTCCTTAAGCTAATACCGAATTAGTTAACCACCAAGTGCTGCTTCATTATCCTGACTAGTAAGAGCAATTTGATTAACCAGCTTCATTAGGCCAGTGAGTATAAATACCCAGTTTTCTTTTTTTTTTTTGCTTTTTTGTTTTTTTTTTCTGGTGAACACAATGTTTCTGCTGGTCTACCAGGTAAACTAGCACCAGACTAGCATAAACTATCCTAGACCTGCATGAGCCATATTTGCTGGTTAAAGAAAACAAGTAACCTATAGCTGTCTTGCTGCAGGCTCCCAACCATGTGTAAGATTCCCTTAAAGCAATGTAATTCACTGCTTAACCACAGTAGTACAATGCATCATTGGACAAATTAACTAGTTAGCCCTGACTGTTTCCCGAAACTGTAACACTTTAGTAAGGAACAAGTCTTACTATTAACTATTTACTTATTAGCATGCCTATTATTAACATATTGGCTCCCAGATAGCACACAGATGTCTGCAAGGTGTCTGTTAAAGATCTCTTGATCTGGAAAGCATTTGCTGTGTACAAACGTCACCTTCTATATCAGAATTGAATTTTACGGTAATAGAACATATACCACAGTCTCTTGGGGTGGTGACATGGAACGCCGTCTTTTACAAAGAGAGAGCAAATGGATTTTTGATTTGAGATCTTCTCAGTATGAATGAATAATTGATTTTGAATTATGTTTTTGTAAAAATTATATAAGCATTTTTTATATGGATTAATAAGATTATATCTATGTGTATGATTGAATGAATTTGTATATCTTTTATTAATATATATATATATATATATATATATACATATATTGATATTGAGGATTTTTCTATATGGGTATTAAGGATATTTACTATTAATATATGTATGAAGAAAAACTTTTAAGACATTGAATGTATTGTGTGGTGTGTCTTGTGCCTGTGCGCATATTATGATGTCCATGGTTAATACTGATTTAATGTGGTGTAGGTGTGCGCCAATCCATGTGGCACTGAGGAAGAGCTTTGTCTTTGAAATGTTTTGCAACTTTGCACATTTATTGCACTTTTTGCACATATTTTAATGACCTCTGATGCAGCATTTAATAAAGATTTTTATGAAGAGGTATAAGCCTGGCATATAACCATGTGCAGATCTTAATCGTTTGCTTACAAACGTCTGGCAGACATCTGTAAGATGTTAGCTTTACATACATTCTAAATCATAAACATCTTAAAAACATTTAATAAACGTCTGTTTGACATCTTATAGGAAACGTCCAATAGACGTATTGCAGATGAGCAAACTATGTCTTGCAGATGTAAATGCAGACGTCAAATAGACGTCTCCGAGATGTACATGTGCTATCAGGGATGTTTATTAGTACTTATAAAGCACCTATTTTGCATGTCCATATTCTACATCCCTAATCCTACCAATAAATAAATTTAACAACTACCTTACTAACTATTAATTAGGAGTTTATTGAGGCAAAATAAGTAGTTTATGGTTTGGTAATAGTGAGAACTAGACCTTAAAATAAAGTGTGACCCCCGAAACTGTAGTAACATGGTCTTAGTAACACCTCTGTCATGTTGGTTCAGCAATATAGATCACTAGTGATGCCACACTGGTGGAGTAAAAACCTTTAATTTTTTTTTTTTACTAATGCATTGTTTTTTGAGATTGCAATTAATGTGAGATTATTATAGTTTATTTACACCAACCAAGTCTATGAACTATGTTGATAACTATGACTCTTGCATGACTTGCGAAATGCACCACAAATGTATTAACAGTTGGACAGTGTTAATCCAGGGAAAAGAACAGAGCCATTCACTAGCATGGAAACTCTTGTCAAACATGGTGAATAATGAATGCATATGCAAATAATGTATGTCTGAAAAGCTCTGAGTAGAATGAGGAAAAATCCCAGTGGCTCAAAGCACCAGCTAGTAGTAGACTGATGCTATACTCCAGAACCAGTCAACCTGAATGACTTAAAAGGTGTCTAAGTAAACACAAAGAAAAATCTATACAAATACCAATACACATCACTTAGCAGTTGTTGTGCAGCGTGCTTCACTTCTCAGGAGCCACATAAAATGCTCCCTTCATTTATCCAATTTAGTACTTTTTTTTTTTATTTATTTATTTATTTTTTTTAACTCACCTTCATTAGCCACTAAATACTTCCCTTGATTTGTGGTCTGTACTTCTGTCTTCAGTCATATTACTGTGAACAAATCCAGCTACTGCTCTTTTTTTAAACAAAATGATCTCTCGCAAATCCATGCGGAACTGGTTCAGGAGCCACCACAAATATGGCCCTGAGCAAGGCACTTAACCCCAGGTTGTTCAAGGTGGGACTGTCCCTGTAGAGAGTTCAAGGTTCCTTTCCATGGCAACGTCACATTAAAGTTGTGGCCATGAATTCAATCAGCGGCATGGCAATAAATAAAGATTCCTTTTATATTTTTATTTAACAGTGAAGAAACATTATTTTAACACTGTTGTGATGTTGTGGAGCTTGCTTTACTAATCTTGTTGTGTTATGGCTCCCGTGGTGACCATTTCGACATTTGCATTCATATTTCATATAGAAGGCTCATCCTCGTACACACTAGAGGAATGGAGAAAGATGCAGGGAAGTCATCCTCGTAAATAAAACAAGCAGATGCCTGTACTCAGGACTGGGACATAGTGTACAGTACCAGCGTACCATTTGTTAATAAGTATTCTCTGCTTGGTACTTACTATATGCAATTACATCAAGTGAACACTGTGTTTAAATTATAGCAAGATTCTTTAGTCTTATAGCAAACAAGGGGATTTGACGATTAGAAGAACAGTAGACTTTATCTACCAATACAAAGGAGATACTGCTGTAATCAGGTGTATTCAAAGTTAATTTTCATATTTCATCTTATGTTCTGTACTATACATACTGTACATATATAAGCTTATGTGCCTATGCAGGAAATGCATTTGCAGCATTCGACTGCTAAGTGGCATTAACCATAGACTTCTACAAGTAATCAGGCCAGTGTATCAAAGCACATAGAGTTGACAGATTCAGTCAAAAGAAAATAATTCATATTTAACTGTTTAACATGAGTTAACATTTTAAGACCTGAGTTAACATATCCCATTGAAACAAATCTACAAATCTTTGTATCTCAACTTCATTGCAGAATTGTCACCACACTGCTGATTACTGAATACACAAATTCTATATAGTATACAAACATACATGAGTGTGATGCTTCTTTGTTTTTGAGAAACACATAATAAAAAATACTATTATATAATATAACAAAAACATACTAAAAACATGATAAAGATATGCAAAGATATTTTTTTACATTGTTTTATCAGTTTTTATTATATCTGTCTTTCAGCTTTCACCTAGAACAAGACACTCTGACACTGCAGAATGAATAATCCAACTAAAAGTCCTTAGTCATACCTCAACAGGGTATTGTCTCTTATTACTTTAAGATTGCTCTATTTTGGTGGGATAATTATTTCCGTGGTAATTAATCACTCACAGAGAAAACAATTCCCTCCGTTTTAATTCCTCTCCAATAGAGCACTCATCAGTTAAACAACTCGGGAAGGAACAATCACAAAAGTAGGCCACCACTGATGCTTTTTTATTTATTTATTTATTTTTTCCACAGCAGTGCACACAATGCAAAAATTCCCCAGGAGGAGCAGCATTGATCTACTGAAAGCCGCATAAGTTTTCTGTCCCGGGGAATCAGTGTGACAAAAGCATCAGTGTGAAACTAATGCACCAGAAATGCCATGGTTGCCGCCCAGTGTCTTTGCGGGAACCTTTGTTTGCTGACACTGAACTCCAATAAAACAGGGGTTACTCTTGGCTACATGCAAGAGTTAGAGAGTGAAGTTTTCCCTTTTTGCTGAAAACAGGGCACGCCGGCTTTCTGAGTGTGCACTTGGTGTGTCAGCCTTTTATAGGCTTCTTCTAAGCACAATGCTCTCTATGAATATATTCATGTAACATCTTTTCAGAACATAGACCTACTTAAGCCTACTATTTTTGTTGCAGAGTATGAGGGCTTTGTACAAATGACATTACATAGGGATGTTCATAGTAAGACATATACTGTGGTTATATTACATGTTTATTTTTGCATAAGTTTGTTTTATCTCAGTGAGTCTCTCTGCAGTGCCTCTGCCTTCCACTTGTCATGGAATAAAATGTACATGCATTGATATCCATGACAAATAATCAGTACATTATTTGGCAGTGATAGAACAATGACCTCTTCATATTATATCTCATATTCAGAATAAAAGATTAGTTTGAATGTCCACTGAGGAAAACAATATCTTTGTTGTAGTATCCTGTCAACTGATGCAACCAACAAATGCATTAACCAGCACTGATTTTCCAATGGTCACGCTGGTTAAAGGAGAACTCCACTTCCAGAACAACAATTTACAAATAATTTACTCACCCCTTTGTCATCCAAGATGTTCATGTCTTTCTGTCTTCAGTCATAAAGAAATTATGGTTTTTGAGGAAAGCATTTCAGGATTTTTCTTCATATAATAGACTTGATTGGTGCCCTGATTTTTAACTTCCAAAATGTAGTTTAAATGCAGCTTCAAAGGGCTATAAATGATCCCAGCCGAGGAAGAAGGGTCTTATCTAGCGAAAAGATCAGTCTTTTTTTTTTTTTCGAAAAATAAAAATTTGTATACTTTTTAAGCACAAAAAAAGTATACAAGCACAGACTCTGGGATGCATGTTCACGATGCTACAAATTAGTGATGGGTCGTTCTTGAACGATTCGTTCATTTTGAACAAATCTTTAATGTGACTCGGGAAGAACGAGTCGTCTCGGGGAGTGATTAGTTCAGTTGCGCATGTGCAACAACCTAATAGGTTTTGTTCTGGACTTATGCTGCGTTCACGGCATATCGTAATTACCGTAATTTCGAGATGACAACATGTGCGTTCTACTCGGAGCTGTTCACATCCTCAGACTCGGAATTATGCTTTTCTATTGCAACACTATCAGCGCCTAAATAGAGCCTACGTTTGTTGGTTGGTACAGCGGTCATGTGGTACAAGTCGTAGCTCTCAGAAGACTCCCAGTTCACAAGTTGTAATTACGAATTCTACGAGGACGTGGACGCTTTTTACAAGTTGGAATCTCATAATTACGGGAATTCCGATATGGCGTGAATGCACCTTTAGTTCACCTGTTTCGAGTCTTCGGAAGACTCGAGAGATGAACTAATCAATTATTTTTTCCGGCTCACACTGCATTGGTTGAGCTGATGGGGCTGTCACGTGATGAACGAACGACTCAAACCCGAAAACGTGTCAGATAAGAGGTGAGGTGAGCTAATCATAGACTAAAGACCCAGGTAAACAATGGATTAATCGTTTCTGTTTCTTATAGCATTATAGTTTTGTCTTGTTTGTGGTGTGATCAACGTTTGTGTAAGCAGTAGATGTGTTAGGGAAGTAACATGTAACCTTTTAATTATATTTTGCTAAAATGAACTAAATGACTTGAAAAAAGATTTGTTCATTTTGCTGAATGAGACTCAAAGGTCCGAGTCGGTAAAATGATCCAAACTTAACATCACTTCTACGAATCACGTCTAAATTTATCGTCTGTGTACTCCAGCTAAAAAAGGTAGAGTATGACGAAAATCTTATTTTCTCCTACAACTTCAGAATCGTCCGACACCATTTTACCTTTTTGTTTGTAAACAGCATTTGACTTTCTTAGTCTTTGTGCATTCGCTTTGTAAACACTGGGTCTGTAGTTCCGCCTACGTTCGGCGTGAGCTTTCGACATGATTCGATAGTACGTGGACGTGCATCCCAGAACCTGTGCTACTCGAGCTTTTGTGCTTAAAAAGTATACAAATTTTTATTTTCCCAAAAAAAATGATAAGACCCTTCTTCCTCGGGTGGGATCGTTTAGAGCCCTTTGAAGCTGCATTTAAACTACATTTTGGAAGTTCAAAATCGGGGCACCAATCAAGTCCATTATATGAAGAAAAATCCTGAAATGCTTTCCTTAAAAACCATAATTTCTTTACGACTGAAGACAGAAAGACATGCACATCTTGGATGACAAGGGGGTGAGTAAATTATTTGTGAATTGTTATTCTGGAAGTGGAGCTCTCCTTTAATGCATTTGTTGGTTGCGTCTTACAAAGTGTTGATGAAAGTAAAAATTGTCATTTTTTTCCAACCTTGTTTTTGTTCCTTTCATTATTAAAGTCTGATGCTGACTCACTTATAAAGATATAAAGTCTCTTGTCACCATCTAAAGACAGAACAATGTAACGAAATAACCAAACAAACAGACCGCTTCTCAATACCAAATACTATTATTGTTTAGATTAAATTTTATATATTAAATATTAAAATAATATTTAATATATAAAAGATAGTAAGCAATCCAATGAAGAGTACAAAGGCAGCGCTCTAATACAGCATAAAAGTTATATCCACAAGTTTCCTATGCCCCATGAAGCCTTGCATCAAAAGTGGGAGTGTCTTCCAGTTTGAAGTAAACAAGCGGGATGTGACATTCATTCATTCAACAGCTGACAGTAGTGATGGGCAAATGAAGCCTCGTGAAGCACAGAGACTTTCCTCTGACTGTCTTGGGAAAAGATACATAACTTTAAGAGTATCCAAAACAGCGCTTTCTGGTGGTTAGTCAAAAATAACACAGCTAAAATCCTGTGAAAGAAGCTCCATTGGAAGAAGCATTCACCACACATTCTATACTTATGTTAATGGACACATAAAAGCCTAACAGTGTGTGTTTTTGTTTGTTTGTTTGTTTGTTTGTTAAATTTCTGTCTCTGATAAATTAATTTACCCATTAAAATGTGGCATTAAATGCCAGTATGAATATCAATATGATGTAATAGAAGAATAATGTAAACATATACGAATCGAGGCTTCATCTGGCACAACCCTTAACACAAGCTCTGACGCCTCAGTTCAAATGTCATCTCACTAGTTGACAGTAATTCAGGATTTAGCGATACAGCACATGTTATCCCTGAGCACCATAACGCCATCTCTCATAAAGGTTTGCACTTTTACATTGTAAACAATTATTGGAAAACAGTTGCACACAAAATGCCATTGGTATACGAGTTCTGCCACCTCACCAGAAGTTTTACCTACGTTCTTTTTTTACAGTAGATTGTGTGTTTTACAGTAGATTTTATTATGCATTGCAGTCACAGTCCTTTCTAGTGGAATACGTTTTGTATGAGGTTGTTAATCACTG
This sequence comes from Labeo catla, assembly GCA_012976165.1. Lineage (NCBI taxonomy): Eukaryota > Metazoa > Chordata > Actinopteri > Cypriniformes > Cyprinidae > Labeo > Labeo catla. Next base: position 948,728 of record VONZ01000216.1, read on the forward strand.
AAAATATTATCCAGATTATTATCCTGATCCACTTCGTGAAGGCATGCATATTTCATTCAGACACACCTCACCAGAAGCATGGCATTCGATTTTTCTGCTGCAAACCTGTCGTAAAGCTTCTTGAAGTGACCATTTTTGAATCTGTAACGAGCGCATCAGCACGGGTATCGCTGCTTATGATCGCTGCTCAGGAGTTTGGTTCTATTCCTCGCAGTAGTATGGATTTTCAAGATTTGGATTACAGCGCACAAATAAAATTGATCCTTTTGTAATTAACTTATGTTGCGTTCTTGGTATATTTTGTGGGTCTATTGTCACAGCATGTCAGAGAAAAAGCATTTTGTGTCCCATGCCAAACAAAGTAAATATTACATGATATGTAATGGTTAAACGATTGCAGAAATGTTATTCATTTTAAGGATTTAAAGCATAGTCTTTTTTAGCATTATGGGCCCTATTTAACAATCTAAGTGCATGGTCTAAAGCACATCAGTATTGCACCTTTTAGTGCCTGTGAAAATGTAAGTAAATGTACATTTTGTAGAACCATATTACATAAAATTCATACAAATTCTCTTAAGATGTTGAAAATGCTGCAAGCAGACTGATACAAACAGTGAAACGGTTTGCCTGTCAGCTAATCAGATTCAAGGACCAGAAAGAACTGTTGTATAAATATATATAGTTTAAAGAAATTTTAGAAATTCAGAAATTTACATTGAAAATGCTTCTTCATATTAAAGAAAATATTTTACCAGTACCCGACAATGAGCAAAGACCTCATGGATCAGGACAATTTTGATGTGCATAGAGACAAACAGATGTTCAGGCTTGTAGGGGAGCGCGGGGCACATCCTAACACTTTTTGAATTTTTCAGTTTGTGTAAATCCATGTAGGGTTCAGAGTATAATTTTTTATCCACGTTATGTCACACTTGTCTAGTACAAATATGTCGCTTTGTTTCATAATTACAGTGTGTACGTTTTTCGTTATTTACCTCAAAAGAAAGGAAGTAAAAAGTTGTAACATGACCATATGACAGCTTAAAATGTTATCTGATCAAATGAAAAAAAAAAAAATATATATATATATATACATGAAAAACTAAAATATTTTGTCAATAAAATAAAATGATTAACTTTTTCAAATAAAATAATGGCGTTTTTAAAGAATTAAAAAAAAAATCTAATTTTTGAGGTTCACAATGAACACATCGCAACCATGCGTGGGACGGCCCTGATCGCAAAACACAGTAGTTCAAACAATGTGCGCAAATAGATGAAACACATTCAGACATTCAGAAAAACACTTCCCTCCCTCCACACACAGCTCTCATAGAACACGAGACACATAAACGAGCCAAAATGCTTTACATTTCTTGAAATAATAATTTCTCAACATTAAACATCGATTGTCAGTCTTTATTCACCTGTTTCTTGTGGTTTCTTTTTAAAATCCATAAAAGTAAAAAATGAAAATTACATGGCTAATGTCATAGAATAGCATAGTTTAATATAGCGGGGCAGATTGTAACGCAGTGTTACAATGTTTTGGTTATGCTGGAGTGTGTGGAAATATTTAAACCACGTGTGTGTTACAATTAGTTTAGTTAGTTTGTGCCCCACGCACCCCTACTGGTGTGTTTGTTCTTATTTAGTGCGAGGAAAATCAAATAAAAGTGCCTTTTGGGGGCCTTTAGACCTGATGTACACAGTGATTATCCTGAGACCATCTGCATTTTTAAGTTATTGCTACTGTAGCATACAAGGAATTAGTACTTAAATCTAGAACGAACCAATGTTTTTACCTACTGTACAGTGTTGGCTTTCTTTCTTACAAGCTTGCTGGTTATTAAAACCACGCACAGCACAACATGCAAATCTATGGATTGTTTGTCCCTTATTACTGGATTCTGTGTCTTCAAGCATCTGCAGTGTTAATTATATAACATACTTCCCTTGGGTCTGCCTATCTTTGCATAAACAAACAAATTCTGCGACATAAATACATGGGGCTCTCAAATGAACAACAAGTGCAGCTGCTATAGATGCCGAACGTGTTTTGTTTGTGCTACACAGCCTCAATTAAGGAGCAGGGGGCTGAGACCCTTGGTTGAAAGCATCTCATTTGTGATTGTCTCAATGAGGTGCTATGGAGCCTTCTATACTGCAAGGGGACTGCAATTGCTTTCCTCTCCTGGTAGTTCCTGTCTGAAGTCACAAAAGGCAAAGCTTTTAGCATGCTGCTATATCTTTAACCAATAAACATCTCTGCAGCCTTACAATTTTCTCTCTCTCTCTTACCTCTTCCACACATTTCTTCTCTTCTGTCCCCCATCTGTATGCCTCTATATCATTTTTTTTTCTTTCTCTGAATTTTTTGTTCATCTCTTTCTCACTTAGCTTCATATGTTTGAAAGGGTGTTCCGGCAGTTGTTAATTAGCTTTTCTGATGTATGATAGTGAAAACTAGGAGGAATGCACAGAGGACTGGCTGTGGAGAAAAGGATTTTGGGATGGTTTGGCAGATTGTAAAAACTGGAAAATTCAGTTCCGTGAACTTCAGCACTTGCAAAGAGGAACACATCCAAATGCAGTTTCATTTATTTTGTGCAGGCAATGAATCTTGAATGATAAAGGAAATATAAACTCTTTTCAGTGTCACAATATGGCTAGAAACATAAAGACACACATGGTTGACCAGCACATTGCATGCACATGGTCCAGTTGTACATACTTAACTTGGTCTTGCATTGCTTATTGCTTATGCACAAATCTCAGTGTTTTAAATGCAATAACTTAAACTTTTAATGTCTGCACTATTAAAACATATCTAAATAGCTGTAAAACAAGGTGCTCTTTTATTTATTTAAAACAGGAAAAAGCTGTCTAGCAAAAGGATAAGAAAAACCTTTAATCAAGAAATAATCTCTGAAAATGGGTCAGTGACAAATAGGAGTGTCCACGAAAGAAAACTACTTAAAAAATGCTATCTGATTAATTATCATATATTTTAAGAAACTTATTGACCTTGACACACATTATTTCCTGATTTATGTTTTCTACATTTTTCTGCATATTGGTTGCAACACTGGATATGATCAGATCCTAATTGGATTCAATACTGTTCACCGAAAATCTCACATTCTCAAACACTGAATGAATGAATGAATGAATACACAATTTCAGGGAAAAACAAACAAAAAACAAACAACAAAACATTCTAGGTTTCTGGGTTAACCAGTATTTTTACCTCCCTCATTTTTTAAAATGTAATTAAATTAAATTTAATTAATTAATTTATAATGAAGTTATTTCCTTCATTATAATATCAGGACAGCTGAATCAACCTGATATTTTATTTGCTTTTAAAATATCAATTTTTAATATATATATATATATATATATATATATATAATATTGGAATTAAAAGCAACATGAAATAAATGATTACAGAATAAATGTATTCTTGTTATTATATGTAATAAATGTATTTTTATTACATTTTGGGGGAAAAAAGCATTAGAAAATATTTATGCTAATGCATCACTGAGAAAGCAGCATCTTATCTTGGATTATCTATTGCATTTTGACACATTTTAGGACAACACATCATATCAGTGACATATAGAATATTTATAGAATATATTGTTAGCTCAAGGCTTCCCAACGGTTCTTTTACCTTTATTTTTGAGTCAAATCCTTATGTGAGTTGTGTGTTGCCAGAGGTGTTATATGTTAGTGAAATATTGGGAATGATGAATGGAGCTCTTAGGTCTGCCTAAATCTGCATGTTTACCATCGATACACAGGAACTGTAGAGTTCGAGTGACAGCCATAAATCACAGTACTTAAGAACATGCTGTGCCATGCTCTCTCAAAGCATGAGGGGGCTTTATGCTATTTCTCCACATTAGATTAGCCGAAAGGTAGGGGGTGGACCAACCTCTCTTCCTCCTACAGAACTGGGCTCTTCCATTGAGTGGAAAAGTAGGGTTTTTTGTCATTTTCAAACCCTCTCAGGCAACAGGCTTTCACTTTCTCTCTCTGCGGTTATGATATGGGTGCCATCCCTTCATGCCGAGGCATGTCTGGAGGCTGTGCGTGGGATGTTCGTAGTGGGTTGATGTCTGGCAGCCTCAGATAAGAGCAGGACCTGGTTTTCCCACCCGCAGGACCTGGAGGGGGGAAAGAGTTATGAGTTATGGACTGCATCAATGGTGCTGTGCTACAATCTATTGAGGGCGTGGGCGGTAGAGACTGGTGCTTGTGCGGCACGACTGTAACAGGAAATCCCCCGGGATATGGTCTTTAACAGTGTACAATGTGCATGTGCTGCGTACCCAGTATAGGGAGGACCGCCAAAAGGCAGTTACATACTATAGCCCATGCTTAAGCATTAAGAATAATAAAAAAAAGGAACATGAAAGCATGGCTCATGATGATAACGTATAGAGACCAGGGGGAAAACTGTTTTTTGGTCAGCCGAACCCCCAGCCTGAGGATTTAGGTTTATTCAGTGATGTCACATTTGCATGTTCATGGTTCTCTGGTTTTGGTTAACAGTCACATGATATGCAAGAAAGATATAATATATACTATTTTTAAATGTTTTATTCTAACTTTAATAATAATAATAATAATAATAATAATTTACACTATAAGGTAAAATACTAACATTTTATTTCTTCAAAGCTTTTATTTTGAATACTGATGAAATGCTATAAACTTCTGCATACAGAAATGCAGGAAATAATGTGAAAGCACATGCATAGAGTTGTATTTACTGTGAACTGTGAATTTAAACTTATAACACATTTCCACACAGTTAAATAGATTTTTCTAAACTTACACTTGGTAAATTAAAATTCATTATAAAATGAATGGAAATTCAATCAGACCAGACCTGTATCATATGACATTTTATGTGAACTTTCCTTGAATGTAACTCTCCTTGATTCTGTCATTGCTGTAAATGCTCAAACTGGTGCCCTGGTGCCCAAAGAGTTGTCTTTGTTTCTTAAGTAAAGGGAAATAGCAGTTAGAGCTTAATATTTAATAATGTTTGACATTTAAAAGAGTTTCTGAAGTCATGATGAAGTTTTTGCGGTTATCACTGTGCTGAAGACTAGCAGCTCTATGAAAAGCATACTGGGAATGAAATTAACTGATCAGTTCCTGTTAATGTAACAAAAAGTACTCATGTAGTCCCAACACATACATACACACATACACACAATGCAACTTTTATACAGATTGAAATTAAGTGCAAATGAGTAATTATGTTATTTCAGCTCATTATAATTAACTAAACTGAGCAAGCAGAAAAAAACTTTTGGAGCATTGGCCAGTTGCTTGAATTGATCTGATGTATCTGTTAGCCTTGTTACCACTGAAAAAGAAAACAACAATTTAAAAAAGTTTAGACTCACTTAAAATTGCCTTTTCCTCCTTGATTTGTTCATTATTGTAAAAAAAAAAAAACAAGGTGCTATGTTCAGTGCTAAGCACCAAGTCACTGATTATCAAAGACAATTATTCACTCATTTGAAAATAGAGAAAGATCTCTTCTTTTTTTTTTTTTTTTAAGAAATTTTTAATGGGAAGTGTTTGTACAATCATATACAAATTAGACATTTGCACATTTGAGAAACATTTGACACACAGCATTCGAAATTGCAGGTTCCATGTAACACATGACTCTGAAAATCCTGTGAAAAACTATTTGAGCATCCAAACTATCACCCCATCTATTCTGCAAACTATTCCCCATCTATATCTCCACTGTTGTGTTCTGCCAACCCTTCATATTCTGATGAGCGACTTTGCTTGCAGCTGTATCCTGAAATAAAGGATTGTTTCAAAAATAGCTTAAAGCAGTAGCATACCTTTGACAGAGTGAACACTAATCATTCCTTCAGATGAACCTGTCTATTTCTCTTCTGTCTGTAGAAGTGGTCCCTCGTTAAACTCAGTCCCATATTTGTGATGTGAGGAAGCCTCTGATACTTCAATATTTTGATACAGGTTAGCTAAAGCAGGGTCAAATAGATGTGTAGATGTGTGTTTTTCACAAGTCATTCTATCTTTTTGTTGTTGTTGTTACATATTAGGTGCTGACCTACTGAACCAAAAAAAGACTGCTAGGTAATTAGCCTATGTCTTAACTATATAGTTGAAGGGGAAAAAAGCATATGTAATTATCCTATGCCTTTTTTGGGACTCTTTTTAGTTGGTCAGATCATGAGACCAGCTTCCTGCCAGCAGAACACCAGCTTGGTCAAACTTGAACCAGCTAAGATCAATAAACTATCATTGTGTTATTTTTAACAGGTACACTACCGTTCAGAATGTCCACAAAAATAAGCAGCACAAATGTTTTTTAAAATGTTTCATGTTTCTTAAACACCAAATCAACATATTACAATGATTTCTGAAGGGTCATATGGCACTGAAGACTGAAGTAATGGATTCTGAAATTCAGCGTTGCCATTGTTACGGAGTGAAAGTGAATGTAAACTAGCCATCAAAGGAATAAATTATATTTTAAATTACACGTAAATCTAACCCTGCACATATACTTCCATCTGAAGCTGCATGTTTAACTTATGCACAAAATTAGAAAATTACATAAAACATTTGTGAAAGTTTTAGCCAGACATAGAAAATCATACCTTTCTGATAAAATAAATTTCAAAATAAAAATAGGTAGATGGAAACATAGCTACTGCTGAGGGGTCTTGCGCCAAAAGGTATGCATTGACGTCACTTTCCTGCTTAACAGGAAAGATGTGAAAACACAAGTAAAACAAACAATAATCAGTTTAAACTAAAGGTTGCTGAACTTGATATAGTGTTCCTAACAACTTAACAAATATCCGGTGGTCAATGGATATTGATGCAGCCAGAAATCGTGTTTTCTAACACGTATATGTGTCTGATTTTGACGCCGGGGAAAATAAATAAAGAAAATTTGCCTGTGAACTCATTTTGTAAATACAAAATAGGTTGGTCTAAACCCCGGTGATCACTTGTATCAATGTCATATCGTCCCAGCTGAAAAATGTATATAGTTTTTGTCAGTGTTTATTTAAAAACATCCAGTTATGCAGAATTTAAGATGGTAAATATTTAGTTGATGACTTGTCAATACGATATACTACAATACAATATATAGGATATGATTTTACTGCACAATTCAACATATTAACATGAAATGATAACTGCAAATCCGTGTTTCGCTGCCTGGAGACCATTTGTTTTTTTGAATTGGGGCGATTAATTTGCTTCTCTTTTCAGTAGCTTCCAACAGTCTGTAAAATTATACCTCAGGTTTCTTGTCAAATCTCTTTGTACAGTCAATCGCAAAGCTCGTTCTGGTTTTAGAGGTGTTGTGTGTGTTCTGTCACAGCATTCACGCTGAAACCAATGCTGCCACTCAGTCGTTCTGCCACTAAGTAGGCGGAGCCGCAGCCGCTCCAGCTGACGTTGACATCACATTCATACCCTCTATAGCTTTCTCTAAGAATTATAGATGTTCTTGAATTAAACACGTAATGACATTGTGTGTAAAAAAATTGCTGTAGTGTGTAGAGTAGCATACTATTGAAAGGTTTATTTTATATAATGACTGCTGTTTCACATGCTATTTGCAAAATTTGCTTTCTGCACAATATGGAGTAAGCACTAGTATTCCCTTCCAAACATAGCTGACAAATGAAGGAAAAGGGGATTGATTGTTCTGTGCGGTACTATCTGCAGTGAGTTGGGTGGCTCTGTGATTATATGCGACCTGTCGTTCACCTCCCACAGTGGAACTTCTTCATTCATGTTTAGTGGCCTTATTATACTTCACATTAGCAACCAAATGGAGCCATTGTCCAGAATGCAATAAGGAGACGGATTATTTGTCCCCAAAGAGCCGTATCTGTCACGGCGGATGTCTTACTTGAAGATCAGCCTACGGATTGTATGGTGAAAGGACAGGAGAAAATGACGACAGTTGTTAGCTCCTCAAATTGAAATTTGGGATCCATTATTCAGCTGTCAACCATCGAGAGCATGGATCCATTGATAATGCCGCAAACAGCCCTCTCAGCTTGACTGTCGGCTTGAAAGGCAATGGAAAGTGCACCATGCAGTAAAAATGGGCATGCTGTGTTTGTTTCCATTTTTCATTCTGTACCATATATGCACAGTTAGAACGCTGTCAAAAGTATTCACAGATGCATGCACATATGTCTGCTGTGCTTAAGAGGTCTGTTGCCCTCCGATCTTCACTCTGTTATGCTTCAGGGGCTCTGAGGTTCCTGGAGGAAAATGCAATGATGTGGTGGATATGGTGCTGCGGACTGCATGGAGAATTCGTAAAAGTCGTAAATATGAATGTTAATAGGGGAAACTCGGGGCTTGATGTCTTACAGGGAAGTTATTACATGTGCTGTAAGTCAAAAAGTTTTTGACTCAAAAGTCCAAACATACAAATGTGTGTTTTCTGTAGCAGTGGTTTGTTTCTATTTGAATATAAGTAATCTCAAATTAACTAATGCTTTCATTTAGGAAGCATTATTTTAATGAGTCAAAGGATCCAGTATATATATATATATATATATATAAAATATATAAAATATTAACCAGCACAATTTTCATTGACAATTATCAGAATAACAATTAATAACTAATTACCAATAATAACTGATATTAACTGAGCGCCAAATCAGAATGAACTATTCATTCATTCATTCATTCTTTCATTTTTGCCAACAATATAGTTTGTTATTGTACTTACTTACTTGCTGATTTTAATTGTTATACTGCTTAAATTTGGCTTTGAAGCCTGTAATGGCAATTAATAGCAGGCTCTACTGTGCCAACTTGCCCTATATAGTGTTACAACATGCCAAAAGGTCAGCTTGTGTTCATTGTCATCCTTTTTTTCTGCACAATAACAGTGGACTTGTTGAAAAGCTTTTTTGTAGTCATGTCTTTAAGGTATGTGCGTAGAGAAATTGACTTTTAAAAATAAACCTACCCTGGGAAATATTCACTGGAGTACAAAATATGACAGCTAGCTCTTCCTTTTTTCAGGGACTTGACAATATCAGACACATAGCCCTATGATTGTGTTTTGCTTTTAGAGGACGCAGTATTTAATAAATTTGTTTCCTGTGAACAACTCTTTTTGATAAATGACTAAATGGAGCAAATGGATTAATGTATGCCCTGTTATCATAGTTTTATGAGGTTTATACATGTAGGTGTGTAATTTCAAGCAATTCAAATAACACTGTGAACACAATAGTGCATTTAAAGTTAAAGTGTTTGTTTTTTTTGTTTTTTTTTTACATTTTTTATTTATTTATTTATTTTTAATGTTAAACAGTGTTGTGGCAAAATTTACCCATTTATCTATATTGAATCAGAGAGAAAGAGTGGGGTCTGAATGTGGCTCCCAGCTGTGTACATGCCACGTTCATTGATTGGTATACGATAACATTTTGTTGTCAATAGTGTGAAATGTACATTAATTCACACATTGGTAATGCTAATAGAAAAACACAATCTTTATCAGCTCTAAATGTCTACCATGTTACATTATCTCATTAACAAAAAACAAATTATAGAGCGAAGGCATACTTAAATGGAGTGTTTTTTTTATTGTGTGTGAATGAGTCGCACACTTTAGCAACAATAAACACAAAATTGTAGATTAGCGTAGCGTAGACACAACATAAGCTGCTAAGGTTAATTAGCCTGTCGTCGAGCAGAGAAGCAATCTGATTTTTTAACCTCCGCATCCTGCTGTGAAAATTAATTTGGCCGCAGTATGAAATAAACCCATTGTCACCCTCCCCTTTGGCTGCGCTCTGCTTTCCTTTTGAGGCTTTCATCCCTTCCCACTAAAATGGCGCTGTGTCGTCTACACATTAATCAAAGGAATGGGAGATACAGGATGTTTGTGTGTAAAGGCGAAAATGATTAGCAGCCGTGGATGTGTCTACACGGATAGAAGAAAAGAGGGAGGGTGAAAATATATAGAGAGGGAGCTTTTAATAAATCTGACCTTTTCTGTTGTGCACTTGTTATGAAAGATGCTGGCACAGGGAATAAATGAAAGCAAGGGGCAAGGAGACCATTTGCATGGAAACGCTGAGATAGAATGCCAGTGCGCTGAAGATGAAATGTCTGAGAGGATGACAATTTGCTGTTTGAGTGAATGGTGGTTGAGAGTAAAATACGACGGTTCAAGTTTCTGGATATGGATTTATGTAAGGCGATGTGAGTGAATTATTGCTTAAATGACCTGAGAGAACTGAATGGAAGAGCTGAGGAGAGAGAGACTTTTTTTTTTTCTTTACCTCTGTCTCACAAGAAGAAGAAGACAAACTGTGTCCACTTTTCTCAAATTATATTTATGGTTTGGGTCACTGCTTATTTTTTTTTAATAGCATATTGCTACATCGTTTACTGGGTCATTCCATGAAATCGGTGCCTTTTCCACTTGGAAAATTTAAAAAAAAATTTTGTAATATCCATGAAATGAGGACACCTCCAACTGTATTGTCTATCTACCTAAAGTTTTTGTATTTTTGTCAACCCTGTTACAGACACAAGTGTTACTATACACTATAGTTTAATTATAAGTATGTGATAGTTTTCATAAGAGAAGCGTTTTAGTCCCTCTTTTCACTGGGATTGTTTAAAATTTTGGATTTTATTTTTTTTATTTATGTATGTATGTATGTATGTATGTATGTATTTATGTATTTATTATTTATTTATTTATTTTACAAAAGCTGAAAAAAGGGCTTTGTCCAAAATAAAAGTAAATAAAAGTTAAAGTTACAATGAAAAAAAAAAATGGAAGGCTGTATCAAATATAATTTTCCCCTTCTTTTCTTTCTTTCTTTCTTTCTTTCTTTCTTTTTTTTTTTTTTTTTTTTTAATTAATGACAACAACAGGATTGACATCATAGTCATAGGATTGACCAGAGTAACAGGGATGACAGGACACACATTCGTCAGCACACTGCACATATTTATTTACATGACACTGTAAAATTTTACTATTTAAAATTGCATTTTTGTTTTGCACTTACTTGGAATAGTTGTATGACAATAGCAAACAGTCAGTTCATTGTTGATTTAGCACATTACATTTCTAAGAGGTCTAATGTTTTAAGGGTATTGTAATTAGATAATATGTTCATCTGTTTGTCTGTGTGAGTGTCCCTCACAGAACTTAAAATATACTGATCTGGTTCAGTCTTTAAGCAAGGAATATGATCAGATCTTGGTCTTTCATCTGAAACCAGACCAAGATCTTGATGCTGAAATTTGGTTTCACTTTCTTGAACATTGCAAGATTGCAACGTTGCAATACCAACAATACTGAATACTAAAAATGTTACTGATGCTCATATATCAGCCACACTGAATGATACAAGCATTAGCTCAATAATACAGCCAGGGTGACCTTTAAAATGTACTATGTCCCTGTTACCCACATGTGAAAACCTGTTACTTTGAAAAGTAACAGGGCTGACAGTAACAGGTTTGAAAATTTCAAAAATAATTTGCTAATTAAAATTGTAACAGTGTTGACACTGCAAAATATTCCTAATAAAATTGTGTAGCTTTTTAATAAATGAGATATAGAAGTACTGCAAAAAGCCTTCTAAGCAAATCCGACTAGTTCAAAGCTGTCTTCATAGACGCATGGATTCATGCAATTATGTGAAACTTATTTCTAACTGTGAAATTCTGCCAAAGACTTTTGAGCTGCAGAGAATGAAAGGGTATTCACTGCACTAAGACGTTCACCCCAAAAGCTACTTACAGTAGTTTGCTCATGCTTCACAAAGATTACCCATTATCTCCAGAGCTTCTGAGCGTAGATTACCTCAGGTAACACCAAGCTTCATCCAGCTTTCATGTCGCTGGTGGAAACAGTGCATTGAATTGTTCTGACAATAATCTCTGATGGAATGGAGACTATGACATGTAGACCAAAAGCAGTCCATTAGCCCTTTTCTCAATCCTACAGCTTTTCTAGTCATAACACATCCACAAACTTTAATATTTGTGGGATTTGTTAATATGTGAGTGTCATAACTTTTCAGAAGTCAAACCTAATGAGTGTTATAAAGTAGATACCTTTACGTATATTTCTCAAAGTTTCACACCAAAATGTTTATGTCTGCTACACTACTCTACACAATGGATGCAACCCAGCTGGGTCATTCCTCGTATACTTACTTTCAGTCACAGTTTCTGTAATTTCATCATACAGGATTGAATTTATCTGATTAATTCTGCATACAATCCATTGCTAATGCTTACTGATCTTCACTCAAAAAAATGATTTGTTGGACTTACTTAAAAAAAGACTGTCAAGTGGTTCCACGCAACTATATTGAGTAATTTGTACAAGTAACAATTTAGTTGTTTGAACAAAAAAAAATTCAAGTAAAGCTGACAAAATTTCTTCAAGTAAATACAAATCATGATGATGCAAATTCCAATGACTGTATTAGTCAGGTCTCTTTCAGCATTCACAAAGTCCTAAAAGGCATGAAAACAGTAAAGCTGTTTTCATTACACCAACACATGCAGGTTGCAAATTTAACATCACTTAGCAATACATCCAGTAAAAGCATAGATTCTGAGAATTATGTATCCACAGACCTTAGTCGGGTCATATTAATTTCAGACAGGAATAAATTAGGCTGTAAGTAATAGGTTACAGTGCATTCAGTGAAGTGTACTGTTGTTTAACAACATACATTTTCAAGCTGAAAAAAAAAAAAAACTTTCAGTGGACACAAACTCCATGCATTTAGATTACATAGTTTATCAATATAAACAAATCAATTAAACTTAATGTGATTCATATGCATCAGTTTTACGTGAATGAAACAGGCAAAGTTTATGTAATAGTTCCCAGTGTTAAAGGGGTCATTGGATGCCCATTTTCCACAAGTTGATATGATTCTTTAGGGTCTTAATGAAAAGTCTCTAATATACTTCGATTAAAAATTCTCAATGGTTTTGTAAAACAACACCCTTTTTACCTTGTCAAAATGAGCTCAGCAAAAATCATCTCATTCTAAGGGGTTGTTCCTTTAAATGCAAATGAGCTCTGCTCACCCCGCCCCTCTCTTCTCTCTGTGAAAAGACGGTCTTGTTTACATTAGCCGCATTTAACGGAATGTAGCAGCGTTTAGCCGCTAAACTTCCTAACTACCAGGTTATAAGGAAAGGTGATCGCAAAGATTCATAAAAAAACCCTTATACTCACTTTTGCTGTAAGTGAAGCTGGATCATGAATGATTCGCGCGAACATAGACAGATATATGTAGATCGGGAGCTGCATTCCCTTCACAAACAAACATAATCTACTGCATCTTCAGTGGCTCAGACGTTGGGAGTAAATGATGACCACTATGTTCATTATTACATCCAGCAACACAACACCTCTATCGCTCAATCTGAGATATTCTTGTCTAATTTACATCCCTGCTCCAGCATCGAAACAAAGAGGGCGGACTGTTACAGCTGATTCGAGGTAAATCGCTCATGTCAATCAACTATTGTGGGAGCGGCCTCTGTGGGTGTGACGCCACACCGACAGGCATCTGAGAATGGCTCGATTTGAAAAAGGGGATATTATTTTTACAGATTAATTAAAAACCGCTGCATGGATTTTTATCATTATAGGGTAGATTTGTACATACGCTGCCAACACACATTAATGTTCAAACAACATGAAAAAGTGAACTTAGCATCCGATGACCCCTTTAAACAAACCCTGCTCAGTGTTCATGTGTTTCCACACTACAGATTGTTCAAGTAGCATTGACACAGTGTTGGAGTTAAGGAGATAATTATGTCATGATTGACCAATAATGTTGTTTACAAGCAGAATCACCGAAGGAAAGAGAAATCAAGAATCAGCCACAGCCAAAGATAAAATGAATTTAAATAAATGAGGACATTAAATCTCTGATTAAACAACTCGTCAAACAACATTACAGTTTGACTTGATTTCTGTCATATATCTACAAAATATGTTTGAGAACATCTAAATAGAGGTTTAGATGTTTTATTAAAAAAAAAATAAAAAGTTTCATTTGACCTTACCATCATGGCGATCAGGGCTTCATGATTTTCATAATAGCTGTATAGATGTTCATCTTATGCACTAAACCTTAAAATCTACAGCATCACTTTGACACACACAGACATCAAGAATCAGCATATGAATCTCAACAATAGTGACATCCAACAGCTGCATGCTGGGTAGCAGCAGAGTACAAAACTCACCCATGACTCCCAGCATGCAGCTGTTGAATATCACCACTGTTGAGATTCATATGCTGATTCTTGATGTCTGTGTGTGTCTAAGTAATGCTGGAGATTATAAAGTAGTAATACTAATAATTCATACAACTATTGTAAATATCATGAAACTAATAAACAAATCACTGAAAAAGATCAGTAATAAAAAAACAAAAACGTGTAATCAGACTTAGTTTTTTTTTTGGCTGTAACAAATGTGCTCTACAAACACAATTACAGCAACAGAAAAAAAAAAAACTATTAAGGGTCAAGACCCCAACTAAAGTAAATAAACCCTGATCACCATGATGGTAAGGTCAAATGAAACTTTTTTTTTTTTATAATTTTTTTTTTTTTAAATAAATTTGCAACCTGCATGTGTTGGTGTAATGAAAATTTTTGAACAGCTTTACTGTTTTCATGCCTTTTAGGACATTGTGAATGCTGAAAGAGACCTGACTAACACAGTCACTGGAATTTGCATCATCATGATTTGTATTTACTTGAAGAAATTTTGTCAGCTTTACTTGTTACTTACTTGTCAGCTTACTTTAATTGTTACTTGTACAAATTACTCAATATAGTTGCGTGGAACCACTTGACAGTCTTTTTTTAAGTAAGTCCAACAAATCATTGTTTTGAGTGTTTGTGATACTGTTTCCCCACAAAAAAAAAGATGATTTGTTGGAGAATGCTGCCATTAAGAAACTGTGACATTACAAACACTGGGCAACTCACAATCCCTCAGTGACTCAAAGGAAAGTTTCCTTTATTCTACTGAAGGACACCATTTTCTAACAACCTTCTTGTCAATACCATAGACTACTTTGCATTTATTGTTCCATTTGCCATCTTTGGAAATGTGTTTTGAAAAAAAGTGTAGCGACTTATAAAAGAGCACAGGAGTGTGGATTTAAGAACATGGTTGGCAGAGTGTACAGGCAGCATGACATTTATTGTATAATGAAATGATTTCCATAAACCTGTAATGATGTACATGAAGAACATAGTCTGAACTTTAAGTAGTCCAAGACAACGTGTGAAAAGAATGATTACGTCGTAACCTTGGCGTGCTTGTACATGTTGATTTCACAGGAAATGTATGTGTTTCTTCACTTGGGATTTCATTCTGCACAATTTTAGAGTGTTGTCGGAGAGGATCTTTGTAATTTGCAAGCTTAAAGTGCCAAAGAAACAAACAAAATAGACAAATAAGAACAAACAAACTTCTGTAAAAGAAATATTTTAAGGGGCAAATCAGGTCATAGAACCGTTTGATTTAATATAATAGAGCTGTTTTATTTAGTTTTATTCATACATGCATTTTCACACAAGTCTTTATCTGGTGCTATTGGTGCCAGTGATGGCATACTTTAAATGTCCTATGTACAAGTGAATTTGACTTAATAATTAACCACTAAATGAATAAATAAAAATAATAATGCAATAGGAAACTCTATCATTACATTGTTATTATATTCAAAAGGTATGAAAAAGTATAAGATCTCTGTGTGCTGTTAAGAATATATCAAAATCTTGGACCATTACACAAATATTATGCCAGGTGCAGAATCCATCATGCAGTCAAACGTCATGCGAATTTCAGAGCAGCGCTGTCAAACTGACTTCCAACTGTCATAATGGTTAGCCCAAGTCCAATCAGGCGTCTGCACTGGGGAGTTCTCCCCTGGATCTCAAGTAAATGGCCCTCCATATCATGGCAGCTCGACCTTCATCTTGCTCTTCAGCAATGTATGATTGCAAAGTCTAAGCTTTTACCTCGCCTTTGGATGTTTAGCCGTCTCTGTAGTTTTTCACATCCTGCTGTTTCATGGGTACCTTCTCCTTCGCTTGATAAAAGACTTTTTGATGTGCTCTTACAAGCTTTCATTTATTAAAGCTATGATTCATTGGCCTTAATGTCTGCTGAACTGACAAAAAAAAGAAAGCACTATGATTTTTCACAACCCTTAGATCTTCTTTTGTTGATTTCCTTGAAGTTAGCAGTGACCAGGCTAAGCTCATTTAAACACTCCCTCCAACAAACGAGCTGAGATGTTTGGCTCATTTGATAAAGTGAAGCAAATTCCATTCCGCCATTCCACCATTTCGCCCTTTTCTGTCTGATTTGGATGAAATGCAGATATGTGCAATGTTCTTGAGGGCTGAGTTCCTCAGCAATTGTTATATATGTGTTTGATGGCTGCCCCATTAGCAGGCTGCAAAAGGAATGAATAAAGATGAGGCTTGACAAGCAGTTATGAGAGAATTGGTAATGCAGGAAACTTAACTCAGAAATGCAGGCCTGCTAAAGGGCAAGCTTCTGCTGTATTCAGCCTAATCAGGTTTTAGCTGTCAAAAATGACAAATATCCCCTTGTCCCAAGCATACTTCTTATGACTTTACACAACGTTATGCAGTGTGAGTCCTGAATGAACACTGAAATGAAGTTTTATTCTGCATAGGGTATATTTCAGTTGATCGAATATGTGGTGGTCATAAATTCCAACCAACATAGCAATAATGAAATGTTGCAAATGCCTGTGGTTAAACATTCTTCCTCCTCTCTGTATTAAGATGAAGTTTGTGTTCTTCTTCACTTTTTGCACATGCTAGGCCAATATGTATTTTTGGATAACTTTTCATTCTTACGCATATTTCCTCTGTTTGTTTATTTATGGCCTTTTTTTTAATTTATTGTACAAGAAAATAGAGATAGAGGGGAAATTGGAGGGAGCAAAAGGGGAAATGGGATCAGAACATGAGCATGGTGGATTGTTGTTATCAACACACCGCTCTGATACATTGATCCGCTTTCATACAATTGTAAAAATCTGATTTCCTGTGAATGAAATAATGAGAATGCGTTACTGATAGTTGGGGAATATGCTCAGAAGGGAAGTAAAGAAAATATGTTCTTGCTCAGAAAACATCACAGTTTCCATTCTCTGCAAGATGTCTGCTTCAGCGTGAAATTATTATAGACTAGAAAATTAGGTGCATCACATTTTCAGTTTACTTGGAAATTTCCTTGGTTCTTTTCACATATCAGTCATTTTGTAGAGTTTTAACTATTGCACTTCTTCAGACTTTAAAACAAGAAGTCATTGTTTGTTAATGTGCTAGTAGTCTTCAGGGTTTTTGTAGTAGCTGAAAAGGAAAATTGCTTGACATGTTATAGTAAATCTGCTATTTGCTTTCTAGCAAAATGCAGCCCTGGCATAAACATTTGGCATTACCAAAAGCTGATTGCATGTCAGTCAAATTGACAATAAAATATCCTTCCCCTGTGTGCAACAATTTATTTGTTTTGTTGCAGGCAGTTTTGATTACATGGTTAGGGTAATCACAATATTACGCTTTGTAAAAATCTTGCTGATTTTCTAAGATGAGCTCCAGTCTAGTTTCCAGTGTCAGTCACCCAACTCCCTGTTTTCGACAAATACTCAGATCTGCATGTTTTTACATTAGAGCTATATTGATATATGCGTTAAACTTGAGGCTAGCAAACAAGATGTACTTGAAAACTCATAAGCTGCTGCTCATACCTTTGGAATCCAGAACTCTGTGTACTGGAGTTTATAGGAATCTTAGAAGATATAAATTTAGGGTATCGATGAGGCAATGATTTATTGTATGAGTGCTGCCAGCTGGGAGAATTATTATCCTTTAATTCTTGCCTGGAAATGAAAATCATCCCTTCTCCTTCTAACAGGCACCTAAAACAGTTCCACCATCCCTGCCCTACCATTAGAGAATCAGTCTGGCAGAGCACTGATTAAAATTGATTTAAGTTTTGAGTATATTTGGAATTGATGATACAAATGTCTGCAGGAATTATGAGCTGCCGTCTGAGGGCAAGCGCAGTCATCTGTTCTCTCTGTGTCAGAGATATGGAGCCTATACTGCGGAATTCACATACGGACGTAGTGTCAAACGCTCTTGCTTCCGGCAATTATAAAACATATTTTATACCTCAGTATCTTCTTAATGCTCTGACAGGGGTATGAGGATTGCAAAAAAAGCCTCTAAATGCCTAATCTGAGCCTAAATTGGCTCATAATGAGGGCTAAAATTTGCTCATGAGGAGGACTATTTTTTTTTTTATTTGATAGCTCTTGCAGAGACAATAAATCAATTGTTGTTTATATGGCCGGAAAGGACTGACCATTGTTTTTCTTGTTGTCTATCCAGGTCCCTGCTTGTGATTTACCATGGCCAAAGTGCTCTGCAGCCTCCTTCTCCTGGGAAGCGCAGTGATGATGACCACCGCCTGCCCTAAATACTGTGTCTGTCAGAACTTATCAGAGTCTTTGGGCACACTGTGCCCATCCAAAGGTCTGCTGTTCGTACCCCCCGACATTGACAGAAGAACCGTGGAGTTACGTCTGGGAGGGAACTACATTATCAAAATTACCCAGCAGGACTTCACCAACATGACGGGCCTTGTGGACCTCACACTGTCAAGAAACACCATTAGCTTCATCCAGCCCTTCTCTTTTGTGGATCTTGAAACCCTGCGTTCGCTGCACCTGGACAGTAACCGGTTGACAGAGCTGGGCCCAGATGTCTTGCGAGGCTTAGTGAACTTGCAACACCTCATCCTAAACAACAACCAACTGACTCGCATATCCAAAGAAGCTTTCGATGACCTGCTGCTCACATTGGAGGACCTAGACCTCTCCTACAATAACCTGCGAGGCATACCCTGGGATGCCATTCGCAAAATGCTCAACCTACACCAGCTGAGTCTGGATCACAACCTCATCAGCCACATTGCTGAGGGCACTTTTACTGATCTTGAAAAGCTGGCAAGGCTGGATCTGACATCAAATCGTCTTCAGAAGCTTCCACCCGATCCTATCTTTGCTCGGTCACAGAGCAGTAGTCTTCTTAGTACACCATTTGCCCCGGTCTTGTCTCTCAGCTTTGGTGGGAATCCTCTTCACTGTAACTGTGAGATTCTTTGGTTGCGGCGTCTAGAGCGGGAGGACGATATGGAAACCTGTGCCTCCCCTCCTAGTCTGAAAGGTCGTTACTTCTGGTATGTGCGAGAGGAAGAGTTTGTCTGTGAACCACCATTAATTACCCAGCATACCCATAAGCTTTTGGTCCTTGAGGGACAGACGGCCAGTTTACGCTGCAAGGCCGTGGGCGACCCTATGCCTCTTATACACTGGGTTGCTCCAGATGACCGACTAATTAGTAACTCATCCAGGGCTACAGTGTATGAAAATGGTACTTTAGACATTATGGTCACCACGTCTAAGGATTATGGGACATTTACTTGCATTGCTGCAAACGCAGCAGGAGAATCAACAGCCTCAATTGAGCTCTCCATCATTCAGCTCCCCCACCTAAGCAATGGAACTAACCGCACATCTCAGCCCAAGTCCAGACTATCTGACATCACCAGCTCCACTAAAACCAGTAAAGGGGAGACCAAAGCCCAACCAGAACAGGTAGTGTCAGTGTCAGAGGTCACCGCGGTCTCTGCTCTGATCAAGTGGACAGTAAACAAAGTGGCACCCAAAGTCAAAATGTACCAGCTCCAATATAACTGTTCAGAGGATGATGTCCTAATTTATAGGTAAGTATTCCAGGTTTATTTTCCTTTAAACCATCTTACTACATACTAATTAGGCATGTACTTTCACCTGCCCTTTAGTTCCTCTCTAAATATTTGTGGAAATTATCATTAGATTGGATATAAAGATAAATTATGTATTCTATAACTCAATTCAATCTTGTAAGTTAATTGAATTCAGTTCATTTAAGCAAATAATGTTCAACAAGTTAACACTAAAGACAGTAAATATACTGACATTTAAAAGGTGACTCACTTAGGCTGAGAGTTATGTTAGACATTGTTTTGCATCTTTTTAATGGACCAGTTACATGCACATATAGGCCTATCTTAAATTTGTTAATGGCATTCTGTGTTATAGCTAAGACAATAATGACTCACTTAACCTTTGCTGAATCAATTACCTACAAATTGCATATGTCTAAAACTCACCAACCTCATTTGATAATCCATATTCCTCCTTGTCAGTGAAGTATTTAAGTAACTTTGAATGAATAAATGAATAAACAAACAAACAAACAAACAAATAAACAAATAAATGATTAAACAATAAATGAAACAAATAAACAAATAATTAATTAATTAATTAATATGTGTTAAAAAAATAACAGTAACACTTTATTTTACAGCCCAGCGATTACAATAACTGGGTTATAACGTGGTATCCTGTTATTAAACTTAACCTTAACCCATGTTACCTTATACCCAGTACTTTCTTGATTACACTTTATTTACAGCATGTGTGCAAATATTGTGAACCTTTCTATGATTGTATGCTTAAGAATATAATAAATATACTAATAACACCCCCTCTTTTTTTTTTTCAATCAATCAATCAACTCAAAAGACACTCAGGTGCCACAGTCCTTTTTATTTAAATGAACCTTTATTAGCCAACTAGCTGTTGAAAGATTGATTTCACCATCTTTTATTTGAATGCAACATTTTCTCTGTGTGAAATAAAGAATATGTAGAAATCCCTATAACCTCTAGGCTTTTTTCTTTGCATAATACAACCATCATGATCATCACCATTACAAGCCTGAGCTTTTAGAATATGCTTTATTCTTTTTTATTTTAATTTCAGCTTACTTCTCTTACTTTGTTTCTTTATATCTACATGATTACAGCACTTTATAATCAAAGTGATTGGTTTCCCTATCAAACTGCCTAAATATGAAAGGTATTAGGGTGTAGTTTCCCCGACTTGTGAAAAACATAATCTACAAAGAATGAGTATGACTGTTCATTTTCTGGTGCCTCTCTATTACTTAATGTCTTCATGCTAGTGAACTGCATGTGGCGTTTTCCATAGATCTGTTTTCTTCCTCCTGTCTTGGAAGAGCAGTGTTAACCTGGATGCTGGCAACAACAAAGAAAATAAAAATAAAAAAATCAATCACTAAGGCTCGAGTGGAAAAAGGTTGGGCTCTCTCGTAAAGCTGTCACCACTGAATGTAGCGTCTTCTCCTGTGATGGGAAAGCAATTATGAATGAGTAATGGACTAGCTGGCATAGAGGCTCACTGTAGACAATGTGTCAGGCTGCACTGCTAGATGTGATTTTAGTGTTGTAAAGGATGTCTCTAACACAAAACATAGGATCCTATGCTGTGCTAGTTTTAGGAAAGGCATAAGATTAAGAACCATATCAACTCCCTAATAAACACTTCTTTTTTTTTTTTTTCTGTTAATTTTCATTTTTTTGGGTTCCTATTTTTATGGCTCATTTTGCATAGACCCCCAGAAACAAATATATATTATTCTTTATTATTATTATTATTATTATTAGTAGTAGTAGTAGTAGTAGTATTTGTGATGTAAAAATTTAAGTGTGAAATATTACCATATGCATGTAATTGTACTGTTTGTCTTCCATTTGCCCAGAATCTGAAAGTAGCCTCAGACACTTCTATTGCTTCTTTTCAACTACTTAACCTTCTCAGAGCAGGGTAGTTGGGCAAATGATTGCACTCTAATTAGTATTCTCAGTCTACATCCACAACCAGGTATCTGCAAAGAATGTTCCAGATAATGATGAGCTAATGCAGTCAGAAAAAAAGATAATTTGTGATTACATGCCCTCTGTACTCAAGGTGCTTTTTAGGAGGTCAAATGGCAAAGTAATGCATAACATGCCCTTAAGGAAATATATTTTTGTTAGCATAAGCCAGATCTATCTTCCAACCAATTTATTATTACTTTTATTATTATTATTATTATTATTATTATTATTATTTCTTTCCAAAACACTGTTTACTTAATTACCATTCAGAAAAATGCTTTCCCTGTTTTAATGATTCAGTGTTGACAAGAATTTTGCATGTGCGTCAAGTATATTTTCAAATAGTGATATTTACGTAATCCCCACATTGCTTCCTGTCAGTCAAAAACAACTGCTTTTTTATCTCTGGCTCCATTGACTGCACAATAGACCTCATTTCAAAATCGTTTCATCTAAATGAACTTCCAAGGTTGATATGATAAGTGCTTTCCAAGTAATTAAGTTTTCACTGTAATAAAAGGATTAATGATTGTTTTCTGCCAATGCACAGAGCATCGTGTGCATCCACAATAAAGCAATGAGCAATTGCTATGTGCATTTTAATAAGTACCATCATACCTGTGGTTTCAATCTACTGCATCTGTCTAATGATGAGTCTTCTGCTGAACTTTGAGAGCCAGTGTTAATGCCAGTGTCTTCTTGTTCACAGGATGATTCCAGCGCTCAGCAAATCCTTCTTGGTCAACAACCTGATGCCAGGGATGCAGTATGACCTATGTGTGTTGGCCATCTGGGAAGACACGGCCACCATGCTCACTGCGACGAACATAGTGGGATGTGTGCAGTTCGAGACACGTGACGAGTACCCCCGCTGCCAGTCGCTGCACAGTCAGTTTTTAGGAGGAACCATGATACTGGTGATTGGTGGAGTGATTGTAGCTACTTTGTTGGTCTTTATTGTCATCCTTATGGTACGCTATAAAGTGAACAGCGGCTTGCAAGTTGCAAAGTTGGTGACGGTGAGCAACACCTACTCCCAGACCAACGGGAGGCCACAGGCCGCTCAGCGACTTAACAATGGTGCTCCTACACCACAGATGCCAAAGACTGTAGTGGTGATGCGAGATGAAGTAGTGGAGTTTAAGTGTGGCTCCTTGCAGAGTAGCATCTCATCCTCTTCATCCTCCTCGGCTGACTCCCTTGGATGTGAGAAAGCTGAGTCTTACAACCGACATGTGGATTCTAACACCTTGCCCAACAGGTGGAAGCAGTCGTCAACTAAGGCACGACCAAACCTGGATAACTTACTTGGGGCATTTGCTTCTTTGGACCTGAGGGTTCCAGCGAGAGACCCAGGAGGACCATCTTCCTCAGGGACCATGGCGATGGGCATGAGACCGCCCACTGACAAGGAGCCTCTGCTAGGCCGGGGAGATCCCAAGCTTGGGAAGCTTGTAATGCTGCCATCAGAGAACAAACCCAAGCGCAGCCACTCGTTCGACATGGGTGACTTTGGTGCTTCGCATTGCCTTAGCTACCCACGACGCATCAGCAACATTTGGACTAAGAGGAGTCTCTCAGTCAACGGCATGCTTCTGCAGTGTGACGAGAGTGAGGGGGAAGGGGATAAGGCAACATTTGATAGCTCTGAGTGGGTCATGGAGAGTACAGTCTGACAGGGATATCGGATTAGCTCTGCCAAAAAAAGAACAAAAAAACAACCCATTCTCTGAACTCGTCAGGTGAAAAGGAACTTGCTGCATCATATGATGTCATGAAGGACTCAAATGGCTGTAATGAAAAGACACCTCAGTGGTGGCCATGACTGTGTAATGCATGATTTTCCATGTCAATATTGTCCTTCTGTTCATTTGATCACAAAGAAGTTCAGTGGTTTGTGTCCGAGTCAGCCAAGGCCAGGGCTGGTCCTGTTTATTGAGAGCTGAACGAAGGATATCTCCAGTTGCCTTCAAACATTAAAGCAGATATGAATAAATACCCAAGAACAAGGGATGTGGGGGTATCTCAGAGAAGCAGGGGGAATAAAAGAGAGACTTTATCCGACTGTGCACTGCAGTTTGCCAAGAGGATTTTCTTCAGCTAAGTGGATGTGCATCGCAATGGACCAAACGTTCCTATGAGACAGGACTACATAATTTAGCAGATGAAATGGAAAAAAAAAAAACAAAAAAAAAACAAATGTAATGAAATTTTGTAGGTTATTTTTCTTTTGTTGTCATTTTTACTTTTTTAAGTTAATTCTAGTGTTGTCCCCAAGCATTTTTTCCTGAACAACTGAAGAATACACTATAGTCTGTCACACATATTTTACACTGAAGAGAAATACAGATCTAAAATTCAGGAAGATTTCTTTTTCATAATCAAATCTGAAAATTTAATCTGCTAATTGACCGTGTTGTTTCATGACATTATGTGCCTCTTTTTCAGTTTATCAGTGCATTTATCACACTACTTTCTGAGTTTGAAAGCTAGCTGTTGTCTGATCTCTGATCACCTCGCTGCAAATTTCATTTAGTACTAATGCAGAACAATATTAGTCAGTCTGTCTGAGGTACATATTATTTATGCAAAGGGATATTTACTACATATTACATACCCAACCAATATATTGCATACCCAACCAAGAAGAGACTCTGTTTGATGTCCCCTTGGTCAACCCTTATTATAAAGTACAAAAAAATGGTAACTACCAACATGGTTTGGACATGTTATCATTGTTATACCACAGTAGTCTTTAAAGTACCATGGTATATGAAAATGAAAGTAGATGGTATTACCATCTTACACAATCACTGTACCATGGTATCATGACAATATTTTGCAAACATTTTTAAATAATATAATAAAGTACTATGATTTTCTGATATGTATTGATGGTAATTGCTCCCTCAGTGATCATTTCTAATTATAGCTCTATTCCATCTGTAAGATTAGTGTGTTAGTGTTGGTGATTTACGTTTGTACTCTTCACAACAAGCCCCTCAAGACTTAAGCCTGAAATGTAGGTCAGAGTGTTACACGAGACAGGGTGTTGTGAAAGACATTTAGGACAGGATCTGGATCACAGTTTTGTAGAGACCTTTATTAGTGCCAAATGGTTGTGGCAAGCTTGATTTCACACAAAGGTGAATCATGAACCGGGGAGAAACAGAGCTCCTCTGTCATCGTTGTGCCCTTGAGCGATGGCACTTAACCTCAGGTTGCTCCAAGGGGACTCTCTTGTTATTAGTGCAGTGCAAGTTGATTTGGATGAAAAGTGCTGGTTACATGATTAATAAATGACAAAAGAAAATGTTAAAAAACTGGATAAATCATGTATAGTCATTATCTTAGATTTAACCATTTCAGAAATGTGGTGACACTTCCTATGAACACATCTATAGTGCATTTTTAGTGCATTTTAGTTGAAGCTTAAGTAGTTGTAAACATTATTACGACTGATAGGTTTTACGACAAAATACTGTTACTGTTTTGCAAGTGGGCTAGAGTTTGGGTAAGGATGCAGCATTAAATAAGAACTGGATTTTGTACGGTCAGGTTTCTATGACCTTACATTTCTCTTGTCCCTAAATATGAGGCATTATTTTGTTGTAATGATTTTTGTAAAATAAATTATCTAGATTTATTATCTGTAAAATTCTCCAGCCAATCCAGCGTTATATTACATTGCAGACATCAAAATGGCTACTTAATTTTGTTAAGTGTGTACTATAGATCTGGTGTTCCTACGAAGTGTTACCCAAAGGATCATAACACACAATGTCTATTTTTCTTATGTTGAAAAAAATCTTTATTTTTCTATTTTGTGAAAAGCTAACGGTTTCATTGCCTTTTTGTTTGTCTGATACAATGTCACTGTATACAGTTTTGATTATGACTTACTTTTACAGTTATATTATATACAGAAAGACATGGATAAACAAACATAACATACAATATTTATTTATTTTTTCATTGTTATTAGTAGTGTCATTTTTATTTTTAACTGAACATTTAAGCCACATTCTAGATTTGCAACATTCATTGTTTATAATTTGTTACTGCTCTTGGTATATGATTCTTTCTATGACTTTTTTGTATAAAAAAAAAAAAAATTATATAAGAATGTATGACGATATTCTGTACAGTGAACCTCTTATTTTCCTGGTCAGAAAAAAAAAGAGAGAGAAGGTGCTTTAACATATTGTTCTGACATACGCGTAAATGTGAAGCAGCATAGTCGCGTTTTTCACTTGGAGTTGTAGAAAAAAAAGAAAAGAGACTGAATCATTCTAAACCATTTCTGTGTTCAAAAGATTTTGCTACAACAAGATAAACACACAGAATTCATAATATTTAAAACTGTCTGTTTTTCTGTCTACTTCTCAGCCTCCCTGGGTTTTTGTGTGCATTTGTCCCGGCTTTTCTGCCTTAAGGTGTTCTCAAACAGAATAATTTCTATTTCTCATGTCTGACTCGAGTCATTGCAGTTAGGGATTTCTTTCTCACCATAAAGTGCACATAGTTGTAGTAAGATGTACTTTTAACGAATTTACTCTGAGGGGATATCCTCAAAGATCAGATGAAGGAACTCATGGGGTGCACAAGAAAACCTAATTGAGTGTAGACGGTAGTCATAAAACATTAAAATATGACACGCAGCCCACTGAGATGCACACACTTTCCATGACGTGTAATCTCATATCAAACATACTTGTCATCCATTATGCCTGCTGCCTTAGATACCTCCCATAGAGTTTCATTTATGCTTTGCACATTTAATTTACCATGGTCCATGATTATTTAAAGGGATCTAGCTAGGAGCAATCAAATTTTCCTTCATCTTTTTTTAAATAAAAGAGCTTATTGCATTAGGAAAACATACTGTAACATTCATACTGGAAACTCCCCAGTCCAAAACGTCCTTTTATGAAGGAAATTCAGCATTGATGCAATTATTCCTAAACACTAAATGATTAACAATAAGAACAACATACACATGAAAAATAAGTGAGATGAAAAATAGATGCATCATTCCGCATTATTCCAGCATTTTGAAAGAGCAGGTGATGTTTACATTTAACAAGTTCCTAGATGATTTCAGTCGGCACATTTCAGAGCAGATTGTTTTGTGAAGCTAAAACTGTGTAATAAAGGCTTGAAAAGAGGTTTTTATTGAAGGAATATTCTACTGGCCCAGTAATAAATCATTGTTACTTATTTCACAAGTTAAAAAAAAAAAAAAAGAAATGCCACAAATCTTCCAATAATGTTCCAGGAAGATAATATTTAAATACAATATTTTCTTAGTTTTATGATCAAAAACCTGTACCACAACCTAAGGGAGGCTTTTTAAGTGGGTTATATATATATATATATATATATATATATATATATATATATATATATATATATATATACATAGATAGATAGATAACAGAAGGCATGTGGTACATTGTGTGGTAACACTTTAGAATACAGTTCCGTCATTACTGAATAACTAAACAGGAACAAATGACTAATGCACTATTAACATTCTAGTAACTAATATTAACAATCAAGAAACCCTGATTAGCAAATCAGTAAGTCATAGCACTCAGTTGAAAGTGGTAGTTTACTATTAGCTAATCAGTAACTACATTTTTTTCATATCTCCCAGAGAACTACTAAGAACTACTATATACTTACTTATATAAGTATTATTATTAACTACTTAATAATGTTCATAATTAATGTAAATACTGCAAAATGTATAATTAATTTTAAAGTGAAGATCATGGTAACCCTCTAGTAATGTCTGGGGTATTACCAAATATTTCATAAGGATTTTTTTTTTTTAATCCGTATTCTATGAAGTGAAGATCATGATAACCTCTTAGTAATAACTAAAGTCATTAAAACTATTGAGGTTTTTGTAAGGTTCTGGATAGTTATACTTCCGATGGCTTTGGTAACACTTGAGTCGTTACTAGTGAGTCGTTACCATGATCTTCACTTTAGAATACGGATCCAAATAATAAGTAATTCCTTCTGAAGTATGTAGTAACAATTGAGTCATTACTATCCAAAACAATACATATACCTCAATAGCTTACAATGATTTCATTCATTACTAGAGAGTTATCATGATCTTCACTTTAGAATACGGATCCAAAAAAATACTAATACCTTCTGATGTATTTGGTATTACCTGAGTCACTAGTGGGTTACCATGATCTTTACCTTGGAATTAATTATACATTTTGCATCATTCACATTAATTATTAACATGTATATAGTAGTTCTTAGTAGTTCTTTGGGAGATATGAAAAAAATAGTAGTTACTGATTAGCTAATAGTGAACTTCTACTTTCAACTGAGCACTATTACTTACTGATTCGTTAATCAGAATTTCTTGTTAGTCAGTAGTAGTTACTAGAATGTTAAAAGTGCATTAGTCATTTGTTCCTGTGTAGTTATTTACTAATGACGGAACTGTATTCTAAAGTGTTACCCGTTGTGTACAGCAGGTTCAGTAAACATTTGATCATGTTGATAATCTAGAGTCCTTTGAAATTTGCGTATAAAAATATGATACTGTAGGTTTTATGTGGCTAAATGTAGGTCAATACCAGGCCAAAAGAATTGCAGAAATGATCATAAAAAAGTCCTTGTCTGCAATCATTGACCTTGAAAAGTTAAAAAGTGATGATACGATATGAAATCCAACAGAAAGTACTTTTTCAGCAATTGTTTGCCAGCTGGAGACATTAAAATGGTAAAGAGGTCTTGGACAAAGGATATGCATGAACACCAGATATTCTCCTCTGATTAGAACAAGGTCTCTTCTCAAAGCTTAATCAGGGTCCTGAGTGTCCACTCACGTCAGCACTGCCCTTCTTACTAGGAAGGAGACACTTGCAGGCCAGGCCATAGAATAAGACTTTAACACATGTAATCTGTAGGATAATAGGATTAACAATACTTCACACAGTTATAATCTTTGCAAACAGTGTTTGGGTAGATTATCTGGGTTGTGCAGAACATCAAGTTCAATTTACAGTTGCATGTTTCTCAGTATTTCATGTTTGTTTATTGTACTTGGCAACATAGTAATTTTTGTTTACTGAAAGTATTCTCCATGGGTTGGTATCTGTTGTTCCTAAAGGGTTTGTTGTGCTGACCTTTGCAACACTGTGCCACATTTCACAGAATTGCGGCATTTACCCCAGACAGTTGGGTCTCAGTAGATACAATACTTTCAGAGTTCTGCAAAATCTTGTTTCCGAGCACTGTTAACAGGTTGAGTAAGGTCAAAACTGTAAACAAGAGATTGTTTCACCTGTAAGAATGAGGTAATTTAGGAGCAAGCCAAGAAGAGGCTTGTACTACTGACTGGATTAAGCTCTGAGCACTATTGTGTCATGTTAGAGGAGAGGAGAAACTAAATGACCCATGAAAATCATCTTCACCTTCTTGCTTTTATAATAAGCTAGTTGTTAACTGAATAGCTACGTTTTAGTTAATTGCTAACTGTGTGCTGTACACTTAGTATACTATATAAGTCCCACGTCAGATCTTAGGGGGTCGGCATTTCTTTAAAAAGGCTGCCATGTCTCCTAAGTCAAGAGAAATGTCAACATTACCTCAGCTTACACTAACAGCACAGTCTTAGTGAGGGTGACGTCTGTGTCCATATGTGCGTCCATGTGAAGGCACTCACGTGTGTTTATGTATCCAAGTGTGTGCATACTCTGAAAAATAAATAAATAAATAAATAATATGCTAATAAATAATAATAATAATAATAATAATAATAATAAATTGCTATAATAATTGCTATACAGTATTTATAACAAATTGTATTAATTAATTGATTAGTGTCATTAAAGAGAAAATTAAAATTTGCTGTTACTCACCCTCAGGTCATCTAAGTTGAAGGTAACTTTTTTTTTTCTCAGTAGAACAGTAAAGAAGATTTTTCCTGAAACTGTGGCCCATGATGATTTCTAAATGTTAGGTCTACAGTCACTATGAGAGAGAAAAAAAAAGAATAAAAAAAGCATGGCTCCTGATGGTCTTGAAGGTCTTATGGGGTGAAACAATCTGTCTGTGCAAGAAACTGAACATTATTTACAGCATTGTTACCTGTAATCCAATTTGTTGTACTGTTGGAGCAACCAAAGTTTTAAATGAACTTGCAAAAATAATGGCATCATATGCACTAGTATTTTGGCTTATTTCGAGTCAGAGTGACCAGGGTTTTTAAATAAAAATATAAATAAATAAATAAATAAATAAATAAGTTCATGCCGAGCAGAATCTGTATTTTAACATTTCCGTTCCTGCACTGTATTATTACCGATCCGAAACCGGTTTGAGCAAAAAATAAAATTAAATAAAAATAAAATAAAATAACGGTTAATAATGTTTTGTTGTTGTTGTTGTTGTTGTTGTTTTTGTTTGTTTTTTTGAGTTTTTTTTTTTTTTTTACAGTGTTTTCTTTACTCAAAAAGATTATTATTATTATTTTATTTTATTTTTTTTATTTTTTTATTTTTTTTAAACACAAAGAGAGTCTTGATCTGGAAGCCTCTTATGCTTAATCAATACAGCATCTTCTTTTCTAGATTTTGGCCAAATTTATTAAACGTAAGAAAAAAAACTGTAATTGCTTTAAAGACATGAAAGTATTTTTTTAAAGATATTTAAAAATGTTTGCTGCATGGTTAAAAAAATGCTACTCATATAAAATTGCACTTTGAGAGATAACAAAACAAAACAAGCAAAACCAAAAAAATCAGCAGGCTGTACATCGCATTTTAATATTACATTCAGAAATAATGTAGGCTAAAATACTGGTAAGTAGGCTGTTTTAGTTACCTTATCTCCGCAACAAATCCTCTAAAGTTAAAGGGATAGTTCACCCAAAAATTAAAATTTTATGTTTATCTGCTTACCCCCAGGTCATCCAAGATGTAGGTGAGTTTGTTTCTTCAGTAGAACACAAACGAAGATGTTTAACTCAAACCGTTGCAGTCAGTCAGTCATATAATGGCAGTCAATGGCTACCAAATCTTTGAGAGTAAAAAAAAAACATACACAATCAAAACCAAATTAAACCCTGCGACTCGTCACGATATACTGATGTCCTAAGACATGAAACGATCGGTTTGTGCGAGAAACTGAACAGTATTTATATCATTTTTTTTTTACCTCTGATTCACTGCTATGTCCTACTGTCCTGAGCGCATGCACAGCATCTGACGTGTGACGTGTACTCGCTTTGGCATAGTATACGCAAGCTCCAGAAGTGATCTCTGTGCAAAATGTAAACAATGAGTGATGTAACCACAAGTTTCCGGGGGGGCGCTACCATAAAAAAGAACGGGGGTACAACTTCCGGTGTGGCGGCGGACGTAGCACACCAATGGTATTTTGTGTGCTAATTAATAAAGAGGCTAAGCATTTTTTAGACCATTGTTTTCTTTGTAAAGATGCACACCTTTATGAGAGATGTCATTACGTTCTTATGGACAACATATGCTTTCCGAATTTGTGTTCCCACATCATTAGCAAGTTTGGGTCACTAAATCTTGAATGACTGTCAACTAGTGAAATGTCATTTGAACGGAGACATCAGAGCTTGTGTCAAACGGCATGCCAGATTAACGTAGAAATCCCTTTCGTAGAAGCCTCACTTTCTGTCCAGTCATGTGCACGATTCACTTTGCGTGTCCTAATGTTTGACCCCCAGATCTTACTTTGCGAGTACATTTTCATTGGGACCTATTTATACATTTTTAAATACCCAGTTATACAAGTAATATGAGGAATACAAATAATTTCAGGGAAATTAAATATATGCCATATGCAATTAATATATGTGTACATTATTCTTCTATTACATCATATTGCTATTCGTGGCATTTAATGGCACTGTTTAATGGCTAAATTAATTTATCAGAGTCAGAAATTCAACAAAAAAACACACACACAGTTAGGCTTTTATTTGTGCATATAACATGGATCAATCTATAGAAATTTTGGTGAATGATCCTTCCGACGGCGCTTCACAGGCTTTTGGCTGCTTTATTTTTTACTAACCACCAGATCGCGCTGTTTTCGACACTCTCGAAACTTTGAATCTTTTCCCGAAACAGTCAGAGGACAGTCTCGGTGCTTCACGAGGATTCATTTGCCCGTCACTCCTGTCAACTGTTGAATGAATGAGTGTCACGTCCCGCTTGTTTACTTTGAACCGGAAGACGCTCCCACTTTTTACGCAAAGCCTCATGGGGCGTAGGAAACTTGTGGATAAGTGCAGATCGCTGTCCTGCTGTTCTGAGCGCATGCACATCTGACGCGTGACATGTACGTGCTCTGGCGTAGTTTTCGCAAGCGCCGTAACCGATCTCTGTGCAAAGTGTAAACAATGAGTGACATATAAGCACAGATCGCTTCCGGCGCTTGCCTATACTACGCCAGATGTCACGCGCCAGATGCTGTGTATGTGCTCAGGACAGTAGGACAGCGATCTGCACTTATACATCACTCATTGTTTACATTTTGCACAGAGATCGCTTCCGGCGCTTGCGTATACTAAGCCTACCTCCCATTCTGCACGCATCCAAATGTTTATTCATGACATATCTGGATGGTAAAATATTGTTTATTAGCCTGTGTAAACAATTGGCTTTGCATTTCACTTGCATTTCTCGTAAAACATCATCCTTCACATTGACTATAAAAGCATAGTGAGGAAGGCGGTGGTCATGCTGAACAGCTTTCTGCCTTGTTTTGCTTTACGTGAACTTTAAATCACGTCACAATGAACTGAAACTCAGCACATTAATTTCTTTCATTTTGTTAATCTGTTAATGATTTAAGTAAAATATATTTTGTGTATAGGCCTATATATTATTTTTATGTATGTAGTTTTATTCTTAAATGTATGGCTTAAATGTAGGCCTAATGCTTGACGGTTCGTGACATATCCTCTGATAAACTAGCATTGCCATTGCGACTTGAATTCATGAGTAGTTGACTGAAAAATTCAGATATTAAATGGAACGATAAAATAATGTTATTAAGCAGTTAATGGCATTTAAAATTTTCGATTCAGTTTGGAACTATTACATTTGATTTTGTTTCGTTTGTTACTTGTAGATCTGTGCTGGCTCAAGCTGCAAACTGGACAGTTCAACAACCAGTTTAAAAGAATGATTAATTCACGAACCAGACATAACTCCACCCGTTTGCATGAGACTATGGATTACATTTAATTATGTTGTAAATAATTTTCACAGTTTCTTGCACAGAGCAATCGTTTCGCTTCATAGCCTTCAACATATCATCAGGAGCCACGGGTATTAATTTTGTGTTCCTTGATATGTTTTTTTTATTATTACTTTTTTTTTTTTTTTTTTGTCTTTTGAAGTGAGACAAAACCTGACCTGCATTTTATAAATCAACAAGGACCATGGTTTCAGCTAAAAATCTTCTATACTTTCTATACTAAGAAAATCGTCACCTACATCTTCAGTCACTTTGGTTCAGAATGGCACAATTACAAACCATTTTCTTCCTGTTCCCTTGCAGAATGAAAGCTTGTAGTGCCATTGCCACTGAGGATTGGACACTTGTTTTTTTTTTTTTTACTAGTTTCTGTAGCTGGGCAGTCACTATTTACATATCATACCATATGTAAACACTTTCATTACCAAGGAAACAACTGACGCATTTGTATTACGGGCACTGCTATCAATGTCAAATGCTGAAACATTAATTCATGCATTTATGACCTCACGGTTAGATTATTGTAATGCTTTATTGGGTGGTTGCTCTGCTCGCTTAATAAACAAACTCCAGCTGGTCCAAAATGCAGCAGCTAGAGTTCTTACTAGAACCAAAAAGTATGATCATATTAGCCCGGTTCTGTCAACACTGCATTGGCTCCCTATTAAACATCGTATAGACTTTAAAATCTTGCTAATTACTTACAAAGCCCTGAACGGTTTAGCTCCACAGTACCTGAGCGAGCTCTTATCGCATTATAGTCCCTCACGTCCGCTGCGTTCTCAAGACTCTGGTAATTTGATAATACAGAGAATATTAAAATCAACCGCGGGTGGCAGATCATTTTCTTATCTTGCGCCCAAACTCTGGAACAATCTACCCTACACTGTTCGGGATGCAGACACACTCTGTCAGTTTAAATCTAGATTAAAGACACATCTCTTTAACCTTGCTTATACATAACAAATCAACATATTCTTATAATTCAAATCCGTTAAAGGATTGTTAGGCTGCATTAATTAGGTCAACCGGAACCGGGAACACTTCCCATAACACCTGATGTACTCAGTACATCGTCAGAAGAATGGCATCTACGCTAATATTAGTCTGTTTCTCTCTTATTCCGAGGTCACAATAACCACCAGATCCAGTCCGTATCCAGATCAGATGGTCACTGCAGTCCCCCAGATCCAGTCCGAACCCAGCCCAGACGGTGGATCGGCACCTAGAGACGACCTCTACAGCCCTGAATGTCAGCGGAGTCCACATCAACTAGATGAGCCCCAGAGACGGATCCACAGTGAAGAGCACATCACCTAGACGGCGGTCGGCACAAGACCACGGGAACTTTGGCCAGAGGAGAACTGGCCCCCGACTGAGCCTGGTTTTCTCCCAAGGTTTTCTCCATTTGCCACCGATGGAGTTTTGGTTCCTTGCCGCTGTCGCCTCTGGCTTGCTTAGTTGGGGACACTTTCTCTTACCACAATATTTTATTTTATTGGTTTTGATTAACTACCTTTACCTGAAATGTGAGTGTTTACTATTTAATACTGTACAGCCGCCTTGTCACAATTCTGTATTGTTAAAGGCGGTATATAAATAAACTTGACTTGACTTGACTTGACTGTCATCAGTCCCACAGTGGAATTTACATATCATTCCGCATGTAAACACTTGTGTTACCAAGACAACGACTAACACATTTGTATTACGAGCACGGTCATCAGACCCACAGTGGGAAATGAAACCATAACCATACTGGCTGGGGCGGATCGGCATGGAATAGAACAGCAACGAGAACAGTTTGGCCCAACATCGAAAAACAGCTTTGCATGGCCTGAGGGTGAGTAAATTAACAAAAAGTTTTCATTTTAGGATGAACTATCAATATAAAGTTATTTTACTACTTTAAAACAGTTTAATTGCTTGGTCTGAATTAAAGATGTGCCATCCTCCCAGACCCCACAAAGGGGTTTTACATAATATGTGGCTGCGATTTTTCAAGAGATCTTGAAAACATTGGAGCTAAATTTTGCAGAATGGTGGGTCTCCAGAAGCAGGGTTGAAAACTTCTGCTGTATGGTCTAAGTCACATTGTCTATGCAAATATAAAAAGTGCATGCATTTCCACTTCTTTACAACTGCCTATAAATATTAATGAGAGGTGAGTGGAGATTATGCATCTATTTTTGTTTTACAAGATCATACAGGAATCAGAATTTAGCCATTAAAATGTTTTTTAAAATACTAAAAAAAAAAAGCATAAATGTCAGGGCATGTCAAAACTTCTCCAGGGCCCCAAAATCCCAATTTTATTTATTAGTTTTATTTTTATTTTTTTAAAGGAGGTTACTTCTATTAAGCAAGGACATTGTCACAATATGCTGCAGAAACACGCTGAAGCACGAATAATCGTAAATATTGTTTCAATCAGTGAAACACAAGGGATAATCCACAGCAAAGGCTTGAGAAGACACACGTAACAACGAGTAGACCCGACAAAACGCAAATGA
This sequence comes from Labeo catla, assembly GCA_012976165.1. Lineage (NCBI taxonomy): Eukaryota > Metazoa > Chordata > Actinopteri > Cypriniformes > Cyprinidae > Labeo > Labeo catla. The sequence goes on from VONZ01000216.1 coordinate 984,449, forward strand.
ACAGACAGGAAGTAAATGCACAGGGTGATTACCAAAACACAGGTGCATGGGATCATCTATTAAACTAAACAAAGATAGGAACATGACCAAATAAGGCAAAACAGGAAACGAAACAGGTCCATAGTCCTGACTGTTACGAATCTGGTTGGTGTTCTGCGGACCACTCACCACCAGATGTCACTCTCACCTTACCCACACACTCTGACTGTTGCACCACACTCCGGACTACATCTCTCGTCATGCATCACGCTGATTGTGTCGACTCATGTGACCAATCAGCGGCACTATAAAAGCTCCGGTCTTTCCCCATGCAAGTCACGGATTGTTGTTGTTGTATTTCTATTGTTAGCGTTCCCTAGTTTCCTTGTTCCCTAGTTCCTAGTTCCCTCGCCTGGCTCCCCCGTTTTCATCTGTTCGCTGCCTGCCTCTTGGACTCTAGCTCGTTTATTGGTTTATTCTCCTAGCCCAGCCCCTTACGGATTACGTTCGCCACGGATCGACCCTCGCCTGTTTCACGGACTTCTATTGTGCATCGCCTTCGTTATACCTGTCTGCCATTGTTGTTGACCCTGCCTGTTCGACCATGTATCTGTCTCGTCCCCTGAATAAAAGCTCACAGATGGATCCGCTCGCCTCTCGCCTCTCACTCCCCGTTACACTGACAGAGATGGGTTACATGGTGACATACAAGCAAATTTTCAGTTACTCAGTTTGAAGCACACTGTTTATATATATTTATAGCCTTTGCTATTTCATAATCACACTAAGCCAAAACGCAATTTCGGTTTCATTTTGATTATTTGTGCAGCCCTATTTAGATATTTTTCATAATGACATTTAGACAAACATTTTTTACCTACAACAATAATTGTGCAACGTAATTATCATGAGTTGCATTCAAAATCATTCTTGTTTTTGAATAGATATGGCACTTCTGATATCACAGATATTTAAATATGTGTCTTCTGACTGTAAATTCAAACTTAAACATGAAATTTATATCAGTACATCTTTTTTTTTTTAATAACTGGAGGATTTCCTCATAAAGATGCTGCTCAAATAATTTCTCACTTACTCATGCTTGTGCTGAGAAATCACTTCTAGATGGATGTTTTGTATTCATAATGGTGCAATCATATCCATTTTTATTGATTTACCTCATCTCTCCGCGTAATGGTGTTCAGAGCCTCGACTCTGGCAACTGTAATTTATCCCCCTCTAATAAACCTGCCATTTCTCTTGAATTACACAGCAATATTCCCAAAAGTGATTCTCACTCACAAAGACAAATGTTTGGTAGGAAAGTACATGTCACTGCTGCTATCCTTTAGTAGACAGGAAGAGTGAACTGTTGGTGAGGCGCCAAACATGCATTAGCGAAAGCCTCTATCTTTTTTGTTTGGTTTTGAATAATTGTAGCTCTCTCTTGGCTCACTTGGCAGTCTTTTCTTTCACCTTTGTTGTTTCATCAGATGAATTGGCTCAGACACTGAGCGGATTATTCTATCAGCCGTTGTGGCATTCGCTGGCAAACTTAGTGTGAAATCCGACGCAATAAAGGCTGCTTCTGTAACTAAGGTGAGCGATGTTGCCCCACTGATAGCAATCAAGAATATTTTATGGCACATTTTCCATGCGCAAATGGGTGAGGAAATTGGTTTCATTCTGCAGTTGTGTTAAGGTGAATCACATTTTCCTGGTTCTATCTGCCAGGTGAGAGGTTGTCTTTGGGAATCATCAATTTCCAGTGCCTTCACGAGGGAGAGAAAACCCTAGGCAGAGAAAAAGACTGCCAGCAAATGCATCTATATCAGCTGCAGATGAGCAGCGTGAGTGAGCCAAATGAATTAATGAAACACAGCTGTGTCTGTGTGTGGCTATCTTTGTATATCTATATGGAATAAATGTCTCCTCTCAAAGTTGTCAGTGATATGGAAACTGGCATACTTAAGCATGTGAAGGATCTGACGATCCTCAAATGCAAACTGTGTGTTTTGCCTCAGAGCAACCATACATTTGTGTTGTGTTCTGCTTTCTTCATTTATTCTTCATTCATTTATTCATTTATAATCATTATTCCATTTAATCATATAATCATTTATAATAATCATTATAGTCATTTATATATTCGTTTTATTGATTCATTAATTGATTAGTCATTTATATCATATTATAGTTGTTTCTTATATATTTTTTACATTGTTGTTTAGTCTTATGACTGTGTAGCTTCAAGGGCTGTTTGTCTTCATGAATAAGAGATACAAGGGAATGTTTATGGAAACTCAAGGTTTATGGGATGTTACTGTGAATCAGTTTGGTATAACAATACTTGTTGGATTTGTGTTCTTCAGACGAAGTCTGAGCATTGAGACATACGCAACTAAGACTATTCAATAAACTCTGCTCCTTTTTACCATCATACTTCATCTCCTGCTTCTGCTCTTCACTTTCATTGGCTTTTTTTCTCAGTCAACTTCTTGGCCGACAGAAGACTGTTAATAGTGTTTTGGGTATTTTGGGTACCAGACAAGACCTCCCGTTAACAGGGTTTGGGTATTAGACCTCTCTGCTGACGAGTTGTTCTGATACTGGACAAACTGATATTTTCTGGCGGGATCTGGCGTCCGGGCTGGATCTTATTTGTCTAGACATGGAGATAGCGATCTAACACATGCATCAGGTTGTTTTTTTTGTTTTTTGTTTTTTTTTTTTTAAATAAAATAAAATAAAATAAAATAATAATAATGATAATACATAAAATAAAATTTGATTTGAAAGTCAAAAAAAAAAAAAAAGACATTTATTTAGAATGACATAATTGGATAGCAATCTGAATACTTTGCAGGTCTGTAAATTATATGTTATATAATAATAATAATAATAATAATAATGGTGCAACCATCCCAATCTCCCCTGTATGTAGTTTATTGCTTACATTTTTCAAAGAGTGTGCTTGGAAAAGAAATTTCACGTACCCATTTTTCCCCCTACACTATTCAGTAATAAATTGCAGTTCTGATTGACTTTGATTGGATTGGATCAGGAGCTGGAAAGTCACAGCAGTCCATCTGCAGAGGAAATTTAGGATAATTTTACCCTTGATTGGGAGAATCCTAGCCATAAAATATGTGGGTGACATTCATGAAAATATTTTTTTCAGTTTAAAATTGTATAATTATATTGGATTTTTGTGGTGATTTTATGTATAATTGATTTCCGTTATTCTTTATTGGTATTGTCTATTTATAAACATATGATTTTATATTTAAAAAATACAGCAGTACAGTAACAGACTATACTGCACGGTTTAAATTCAAGGCAACATCAAAAGGCAATCCACTGTATTTCCACAATGACACATTTCTGAGTGAATCTGAGGATATTCCATGTAGAGCGTGCTTTTATCCATTAGCAATTGATTGAATGGGGGGAAATGCCAGTTAGAAAGTGAAAATCATGTTGTGACAAGGAAGGGGTTCTTGTAGTAGTTTTGTTAATATTAATTCATTATTCATGCCACTTGAGGGTCCATGCTTAAGGCAATAAGCACAGTGAGGTGGATGTAGGGAAGCAAAATACTTTTCTCAGAAAAGTTCATATTTGAAAGGAAACCAAAAAACAGGAGACAGATGGTATTCTGAGCATGTGTTATACACAAGGAACACTGGTTTCCAGCTAACAGATGGTGGTTTAGAGGTTAGACATCCAACATGTGGATTAAATAAATAAATAAATAAATACATAAACATACACTATATATATTTACAGATAATTTACTCACCCCCTTGTCATCCAACATGTTCATGTCTTTCTTTCTTCCTCTGTTTAGTCGTAAAGATATTATGGCCACGTTCACACAGCAGCAGAATACGGCTGTCAATACTGTATTTAAGTGCTTAATACTTAATAGTTCACACACAGTATGGTTATTTATGGGTGTGACAACCGTATTCTATAACCAAAGTCACACCCGTAAATTTTCAGGACTCACAACTGCATTCTTGGAATACACGCGTTGTGTGAACGGAACATTACTGGACAACTAGTTGTCACGTTATTCAGCGCGATAGAGCCGCTCTGCCCTACAAACACGCATCTACTTTAATTTGTGGTTTCGGTAACTTACAGTGACGGAAAAATGAGCTGTGCGTCATCTGAAAGTTTTATATCCAGCCGCTCCTTCCCGTCAGTTTTGTGTTCTTCACGCGGCTCAAATCCACCACTGTCCTCTCAAAAAGCTGCTGTCAGATGATTTGATAGATGAACTCGCGGCTGGATTGGACTTATGTCGTGTCAGAAACTGGTAATACTTTCAGTTTTACGGATGTCACCATCTTTGATATTGCTTTGATCTGTGTTGCTATGGTTACTTGTAAGGAACAGGGGCTTGACTCTTGTTGGACATTCATACAGACAGTATTCGAAAAGCAGCTGGGACATTTCAAGACCCACACCTGTAAGTAAATGGGGTTGTCAATCCCAAAAACTGACAGTGTGAGCGTGGCCTATGTTTTCTAAAAAAAAAAAAGGAATGTTCTCCATATAGTGGACTTCAATGGTGCCTGCGACTTTGAACTTCCACAACGCAGTTGAACTTCCAAAACGATCCCAGCTGAGGTCGTATCTAGTGAAACGATTGCCTGGGTCAATTTACTTCTAAACTGAACATTAAGAGATCATAAAATATACAGAAAAAGTAAGCATACTGCACATTGAGAAGAAACACTGTTGTTGCTATGAAAAGCTTATAGAAATTTTTCAGAAGGACCGCACAGTACTTGGAAATTTATTTATTTATTTATTTATTTATTTATTGCTTACAGTTTTATGAATACTAAGAATTTATTATAATTATTTCACGTTTCTTTCTGTGTACTATTGTACTACTATAGTACTATAAAATTATCTTATTTAATGTTTCAAGTATTTCAAACACTAGGAAACCCTCCAGATTAATTTTTTGGGCCTAGTGGGGGCTCACTGAGGCCTTACAAAATCTTTTGAAAGAGCCACTGAGAGATGTTTTGGTGTTTTGTGAAAAACTATTGCTAGTTTCCTTTGTTAGAAATGAATGTGGAATATTAATTTACATCAATTCAGGGATATTTTGGTGTTATACAAGAACACATTTCTAGAACAATGTACAGAAGAACACTGCTAGAGCTGTGTCCCATTGTAAGATTGAAAATATTAAATATTAATTTAGCTTTATTTCCATATGTCAGTTGGTTTGATGAATGGGAATAGTCTGCGGCTTTGGAGGATCTTTTGAAGAGCAATACTTTTCACCTCTCTCAACCAGAGCAATCAAACTGAAAGAGTGATTGCTTCCATGCTGGATTCCTAGTAAAGTGCGAGACCTGTCAAGTCTGAAGTATACTCATATTATTTCAGGATGCATTTCTATTTCAGGGCCCCAGAAAAAAAAATAAATAAATAAATAAATAAAAAAAATCAAATTAACATGCAGCAGCATCTCTACATCTTGCCAATTGATTCTGCCATGCCGGTGGGGAGCAAACGGTATCACATGCTGGTAATGAGCTGGAGCTGGAAGAGAAAAAAAGAAGACCTGAGATTCACACTCCTCTCACCTCTGGAGCTCAGGTACATGGATCCATAGCAAATGTGAAGGCTGTCTCTGTCCTGTCTTTATCTTAATAAAAAGAGTTTGGCCATAAAGTTGGACTGGCAGGGCCTACATAAATACACACCGAAAATATGGACGTTCTGAGAGTTTCACATGCCTTCAAAACAAGAAAACACAAGATTAAAATATTTTTAGTGTTGTTTGTGGAGGTTATTTTAGTTCTTGGTTTTTGATCTAACCATTTAACCTATTGATTCAAGTTGATACAGTGATGTCAAATAGAGTTTTATTTATTTATTTATTTATTTATTTATTTAAAAGCAGGGTCAAACTTCACTAAAAAGGTAATGCTAATTACTATGACTTTGCACGAAACAAAACTGTTTACAACAAAACGCTATGAAAAAACCTGAACAGAGCTAAAACATCTATTAAATCCAAAAAGCAATTATTTGCTTGCCCCTGTATGTCACCATGCTTAAAACCACAGTTAAATTATTCAGTTGCAAGGGCTTATGAGTATTTCCCCAGCCACAACACTGCCTAAGCACAATGTGAAGTTTATAATGCTTACAACAACTATTTAAAAAAAAAAAAAAAAAATTGTACTTGAAGTTCACTGTCCACAGGAAGTCAACTAAATGGACAATATTATGCAGTTATTTTATTGATGTTATAAATGTCAATAAACGTCTGCAACAACAGATAAAAAGAATCCTTAGTAGATACAATATATATAAATGTCAGTTTATTTTATTGTTTTTGGTACAAATCAAATATGTCTCATATTGCATTCAGTATGAATGTACAAAAATATTTAGGGCTAAGTTATGAAATGTACCAATTTACACTAACAGAGAAGATACCAAGGATAACATTCCCCAACCGTTGGAGCCCTCCCCTATGCCATATCCATAACACATCTTTATATATATATATATATATATATTCCTTAAAAACCACATGAATTCTGCACTGCATTACTGAAATGATTCTAGGTGAACTGTAGCATTATACATCGTGCATGCCTGAAGAGCTGGTGCTGAATGTGGAATATAAATCCCCCTCCGACTGGCTGCCTGCTAGCGTGACTATTTCTGTGACCTCGTGTTGCATACGTTAATAACTAAAACATGAGCTTTTGGTTGGGGGTCTGTTGGCTCGGGTGCCACGACAGACAGAATGCTCCACCAACACGCTGCTGACTCCATAGTCACCCATATCATTTGCCTCCTGCAATGGTGACATGCACTCTTCTCCATCCCTCCAAGGACAGGATACATCTACACTCAGAATAGATCTTCACTGGACAGAATGAGAGTGAGCTCAAGGAACTGTTGGTGTGGACCCACTTTGATGTGTCGTGCAATATTTATGTGCTGTTTCTCCATGCTGGGCAAATGGAATCTGACCTTGAGCCCTACTTACCTTGCCCAGTGCGGTGAAAATTTGTTTGTTTTCTATTATGCTGCAATGGGGATGCAGTACCTTTAAAGTGATGAAAATGGACTTCGCTAAAATGTTTGAAGGAGACTACATACTGCAGAAAGCAATAGGGGGGCTTTTTCGTGGATATGACTGTGTAAGATGTATTTTGATAATGTAGAAGGATCCAGTTCAAAGCAACTGGACCCACCTTAGGTTTATTAATTAACAAACATTTATTAATAGAAGTTTGGAAGTCTTAAGACCTTAATATACCCATTTTTTTTCTTTCTTTTTTTCCGTTAACGGTAAACAGAAGTTCAAACTAAGCTGCGGTATACTGTAAGCGAACATCCCAACACAGCCTATGCTGCTGGGAGCAACGTTTAGATGACTATGTAAATATGTACTGTGCACTTTTTCTCTCAATAACAAAATAAATACTAAAAATGACAGCAATTAAAAGAAAACAGCAATTAATAAAGAATCTGATGATAGCAATTTGGATTCATCTCTCCAGTCAAGCACTTCATACAACAGATTACTTTAAATGCAGTCAGCTTTACAGTATTAAATGTGAATAAACAGTGTGTCACTTTCATTTAGAAATACAACTTTAGTTTCTACTATAAATTGGCTCTCCAGTGTGTTCATGTTTTTACTCACGTCTGAACCAGAGATTTACATCAAAGAAGGCGAAGCCCCAGATCAACTATTTATGACGTAATTGCCACAGACCAGTTGCAGTTAAAAGGTGTTTACCAGCCAGAGAAAACTATTTCATTAAGTTCACCCCAGCAAGCTGTTTCGAACTCCTGAAATAAACTCCAAATGAACTTTTGGCCTGATTTTGTTCGAAATCACCTCACAGCGGTTTGTTAAATATATTGCTGACTTCAATTTTGTTCACTTGCCAATACTTTCACAAGCACTTGCAATTTTCCACTATGTCTTTTTGATGCACCATAACATTGAAATCAATAGATTTGCAGTGTTCTCTGATGAAGCATAAATTCTAGCTTAACACAGTTAATCAACAACCCCTAAAAGTGATCTCTTCGATCTAAACCAGTCAAGCACTGTAAAGGTGTGAAGAAACAGGACAAGGTAGAATTATGTGACATCACATAATGCAACATTTTTTTTTCTTTCCTTCTTTCTTTCTTTCTTTCTTTCTTTCTTTCTTTCTTTCTATTTATTTACACAACAACTCTTAAAAATCAGAGTTCCAAAAGGGTGTTTTTGCAGTGATGCCATAGAACAACCATTTTTGGTTTCTCAAAGAACCTTTCAGTGAACAGTTCTTTTTAAATTTAAAAATCTAAAGACTATAAAGACTTTTTGACTATAAAGAACCTTTTTCTGTAGAAAACTTTACTTCACAACATTCCAAAGCATAATATTGTGTTTTTTTTTTACTGCACTACGTTTCATATTAAATAACATCTAATACTTCATTATATTAGAAATCTAGTATTTTCTTACTTTTACTCAATTTTTGATGTTGCAATAGAATGATAACTCCCCAGCCAACATGTATATGTGGGCCCCACATGGTTTCTGCTGGGTCTACATGGGTACCAAGTGGGCATGGTCCCAAAATAGGCATCTTATCTGGGGCCCACTTGGGTCTGCTAAGTAGGTCCCACATGGGCAAAAACAGATGGGCTCCCTATGTGGGACCTAGATGGGTCACAAATGGGAAATGAGTGCTTGGGCTCGAAAAGGGCAACACAAATGGGGCCCATATGGGTTTAACAAATGGGTTAGACATGGGCAAACACAATTAATCCCATATAGGCTGCCTACACTGGCCCAAGGTAGTACCCACATAGGCCACCTCTATATGGGCTCAGTATGGGGAAACACATATGGGGCCCTCTTGGTCAAACCATATGGGTAAAATATGGGCAGATACAATCAGTCCCATATAGGCTGCCTGCATGGGCCCAAGGTAGTACCCACATAAGCTACCTCTATATGGGTTCTAAATGGGGAAACACATATGGGGCCCTCTTGGTCAAACCATATGGGTAAAATATGGGCAAACACAATCAGTCCCATATAGGCTACCTACACTGGCCCAAGGTAGTACCCACATAAGCTACCTCTATATGGGTTCTAAATGGGGAAACACATATGGGGCCCTCTTGGTCAAACCATATGGGTAAAATATGGGCAAACACAATCAGTCCCATATAGGCTACCTACACTGGCCCAAGGTAGTACCCACATAAGCTACCTCTATATGGGTTCTAAATGGGGAAACACATATGGGGCCCTCTTGGTCAAACCATATGGGTGAAATATGGGCAGACACAATCAGTCCCATATAGGCTACCTACACTGGCCCAAGGTAGTACCCACAAAGGCTACCTCTATATGGGTTCTGAATGGGGAAACACATATGGGGCCCTCTTGGTCAAACCATATGGGTAAAACATGGGCAAACACAATCAGTCCCATATAGGCTGCCTGCATGGGCCCAAGGTAGTACCCACAAAGGCTACCTCTATATGGGTTCTGAATGGGGAAACACATATGGGGCCCTCTTGGTCAAACCATATGGGTAAAAAATGGGCAGACACAATCAGTCCCATATAGGCTTCCTTCATGGGCCCAAGGTAGTACCCACAAAGGCTACCTCTATATGGGTTCTGAATGGGGAAACACATATGGGGCCCTCTTGGTCAAACCATATGGTAAAACATGGGCAAACACAATCAGTCTCATATAGGCTGCCTACATGGGCCCAAGGTAGTACCCACATAAGCTACCTCTATATGGGTTCTAAATGGGGAAACACATATGGCGCCCTCTTGGTCAAACCATATGGGTAAAAAATGGGCAAACACAATCAGTCTCATATAGGCTGCCTACATGGGCCCAAGGTAGTACCCACAAAGGCTACCTCTATATGGGTTCTGAATGGGGAAACACATATGGGGCCCTCTTGGTCAAACCATATGGGTAAAACATGGGCAAACACAATCAGTCCCATATAGGCTGCCTACATGGGCCCAAGGTAGTACCCACATAAGCTACCTCTATATGGGTTCTAAATGGGGAAACACATATGGGGCCCTCTTGGTCAAACCATATGGGTAAAATGGGCAACACAATCAGGGCCCAAACCCACAATCCTCTATATGGGTTCTCATATGGGGCCCTCTTGGTCAAACCATATGGGTAAAACATGGGCAAACACAATTAGTCTCATATAGGCTGCCTGCATGGGCCCAAGGTAGTACCCACAAAGGCTACCTCTATATGGGTTCTGAATGGGGAAACACATATGGGGCCCTCTTGGTCAAACCATATGGGTAAAAAATGGGCAGACACAATCAGTCCCATATAGGCTGCCTGCATGGGCCCAAGGTAGTACCCACAAAGGCTACCTCTATATGGGTTCTGAATGGGGAAACACATATGGGGCCCTCTTGGTCAAACCATATGGGTAAAAAATGGGCAGACACAATCAGTCCCATATAGGCTGCCTACACTGGCTCAAGGCGGTACCCACATAAGTAATCTTTGTATGGGTTCTGAACAGGGAAAGATGTGTAGGGCCCTCTTGCCAAACTATATGGGTCAGACATGGGCATACACAATCAGTCCTTTATAGGTCGGTTACATGGGCCCAAGGTAGTACCCACATGGGTAATCATTGTATGGGTTGTGAATGGGGAAATACATATGGGGTAGTGATGGGTCATTCGTGAATGATCTGTTTATTGCGTCTGTTATGTGACAAATGAATGAAAGACTCTGAAGGTAAAGCAATTATTTATGTTCCCTACAAATTATGTCTGGGTGCATTATAATGATTTCCTAATTTAGAATATGATCAAGATTGCATAGGTAGGTGTTTTCAGAGAATTTGGTTGGTAAAAGTATAATTTTTAACGCCACTTAAATGAATGAAATGACTTCAATGAAGAGCCATTCATTCATCAATGGATCATTGCATGACAACAAAGTACCGCAAGAGTGATTCGAAAGGATGGAGTGTCTGCTCTGCTCTGTATAGCTCTTGCGGTACTTTGATGTCGTACAATAATCAATCAGCACAGTGAAAACAACCAACACCTGGTTATTTTAGGCAATTTAGAAATCATGTGCTGAATGTGTCCCCAGGTAGTGCCATGTCTGGTCATCCAAATAGGGGACCCTCTTGGGTAAAACATAAGCATTCTGGGTAAGACATGAGCAAACATAATCAGTCCCATATAGGCTGACTGCATGGGCCCTAGGTAGTACACATATAGGTACTAGGTGCAAAGTGGGCAGTGGGTTTGAGATCTATGTGGGTACAGTATTGACCTTATTCACCATCTTTAAAATATTGTCTTTGAACTTCCATTTGTGCGGTAGCTCTGTATATTTCTATGGCATTTCTGTCTAAGTAATTTAGCTGGTAAAGTGGATTTATGTATTGTAGAGTTAACAAAAGTTATTGTAAACACTGTGATGTTTAAAGCAAATGTCTTAAATGTCAGTAGACCAGGAAGATTTTAAAATGAGAGGTTTATTCATAAATCTGTTAGAACACCGTGGAAATACAACCAGAAGACAGCAAATGTAGGACTAAAAAGGGATGCAGCTACATAAGGTCAATAGGCTATTGGTCCTCAACTCCAGTCCTGGAGGGCCAGTGTACAGCAGACTTTAGTTTCAACACTAATTAAACACACCTGACTCTAATTCACAAATCATTTTGAACACTGTGATTAGCTTGTTTGGTGTGTTTGGTTAGAAATAGAACTAAACTCAGCAGTACATTTAGTTTTCAGGACTAGTTTATGAATCAGGAGTTGAAGAGCCCTGGACTATACAAATCAAGTTAAACCCAATGTGCCATCAGCATTGGCCTGCAAACACATGCTTATCTCCATATAATTATTTCAAAATCTATGCAAATGGTTCAAAATATCCAAAAAATGGTCACTGTGCAATATGACGAATGGGTTACAGAAGGCTAATTATCTATCAAAATAATGGGATTATAGTGGCTTTGAGATTGGTAGAAGAAGTAAAACCCATAGCAACAGCTGCTGCCTGATTCCACAGAAGTACTCCAAAGTTTTATAATCAGTTGGTTGGTAACAGATAATGAAATAGCCCAAGTGAAGAAAGACAGAATGGACATTTATGTTTCTGATGGGAAAAATCCAATGTATATCCATAAATCGTATTTGCAGCATATGATACAGGGGTTCAGAATAAAGTGCTGTTTCATTCAGTTAGCATATTGTGTTTTGTGTTCAGTTTTCTTTTTGGACCAACAGTACAGACTTTTCTTTTCAGTCTAGTCGGCACATGACCGACCTTCAAAGTTGAAATATGATTGAAATAATGTCAGCTGCTGTTTTAACATTGACACAAATTGATAATGTATAATGCTAAATCATTCAAATTTGTTTTTAACCAAAAAATCTTAAATAAATAAATAAATAAATAAATAAAATAACAGATCTGTATGTTGAATAAATGTGAAATGAAATATCTGCCTTTTGAATGATTATGATTATTAATATTTTATTTATTAGCATTTTATGATATTTTGATCAAAACACCTCTTCAAAATCCAAATGTGTATGTATAATTTTAATTATTAGCATTAGTAACAATAATTATAATACAGTTCTAATCTCAAAAGAGCAGTGAGATTCTGTGTGGACTTTTACATATCACTAATACATTTTTATTCATACACGAAACACTGTTTGACCAATTAATCAAATAATACAGCCAAAAAAATAAAACTAAATACACACACGTTTGTTAAAAAAAAAAAAAGGTTATTTTCCGTTACCACTCTGAAACAATTTCTATTGGTTGTTTCACTTGGTTGGTTTCATCAAGATTGGTTAATCTGACTGTCATTCACGAAACTGGCCAATGACAGCCTCGCGCGCCTTTTTGCTAGTGCAGTTTGAAAATATACTAATCAGTTTGGTGATATGCTGCTACTGATCTGCAAGATTACTCGCTCAGTTCCTGATTATGTGCCTGTTAAATTTTTATTGTAAACTCATTTGAACTGTGAGATGTCAACGGAGAACAGAAGCTGGAATGTGAACACAGAGGAAGGGGCAGACTGGATGTGTGAGATCCCGAAAACATATGGCGATATCAGGTAACAAAACATTTTTCAGTCAAACCATCATAAAGTTATGATTTGTGCCCACAATTAATTAATGTGAGTGAGAGGAAATTAAAGGGAGAGGCTAATCGCGATTAGCGTATTAGCGCGCTGGCGATATTAGCACGTATTTCAGTGTAAATTAGTGTTTGAAGTTGGTGTGTGTTTGTGTGTATTAATGTTTAGTTTAAAACTCAAACTCATGAGAAGTAAAGGAGGACTGCAATAAGTGAAGTGAGTGATTAAACTGTAATTTACACTTGAAAACACTGGAATATATAGGAGAGTTGAAGTGTTGTATGAGAGTGTTATGTTTGTGTAGATGACCGTTTCTTAGTATATTTTTTACTTCACCTCTTCAAATACTGATAACTTCTAATGATAAGATATTGGTTCACATTTTTAGATCAAGCACACGTTTTTCAGGAAAAACAGGCACCCAATACAGAGACTACAATAAAATGTTAGGCAGTTTTAACCACTGTTTCCAGACCTGAACTATGATTATAATCATTATAAGTACATTTGTAAGACATTTCCTCCACTGGTGATAGAAAATCTGAGTAACTTCTTTTCGCTGTTGTCTTTCTTTTTCTGAGGTGGCACAAAGAAAGGGAAATAGACTTGTCACCATCGTCAGTCCTTTATTTCATTCACTGGAGAACCTTCAGATGTGTCATATCAGGATAAATGCAACTGCAGGTAAAATTACATTATGGTCGATTTAATTGTGGTGTACAAATAGGCTTTTTTAAGATACAGTTGTATTTACCTTGCTGTGATATCTATGGGAAGAGTCCCTGTGAATCCTCTTTGTCTTTCTTTTGGGGATTCACATTTTTCCGATGGTATTGTTATGCATTAGGTTCATGTTTCGATCATAACTAACAGTTTCAAAGCTGACAGTTTGTTTATGTTGCCTAAATGGCTTATAATGGCAAATTTCAGTGCAATTTAAATATGTTTTGTTTAAGAATGTTAAAGGAATGGTAAAAAAAGAAATTATTCTTTTTAAGGACTCATCGGGCCCACCCCACTACAGATTCACCAAGGATCCAGCTGATCACTGCCAATTTGGAGGAGGATTGTCCTTTATCTGCTACATTGCACTCTCACTTCTGGTATGGATTCACTGACTTTTTGTGATATGCGAGATGTTTTGATTCTACTAAATGTAGCGATTTTGCTTAATTTGATTCTACATAATTTTCTTAAAGGGAACGTTCACCCCAAAATGAAAGTTCTGGCATCATTTACCCTTCATCACCCTTATGTTTTTCCAAACCTGTATGAATTTCTTTCTTCTGTTGAAGACGACAAGATTTTTTGAAGAATGTTGATAATCAGACAGTTCATAGTAGCCATTAACTTCCACAGTAGGAAAAAAAATATTATGGAAATCATTGGGGCGTGCCAACTGTCTAGTTACCAACGTTTGGAACAACATAAGGGTGAATAAATGATGACAGAATTTTCATTTTTGAGTGAACTATACCTTTAATACAATGTATAGTTATGATTCTGAATTAAAAGTGTAATGTTTCTCTTCAAATATTATCATAAACAGATGGAGACACATATATTATCAGAAATTGGAGCTGCACGATTAATCATTTAAAGATCATAATCTCGATCCAAACCCCACTTAATCTTATTCGTAAATGACTAACACCGTGTCTAAAACAGAGGTGACAGTTGTCATGGCGTGACAGCTAAAGTCTGTCTACACTAGATGTGACCAAGCGACCATTGAAAATCATTTAAAGGGGTCATCGGATGCAAAACTCATTTTTACAAGTTTGAACATAAATGTGTGTTGACAGTGTGTGTACACAACCACCCTATAATGATATAAATTCACCCAGTGGTATTTTTTGTTATCTTAATATGGGTAAAATCCAATGTAATCAAAGTAATATGCCTTTTTTCAAATAAGGTCATTGTCAGCGTCTTGTCAGTGTGATGTCACACGGACCAAGGCCGCTTCCATGATAGTTGATTGACATGACAGTCTTATCTTAAACCCACCCTAACTGAGCCGAGTGAGCGCTGAGAA